>JAINUW010000363.1:0-600000 GCA_020205615.1 Panax quinquefolius
TATTTTCGTAATTTCACTCCTCTCACATAAAAAGTGAGATGTAAAAATCTCAATTTCGAATATTATTATATGTAAAATATCAAACGCAATAAAATATCGTTTTAATCTCCATGATATTATTATCGTTTACATAATAGCAGTAGTAATGTTAGAAAGTATATTTATAGTCTGAGGGAGGGATTTTGGGACCTCTCTATTTTAGACTCTTCATTTCATGGTTAAAGATTCATTGTTAAGATTTAAAATTACCTCTCCAATACATTTTAAATCTAAACGGAGACTAATTTTTATTTTAGTGCTTTAAATAATTAAACTCATGAATAATTGTTGTGCAGGGTTTCAATTGAGGAACAAAAATAGTATAGCAGTATAGAACAAAGCAGAACTCCTCAAAATTCAAACTTTTAATAATAAATAACTGAGCAGAAAAGTATTTTTTTTTTCTTTCCAAAATATAGTTAGATAAAATAATCCGACAAAGGAATATCTCCACCACAAGAATCTGCAGCAGAGCAGCAGCAGCAGAATTCAAAAACATTTTGCCTCGAGTAGTTTCTCACCTGCAAAGCTACTAAGCAACATTTCTCTTGGAAAAACAAGGGTTAACTATTGAATAAGAGACTACTCCCTCAAACTTCACCACCCCATAAACTCATCTAGAACCTAAATATATATATATATATATATATATATGGCATTGGATTGGATTGGATTGGATTGGCTCTTTACTATATGTATGTACATATTCCTATCTCAAAAAAAACTGGTATAATCAGCTTCCACAAAAACCCTCTCCATCAAAAAATTTAAAAACTAACCAATTTCCAACTAAATCCTGTTGAATGGCTCTAGTCTCTGCATCTGTTCTCATCCCATCTTCCTACCAAAGATGGCTAACTGGCAACACATTTAACTGGTGAAGGAAAGAAGAAACGTCCTTAATGATTCCAATACCTCAAGTATGGTTTACCCATGGAATCGTGTAGAGCAGTATTCTGATGTGGCAGGCTCATCAATCCCATATTGTTGGTCTTTAGGCCATCAGAAGCTTCATGGCCACTCAAGTAGTTAAGTGGATTAACTGTCCGCAGTAATACATTGCTACTTGCAGGAACACCCCCACCCACCCCATTGTAGTTTACAGATTGATTGAATCGGTCATTGGAGCCCATTGAATCATACGGGACACCAGGATGCAAGTCATTACATTGAGATAAAACACTAAAGAGACTCTGATCTGCAATACTTCCATTCCCCATGCTATGGCTTGGGCAAACAGCACCTTCTGAACCAGACCAACCACCACGGACTCGATTCTCACCAGAAAACCAATTTTGACTTAACAATTCTCCACCGTTCAAATGAGATTGGGAAGGTACTGCCAAGTGTGCAGCATTGGCAACCCAATCCTGCATTTTAAGGGTCGAGAAGTGTTCCTGCCTTGGAATTGCATACCCAACTCCATCAGTATACATATTATCCTGGATGTTCTGATGCATGTAGATATCATTCGATCTCTTCTGCCTAAGATCGAGTGCTGTTGATGGATGTAGTTGCTCCGTGAGATTCCCAACAAATTGACCATTTTCAATCATTACACTTGCTGGTGGCTGGAAATCTAACATTGTAGGTTTTTGCTCATGGTAGTAAGGTAAGCTGCCTTGTTCCTTGAAGAATGACTGAAAATGCTCATTTTGGACTTGATTAGTGTAAGTGCTGTAGAAATCATCACTAGATTGTCTGCATAACAGATCTTTCCGAGGGTCTTCTTTCTGCATGTCAGGTTGCAGATCCATTAGTTGAGCTGGATGTTCTTCCATAACTTGTGGATGCTGAAGTGACAATTCATTGGCAGACGTATATTCATGATTTATAGGAGCAGAATGATAATAAGCATTAGGCATGCTAACTACTGGCCAAACATTACTAGCAACAGAGAGAGGATTCTCCTGACTAAAAGGAAGATCCACATGGCTTAAATTTTCAGTGTACTTCGATACTAGGAGGGAAATCATCCAATTTTGGCATTGCATGGTTCTCATGGGAATCCAAGTCCATGGCATGGAACACTTGCTTACCACTGAGTAACGGAACTTGCTGCAGATGCTGATTCTGGGAGGAAGTGGGGGGACATTCAGTTTCATCTTCCATAACAGATTTGTTGTTTGCTGCTTCATTACCTGTCTGCTGCTGAAATATGGAATTACGCTTCTCATTCTCTCCATCCTGACCACCAAACAAAATGAAGCAAGAAAAGTTGGCCTATCATTACTTAAAATGCTTTTATGCTTTCAATTAAGGAGGCAAGGCCTAACTAGAGCCCGTTCCTTCTCTAATCGAATTGATTTACTGTGTAAAATATGCAATTTTGGATCCATCCACGGAATATGGATACACCCCCTTTTACGATGCTTATCTCCAAAGCCATCCCACGCAAAAAATAGAAGAAGAAGAAGATACACCACCAAAAAATAACACTTCTAATGGTTGGTTTTGTACACTCAATTACACACAGTAAAACAAACACATGAAGGAAAGATCAATAAAACAAACCTCTAATTTAATGGATGATGCATTGTCTGTTCCAGCATTATCCATCTGCTCCTGGAGCAAGCTATCAGATATCTCTTTATCCTCATCCTGTACACAAAGGAACGAACTTAATACTTAATATAATACAGTGACTTTTTGCATTAGCCAGTTGTTCCAAAAGGGTCTGTCTGGCTACTGAACAAGTCACTTATGTTGTAAAAGTATCACGATCTTGTATCCACAATAAAATCAGCATACAATAAAGAAGAAGACAGTGTAACAAACCTCAACTAATATTGCAGATTCAAGATATGTTGCTCTATCATCCACCTGATAATCAGGCATGTTATTAGGACTTTCTTTCTCCTCATCCTGATCGAAGAATTTAAAAATGACAAGTCAACATGATAAAGCAAAAAGAAGACATCGAAAAATATCACAGGCATAACAAGAACCAATCTAATAATCTAGAAGTTAGTTTCACATACTTATACACCCTCACATGTGACAAAAGGAAAAAGGGGATGAACCACAAACCTCTTTCAAATAATTCAATTTTTCTACCAATTCTTTCCCCAAAGCTTGTATTACTTGCCGTTTTTCTATCTGCCTTCCTCTCCAGTTTCCAAATCCTGCAACGACGTCTCTGTTTGCCAGTCTTGACCTGTATAAACATACCTAAATTTTAAACTGAAGAAACCGAATAGCTCAAGGTAGATTTACTTCACAAAATGCTAACCAGTGCTCATGCATCTTCTGCCGCTCTTCTTCCTCAAACACTTTATATGGTTGTACACATAAAGTATCAAGGTCACCTAAAACATGATTAAGAGACCTACAATGCATGCTACTGCTTGAATGCTTCATACTACTCTTAACACGTTGATGTTGCTCCTTGCTAACCTGAACACAACCATAACAAAAGATCAACTTTGAAGAGATTTATAAACATTATTTACGCTGATAAAAGTCCCGAGTGGACTTTCACGCATATTAAGAAGAGGAATAAAATGACAAAATTGTCCATAATAATGTCATTAAATATGGAGAGAGAATTAGAATAAGAAAAGTATGAGATATTTAAACACGGAATAATAGGAAAAATTGTGTAAAAGTTTCAACTTTGAAAGACATTTAACATGGGACAACCAAAATAGTAATAAGAACTTTATTTTATTCGGAAGGAATAAGGAAGGTTTCAGTCACAGATTCTAGACTGCCATCCAAACCCTAAAACATATATGTGATGAAACCATCATAAATTACAACTGAGAACAACATAAAACATGACTCGACTAAGTAGAGGTACTTTATTTTAAGTGTGACCATTTAGATACTGAACTCGGCATACCACTACATAGACATTACAAACCCACTGCAACAATTGTTCAATATATCTTCACTTGTTACGGGATTGGGATTGGGATTGGGCTTCTTTCATTGCATCTCTTTGGACCTCTTAAATTGGTGCTCCTTGTGGGGTCAACATCTCAAATCTCCACCTGGATGATCGGAGTACTGCTCCTTTGAGGCATTTATAATTTACTAGTATTCTGGCACACACTATGTAATAACCCCAATTTTTTGTAATAATTAAATATTAATTTGATTTTTTAAACACATAATTGAATTGGAAAAGGTAAGTTACTAAATTTTTTTATTATTTTGCTTGAAAAATAATTGAGTTTATCCCTAAAATTAGACAAGAGTTTTTCATTTGACGTTTGTTTTTGAATTAATGTCCAAAAACCCTCATTACTCTATATTAAACTTTCTCTCTTTCCCAACAAAATTTATCCCAACAAAAGATTTAAGGGTATTATAGACAAGAGAAGTCATTATCTTAATTTCAACGGATGGAGTATATTGTTTTAGTTGAATTCCTATTTTAACTTAATTAGTTGAATTCCCTATTTTAACTTAATTAGTTGAATTCCCGAATAGAATTCTTATATGCATCGCAGCCCATTAGAAAAATCATAATTAATTCATAATATCGGAATTGAGTGAATCTATAGCCTATTTCTTCCATTTTTCATCCTTTTTAATTTTAGAGAGAAAGAAAATTTATTTGACACCGTCTTACTACCTTAAATTGACGAAAACCGCAACATGTCCTAATTTTCGTCACTATTTTCAACCCTAATTTTGAAAATTCGTAACTCAATCATACCAACTCCGAATCGAGCAATTCTTGAGCCTATTTCTTATATTTTCATTGACATTCGAAAGTTATTTTTGCTCTTTGGTATCTTGAGACATTTAAGCACATTTGTATTTTGAATAATTCGTTATCATTTGAAAATAACTATGCAAGCCTTGTGATTTGAACCCCTTTTGCTTACATTTTGTAGTTTGATCCTTGGGATATACTTAAGCTAACCATATGTGAGGGTACCACAAGCATGTCCTCTTGACACCAACGCATGACACCTCCCGTGACAGTGTACTCAGTCCGCCGCGTAAATATGCTTTGGTGCGAGTTTTGACCATTTGATATGTTTGTTCAGAATACGTATTGGTTGACCCATTATTTGATTTGATTCGTTTGACGGATTAGTAACGTATGTGTCGTGCGTAGTATTCGGTTTGATTTGCATACATAGTAGTACCGATGTATGTTGTTAGCTTTTGGCTATTTGTATTTGATCTCAATATCAGTCTTCTTATTTGGGATCCTTTTGATTATAATTGTCACGTATATAATTCGTTCATAGTTCATACTTCTTCATTCATTCGACTCTTTTGGTTTCATTATATATTGTGGTATATTTGTGCAACTCTATATCTCATCTTGTACATTTAGCTCATCTTGTTGTGTTTTTCTTACGACAAGTTTACAAGGATTATTCAGGGTTGTGTGAAGAGATAGCTTATCATTGACCATCTAGGTTGATTTGTTTTTAAGTTCTGATTAATTTTGTAAACTTTGGAGAATTTATTTAATTCATAAAATCAACTATTAAATATTTTGAAGTTATTCGCACTCTATTTTACAGTTTTGAGGTTTGTTGTGATTTGCACGTGACATCCCTTTCCTTTTCGGGAGGGAGTGTTACGCACGCGTGTGTATAGAATAAATGAGATAATGTTGGAGAGAATAGGATTTGATAAAGGAGTGGGGAGAGAGAAAATAAATGTTCTTTAGTTTTAAGAAGTAACTGCTCCTAGTAAAATGGAAAAGTAAAAAGCTTTACTTTTTTGTTTACACAAAATAACTACTAACTCTCCTCCTGCTTTATAATATAGATATTTCATTCCAATATGTGTGTTCTTCTAACGGACCTCTTGTCCTCACTATGCTCTCTTCCCAATAATATCTTTATTTTTCAATCTGAGGTGGGTAAATAGCCCCAAAGATTTACATAAAACATATACCATATATTTAGAATTTTGGGTATATCGAATGAACCACCTTGATATATGACATATATTTGGCACCATCTCCACACTGGAAATTATGCTTGTGTAGCTTTGCTCCTTTTCTAGGTCTTGCTCCCACTTTAAGCCCATCTAATGAATTATCATATTTACCCTCCATGAAGCCTTTTCTGCAGATATTGACATCAAAGATAACAAATTAGCTCCCCCTTAACCACTTGAACAAAGTAATATACCAAGTATACATTAAACTTATTTTATGCTCCATATTCATCACAAACAAGAAAACTCCCCATAAAACTAATTCACAAAGTAGAAATTGAATACAATAACTGCAACAAGATTAATGCAGGAACAAAAAGAACAAGATCAATCAGGTCACGGGTAACAGAGAAGAGAAATTGACAGTTTACACAATTTAGAAAAATAATAGTACATGAAGAGACAGAAGAAGGTGATAACTCCTTGACATTACAGACTCCTCTAATCATTACTTCCATCATACACAGCAGTACAGAAAATATATACTCCCCTCCGTCCTAAAAAAGATATCGTCTGAAGTACATTTTTCACACAATTTAAAAAAACAAAAGTAGAGAGAACAAATAAGTTCTAATTCTACCCACAATAGACCCCACGTAAGTACATTAAGATTCTCTCTTTTTAATAGACTTCAAAAAAACATTTTGAATTTGAATTGTGTACTTTAGACATCTTTTATAGGAATAAAAATGTACTTCGGTCATCTTTTGTGGGACAGATGGAATGTGTATATAATATAAATGTGTATGTATACACACACACAGTGCCCACAAAATCTTTTGGACCTTAGTTTCTTAGATGTCATCATACAGACAGATGCGTACTTAAAGATGAGGAGATTGAAAAATCTGCTACATAATTAAACAATGATAAGTCTAGGAACAAGCAACCAAGTTATGACAAGCAGCCTACAAGGTGAGGAGGTTATGACATGGGTATTTGGTATCAGGCTATCAGCATTAACAAACTTTCCAATCAAGTAAATTTGGTATCCATCTAAAGTAGAAGGTCAAAAACTAAATTGATCATATAAGTAATATCAACAAAAGCAACTGCTGAACAGATCGGTCACGTGACCTGTCCTTGAAAATATTGGGGGATTTCTAAATTCATTACTAGGTTCTTAATATACCAATAAGTTTGGAGTATAAGCTAAATGGATTCACCTGTAATAGATATGGATTAAGCAAAAGCTTCTAAAGTACAGAAAATAAATGCAATTAGAACTTCTTTTTCCAGATAGAAAGAAATTTTTTATTAGAAGCATAAGAGAGATATAAACATGAAAAAGGAACTGATTAGAGAAATATAGATGTTTTCACTTAAACATGAAAAGGAAAAGAATGAGAAACAGCAACAACAAATCCTTGTTTCTTAGGTTTTAACTATATCTCAACTTTTAACTATATAGCTTAAATAAGCTATTCCCAGGCTATACCATTCTTGACAAGAACTCAACGTAGCTATACCTTTGTTCAGTCCAAGATCTGCTCATTCTTTGACTTTCTTACGCAAAATGAATAACATGTTGTGCTAAGCCTCGTTAATATTAAGATTTGACATATTATTTGCATGATTTGGAGTTGAAATGAGAGAGTTTATTGCTTTTGACCCGTTTTACATGTGCTTGGGTCGGGTAGACCCAGCTAGAGGTTGAAGATGGTGAACTTTTTGAAAATTTTAATATTTGAAAAGGGTTATTTCCATTTTATACTTTTAATTTTTACCTTAAGAATTCTTATTGGCCACTTCATACCTGTTTAGGTTTTATTCTCTTTTATATTAGACAACCATATTTAGGTTAAATAGCCACCTATATTTAGGTTTTATTCTCTGTAAATTTAGTATTTATTCACTTTTTTGTTAAATAGCCACCTATATTTAGGTTTTTATTCTATTTTTTATTAGACAGCCATGTATGAAAATAGTTAACATCCATTTAATTAATTTGACAGAATGACCCAATTTAACAATTCTAATTAGTTCAATTTGTTAATTGCAGTTTTTAAAAGTTGAATGGGCTATTGCACAAAATGATCCAAGTACAGTTAAACGTTAGTTTTTCCGTTCCACATACTGTATCGAACTAAGATCCAAGTAACATTGCTCAAACTATTGTCCATGTCACATGCATACATAAACACAAACTTCCTAAACCAACAAAAAGTTATTCTGAACTGCAAATGACATTTTTACATAAATAATTTACCAGTTGTAAATTTAAGAGAACTATCTCGTATTCAGACTCATAATCGTTATACCTGGTGAAGCCAAAGAAACAATATTTAAAATCACTGACATAGCTCAAGACAAAAAATTAAATTACCGTCTTTGAGAGTCTTCATGCAGCGACATAAAGTTCAGATCATCACTACTACATGCTTTATCATCAGCTGCTGAAGAATAAGATCCCGATGTGCCAACAAGGAAATCTTCAGAATCATGATGTCTAGATTCATTTGCACGAGTTGCCATACTTTTCTCAGCATGATCCCTTGATCTGCTCAGAATAATTTTTAATATATTTAAACTAGCAACAAGATGTAACAAAAAAAAAAAACAATCACCAAAGAAAGCACAACTCTTAAATCAAACAAAATGCATAATCACCTCTAAATCAAATACTGCACAACAAACTGAGATCCCCAAGTATTTAAGTTAGCAATTATATTCACTTCAATGTAGAGAGTGAGAGTGGATGCACAGATAGACATTAGTATAAATTGACAATTTTGACACAATCATATGCAAAACTAAAGAATATGTTCACATGTATTTTAAACTAATTTTAAAATAAAAAATATATAAGTAAAACAAGAAGAAGAAGAGCCTCATCACTTGTTTACCTATCTTCGTTGACAAATAAGCAAGATACTGGTAAAAGGGAAAGCATATAGCAGCCATATAAATATAGCAAGTCAAAGGCCCCCCATGTAGCAGGCTATTTCAGATAATAGCATTATGCTCCAAAAGCATGCAAAAAATAAAACTGTATAATTCCACTTTTCAGACATCTTTTATTTTTTGCATATGCTGGAACAAGTACCAACTATACGGTTGACGGCTCAGGTTAGAATTGTTCAGGGAATGCGTAATTTCACTTTTTTACATATGTGCATTCATGTTTTTTAAATATGGAGCAGTAACAATGGTAAAATGCAGAACACCAAACTCGCAAAAGGCAGACAAATGCCACAATCTTTGGATTACCCAAATTACATATTAAATATCCTGAATCTACAGAATCATTCAGAACTATGTAGAGTAAACAATACAGAGTTTATCAACCTCCATAACTTCTGCCCAATTTCCTTTTCAGGATCCTTGCAGCTTTCCCATCTTCCCTTCAGCATCTGTAGATTCCCGATCATACTGTTGCAAAATGCATAAATGTCATGACCATACAACCTAATTAAAAACACATTGTAGGACAACAGGCAAAACTGAGGATTTTCCCATTATTTATAGTTGGCAGCTTTTATTGATTAAGCCACTAAACTTTTAAAAATTGCAATTCAAATAATTAAAATTTCATAATTACACCAATCTTTTAAAAAAATTGGACAGACGTTAATTCTTTACCTACCAGTTTGTGTCAAAAAATATATATAATTAATAAAAATGACAAGTCAAAGAAAAGAGACATGTGTCCACCTCATGAATTCCTCCTCTCCTCTCTTTCCTAATACCCTATCAATCTCTGGTGTGAGGCAAAATTCCTCCGATTCTTTCTCTCTCTTTCCCTATGCTATCTGTCGTTCTCTCTTTTCCTGGTATATGATTCCTCTGTTATCTCTTAATTCAATTTATACAAGTTCTCTCTCTGAATTTTGGAGTTGAGTTATTAGATTTTTATGGGTTCTGAAATCCCATTCATGTACTGGACAACCTTTCCCAAGATAAGCAAGAAGTTGCAGCAGCACAAACTTGAGCAGTCGTCCATGTTGGCAGCGACAAGATAAATCATCAATAGATTCAAACTTTCCAACCTCTGC
This sequence comes from Panax quinquefolius, assembly GCA_020205615.1. Taxonomy (NCBI): domain Eukaryota; kingdom Viridiplantae; phylum Streptophyta; class Magnoliopsida; order Apiales; family Araliaceae; genus Panax; species Panax quinquefolius. The sequence goes on from JAINUW010000363.1 coordinate 9,951, forward strand.
CTAATTTCAATGGCGATGGAAAATTTAGGGCTTAAACTATTTGGGCCTTTTTCTGTAAACTGTGACATAGGTGGGTAATGACAGTTGATTTATGATTCTGTCGATGATTAGCAGAAAAAAAAATAGGAAAAGGCATATTTGAAGAGTATATGTACGAAATGATATTAATGGTGGATTTATTAGAAGAGTATTGAAAAGTTTCTTCAAAGATGGAGATTAATTTCTCATTGGTGAAAAATGAAGAGGAAGATGCATTGATCAGGATCATGTTTGTCTCTCTATATATGTTTATAATGAAGATGACGAAGTGTATACGCATGTATATTTGTATGTTTAAATATTGTATATTCTCCCTCTATATTTGCATGAATTTAGAGATATTTCATTGCTTACATGTATAACCACGTAGCTATATATTTTTATTTTTATATTTTTTAGCTGCCACATGAAAAGAATTGAACCAATTTAACGTCCGTCCAACTTTTTTTAACAGGATGGTATAATTTCACATTTTTAATAAGTTGAATCGGGTAATTGCAATTTTTAAAAGTTTAGTGGGTTAATCAATATAAGTTGCCAACTATAATGGGAAAATCCTTAGTGTTGCCTATGACAACAGCAAAGAGAAAAACTTAAGTTTACATACTCGTGATGATACTTTTGTAGCTCCAAATAGTATTCCTTCTTATTAGCTTTCAAAACCTGTTCCTTCTCAAGAACAGTATCAGGATGAAAACTACCAGAGCACAGAGAGGCACCCCTGCAAAGGTATATTCCAGATAAGTGACCAATTCAAAATTCAGAATTCCACCATAAGGAATCAAAAGAAACATTTTCCTCCATATCGTTTATGAGATAGCCATAATCATACATTGATACATAAAGCTTAGAGTACATAATAATAGATTAAACACAGTTTAAGCCAAACATGTATTGTGAAATAATAACAATAATCAAATATTCCATACCATTAGTATCCCATTTCTCTTTCTTCTTTTTCTTTTTTCATTCTATTTCTATTCATTTAATTTCAGCTATAATTCACAATTTCATGCCAAAACCTCAATTCAAGCCATTTAACTAAATATGGTAGATGCCAATATATATTAAAAGGTTATGCATGGTCAAGATCATTAAATTTTACAAATTTAGCTTTTACACGATGACAATATGCAGTCACATATTTACCATTTTGATGCACTTGTCAGAATTGTTAATTTGTTTTATTGGATGAACTCAAAAACCAATATGCTTGATTTTCCCTGTAAATATGACCAAATACATCAATAGTTCAATACACAATCCAAATTGCCTGAAAAGTTCAATGAAACCACAAAAAATGTTGAAAACTACTTGCATGTACAAAACCTTGTTAGAAAGCTAATACTCTGCCACCATAACATGTTATATGTCCTGCTTCTAAACAATGCATTCTGCACAGATTTTAAGACACAACTGACACATGATTATATATAATATTTTAATATGTTTTCTTCAAATGCTCCACTAGTTTTGTCGCAGGTTCAAGTCCTACTAACAAACAGCCTATCTCTCAACATAAATCTGACCCTCCCCAAACTGTGCTATAAGCAAGAGCCTCATACATTGGCAAGACACTGAGAAGAAAGGAGTCTTTTGTAGGTCGGCAAAACCCAGAATCCAGATTAATGGTTTCTTCTGAATTCTTTTAGGGGATTCTTCATAATTTTTTTAAATAATAAGAATAGAAAAATTACTATATTATACAATATTAGTTAATACTCCTATAACATATTATATACTAATAATATCGACAATATTAGTATAAGAACTAATTAGTATATACTTCCTAAATTCCTACATAACATTAGTACATAAAATTTTTATTATTAATTGGAACTGAATTGAAAATTTTAATGCATGTATGCATATATATATATATATATATATGTTTGTATGTAAATATGTGCCAAATCCTCAAATTCGCATTTTTCTAGATTTTTCGAACCATCTAATCTCCATATTGAAAACCCGAATTTGTGCTTCTTAAGTACGAACCTTTTTCCCTTCAAAACTGAGATATATTAGAAAAAATATATCCAAATGTGTTGTCTTCCTGTCTTAAAAAAATCACCTTGATTGCGCTCCTTGCAAGAGGAACAGAATTGGGATGAAGTGATTAGATATTCAAAAGTGTGAGTAAATCCAAACATGAGCAAGCTAGAACCTAGATCAAGTGATATAAACAACTACCATTTTGCAATACCAGAACATCATACACCTTTTGTAACAAATTTCTAGACAAAGTCGTGCATTATCAACATTAGTACGACGTAGACTAAATAGCAATACTTGCCATTTCAGAAAAGGATTTCCAAAGTGAAAATTATCCCCAGCAAGCAGTTCTTGAACAACTTTTTGTGCATCAAATCCTTTTGGCAGAAATTGAGCCAGAAAGTTTCTTTCTTTTTCAGATAGATGATTTTGCCAAACCTACAAGTTCCACGTGTAATTTATAAAAATCTAAGGAAAGTAATTGTTTTTGGAGTTAAACTTATTGGATACGCAATAAGAAGTAATCCTCACCTCACATGAAAACACCTCAGTTAAATCTTCCAATTCAAAAGTCTCCCGAGGAACACTGACTATATCAGCCAAAGCACTATAGCAATTGGGAACAGAATCGATGAAAGCTGACAAGTCTCTCCGAGCAATGCCAATCTGCTCCCTCCTGGGCACAACACTCTTCCTCTTGTCATCCCACTCAAGAGTAATATTAGATCTGATGGTTGACAATATCACTTTCTTCCTTTTTACTTTGTGTTGCTCGCGAGAAGAGTGACCAGCGTTCAAATGTTTCTTCCGCTGATCAGCAGCCATTAGTACAGAAGTTCACCAAATTACCGGCAGAGTACTATAAAAATTTATAACAAGAAGCAGTCTTCCTCTTAATCAACAAATTTCTTTTCTCCATATGAACACTTGAGAACCTGCGTATTAAAAGGAAACTATCATTATCTAACCTAGTAACTAGCACATTACACAATTTGAATCACGTGTTACAGCTAATAAGCAACATAAAACCTAGTAAATCAGAAAACAGCAAAGGTTTCACGACTTCATATTATACCATCACACTATCAACAAACCCCTGATAATCATTTCTTCTAAGGAGGGTATATTTCTTAACTCAAAAGAATGATTCCATTATGTAGGAACATATGAGTACAGTTACATTCATTGCATGTAAGTGGAATCACATTACCGGCTATGCACTAAGTTGCACCTAAATTTAGTTTCCACAAAGAAGCAGATAATCTTCAATGTTAGTATTCACCCCAATTATAAACAAGTACAACGAATAAAATGTTGAATAATAACAAAGTACTAGAAAGATGAACAGAAAATAGATACTGTGAAGTGCCAAGCAATGATGGCTGCCAATGAAAATAGCATAGTTAATTAAAATAACTAATTGCGTGAACTTCTGAAACTGGTTGGTTAGATACACCATATTCATAGCAGCAACAAACAGCAGGAGTTTCCAAACATATTAACTGTCCTTGAAAATCGTTAACAAAATGAGCAATTACAATAGAAAACTGTCAAAAGAATAAAGAACTGCGACAAAAGCAAGAGTTTGAAATTCAAGTAAGATATTATGACAAGTACATTGACAATTAAAATCTTCAAAATTTCCAAAACTGTAATGTCTGGTACATAGGCAGTCAAAAACTAATTCTATATTTGCAAATGTAAATCCTAGTTATCACCAGTAAAAATAAATCACTAACAACCAATAACAGATGAAGTCATCCAGCAAATGAACTAGCACTATGCCAGAAAATGCACATATGTATGACATGACTGAAACTCCCGAGCCACAAAAAAAGGAGCAGAAAATGAATTAGGAAACAAAATATAACAACAAAATACGAATTTGCACACCGATAAGCTTAATTCCAAATTACACCTAATGCAAAGAAAAGAAAACACTATCCCCTGAACCACAAAATATAAGAAAAATCCACAAAATAAAAAAGCTTTCATTGATTACTAACCCAAAAAAAATAGTAAAGAAAAAAACCCTAGAAACTAAAAGCAAGATGTGCAAACAAATGATACCTGCTGTGACACTCAATGCAAAAGGGGCTCGAAACGCCAAAAGACTCAGAATATACATCGATTCGCAAAAACACTGCAATTTAAGCCGGCCCTTCGAAAAAAATAAAATAATTTGGATGATTAGGAGGGTGGAGAAGAAGAAGATAAAGAGTTTGGGATTATCCGGCTTTGGTTAGGAAGAGAGAAAGTCGCGCAGACAAACATTGATATGAACAAAGAGTGGATAAGAAGAAATCAGAAGGGTGAGGTTTTTTGGAACTGTAACGGTTTAACTCTGCCTTTGCGCGCGCTTTGTGCTCGGCTTGGCTAGAGCCCATTTGAAGCAGGTGGTCCGTTCTCGGTTGGGTCGTCGGTTATTTTATCTTAGTACGGACTATTCTTTTCTTTTTTTTTCTCTTTATAAAAAAAAATACTCTCCAATTTTAAATTTTAAAATCAATTATGAAAATAAGTACTCTATTAATAGATCAATATTAATTCTTTGAAATAATTTTAGAATATTTTAAATTCAAAATTAATAAAAATAAAATAATAAGTTTAAACAATACAATTATAAACAATTTAAATGTTATGACTAATTACAAGATCCATTAGTTTATAAAATTAAATGAATCGCATAGATTTTGTATTTAAAAATATTTTAAAATAACTTTAAAAAGTCATAATTGTTCATATTTTTAGAACAAAATGAGTAATAGTTTTAGTTATAATATAAAAAAAAATTAAAATTTTAGGAATTGATTATTAAAAATTAAAATGTATTTTTTATTTTAAAATTCAGGGGATTTAAATTTGAAAACCCTTGAGCTTAATTCCTTACAAATCAAATACAAAACTCCAAAAAAGTTGGTAAATTAATATATAGTTTTTCTTGCATTATATAGATTTTCAATAAAGACAAAAAAAAATGGCCTAGATACTAAAGCAAGGTGCGACGATTGAAGAAGGCCTTGGAGGAAAACAAAAAGGCTCTTGGGCCTTGGCATGGCAAAACGTACGGTCGAGACTCGCTTGGCTCAAGCCCAATTGAAGCAGCGTTTTGTTATATCGATATATAACACATTAATTTAAAGAAAATTATTAAATCCACAACAGAAAATGTTATTTCTACAACAAAAGTATCGTTGTAGATTCTATAATGACAGTTTTTTTGGTTGTCATATAAATTTACAAATCAATTTTATTTTAATAACAAAAAGTGATGTTGATTTAACAATTCACTAATTAAAATCAGTGCACTTTCTCTTAACACATTAATTTATGGAAATTGATATTTATGCATGTTAAAATAATATTTTCACATGAGTATCTCATACATAAAAGTGGAACCTACTCGAGAAATTATATAAAAATATTAATATTTTATGTAATCTATCTAACAAAATATAATTGATTTTAAATTTCCCGCTCACCCTAATAAATCATTTGGGATTTATCAAAAGTTTTAATAAATTACAAATAATTTATTGAGTGTTGGAAAATTTAAAATCATTTAATTTTATAATATATATAGTGCATCTAGTACTCTTTTTATTTTTTTAATCGTCCACACCATATTTTAACGTCTAGAATTTAAAATTAATTAGTGCTATCTAGAAGTTAATAGGTCCTGGAGACGAAGATATATAAATAAAATAAATTTTAAATAAAGAATCAATTCATAGTAAATAGTGATTATAGAGTTTTAACTAGTAGTCAAATTTTCAATTCAACTACTGCAACATAGTGTAGAGCCGTCCTCATGGACGGATAGGAGGATCGACTGTCTTGATTCCCAATTAAAAGGGTCCTAATTTATATATATATATATATATATATAGGATTTTAAATATTTAATTGAAGATTTTGACTCTAGAAATATTAGAAGAAGTATGTTTCAATATATGTATTTTCATATATTTTGATTGATGCAGTTGAAGTTCTCATATAGTTTATTGTAATCGAATTATTATGTTTTAAGTTCTATAAAAAAAATTATACAACTTGTACTTTTTATTTTATTTTTTATTTTTTGTGTGGATACAATATTTCGAATAGTCTTATATTTATTTTTTGTCATAAGCTACCAAAATCTTAATGAACCACCCGGCAGGCATAGTGTTGCATAAGGGACAAAAGGCTATTTTAATCTAATAAAAATGTAATTTTTCAACCACAACACAATATTGAATAAGTTAAGAGTTCGTCTACGGTCTAGTAACTATTTTTACTTTCATGTTCTTGTTTCTATTCATGTCATCATACATGTGTTTTGTTTTTACTTACTTTCAAAAATCAAACAACATTGTTGGATAATAATATTTAAGTGTTAATTTTATTTTATAAAAGATTCAATGACCAGTTAAGCTGTTAGGATAGGCTCCTTTTAAATACGTAGTGTAGTTTTTAATGGTTGTAAACCAATTTTTCAAACTTATTTAATCAATGAGAAAAGGTAACTGTTTTACTCATTCAGTAGCTCACCCAATCTCTCCAATCCAGTTCACCAATGGCAGCAGCTAACTCTCTCCTCCCTTCTATCTCTCTTCCTTCCAAACTCAGACCCACAAAAGATTCAACCCAATTCCACCATCAGCAGCAGCCATGGCTAGGCGGGGCTCGAACCCCACCAGCAGCAAAACCCAGGAAGATCTTGGCGGTTCGAGTAATCTCCTCCTCTCTCCTCAATCACGAGCCTCTCTCAACGGCGGACCCATCTTCTCTCTTTTTAATTTCAGAAAGCGTGGGCTATTCAATGGCCAGTTACTACACTTCTCTTGGTCTCTTTGTCATTTCTGTTCCTGGCCTTTGGTCCCTCATTAAGCGCTCTGTTAAATCCAAGGTATTTTTAGCAACTATTTCTTGAATAATACAAGTACATGATACATGGATGATGGGTAATTGAGTGATGGGTCTACTAGCAACAAAATTCAGACATATTTTTTGTAGCAATATAATTATTTTCCTTTTTTTAATTTATATTTAAATTTGGAATAATATTTATGTTTTAATTTAAGGATTTTTTTTAGTGGGTTGAAATAGTGATACGGGGATTTTGTGCTTTGTGGTGTGTGAATTCAGGTTGTGCAGAAGACATTTATAGGAGAAGGGGAAGGGAAGAAAGCGCCTAATCAGGTGGCAGGGGAAATCCTTTCTTTCTTTACTCGGAACAATTTTGTGGTGCTGGATAAAGGAGAGACCATAACGTGAGTCACTAACACCACACCTGCTCTCTTTTATCTGCTCCTAATTTTTGCTCAATAAATTTTCAGTTTTGTTTATTTTCTGTGCATGTGATGGCCGTTGCTTGGTAAAGTAAAATTATCAAAATAAATAAATAATAAAAGGACATTAATTATCTGTTGTGAACTTGAGATGATGATAACTTGTTTTGAGTTATTTTTTAGAATGGGAAAGCTTTAAATAATCTTCTCGCTCATACCATGGTGCATATATTCAAGAAAGCCATTTGGAGGGTTTATATAACTCCATTTGACTAAACATGCCTTTGAAATCTTCTGTCCATTGATGCCAACCCCCTGCAACTGTTATCAACTAAAGCAAGTAGCAACTTCCTTTGTTAGTTTGTAATCGAAGTAAGTTGATAACTCTTTATCATTTACGGGGAAATCAAGTAAAGTCGTATGATATCCAGGATACAAATTGTGGCCTCTATTTTTATTCTTTTGAAGGGATAAATTGAGCTCATGTTATGACAACTGACAGGCATCAACTAGGAAAAAAAAGAGCATGTGATGGTGGCAAACACATTTATTTGATCTCCATGGGACATCACACGCAATTAACATTTTATATTTTGCGCATTGAAACCATGTTCCTTGTGGTTGTCGATTTTGATTTCTCACCAATACTAATGTAACCTTGCAAGAGATTTCTCCCAAAGATTGTCATAATTGTACTGTATCTAATTATGGCTCCGGTGAGACCTTTCTCCTGGAGAGGTGAAACCTAAATGTTGTCCTCCATTCCAATCGTTTTTACTATATTCATGTACTGTTTTACTACTTGAAATTTAAAACTTTTCCTGTCAGTGCATGCTTCTCTCAACGTTGTTACATCTCTCCGAACTATATAGGTTTGAAGGCGTGATGGTTCCAAGCCGTGGCCAAGCAGCACTACTCACATTCTGCACCTGCATAAGCCTAGCAAGTGTTGCGCTTGTACTTACCATAACAGTTCCAGACGTGGGGAATAATTGGTTTTGGCTTACCATCCTAAGTCCATTGGCGTAAGTTGTAAACCTTTTTTTTTTTTTTTTTTTTAAGTTCTGGTGTAGCCAACTTCCTACAAGAAATGATAGGTAAGTACTGATATTTGGCAATGGAACAGAGGCGTTTACTATTGGAAACGAGCATCAAGAACGGAGCAGATCAAGGTTAAAATGATGGTGGCAGAAGATGGAACCCTGTCAGAAGTTGTTGTTCAAGGTGATGACCAGCAAGTAGATCAAATGAGAAAGGAGCTTCAGCTGAGTGAAAAAGGCATGGTTTACGTTAAAGGCATATTCGAGAGATGATGAACCATCTTTGGTAAATATGGAAGAGATGGCTTGTTCATTAAAGTATGCATAAAAAAGTTTGGCAAACAGGTTCCACATTATCAGTTGTCGAAGAGAAAATAGATAATGCTTGTTTTATGATCTGTGTCACATACAAGTTTTGATATGTAATTTGATACTTTTCCTGAGCGACAATACTGTGTTTCAAATAAATCCTACATCTTGGAAGTATACTGATACAATCTTTCAAGTTGAGAACTTGTCAGATGGTTGACCAAATTAATTTACATTAGGATATATGAAGCCAACCAACAAATTAATAAAATTTTACTTCCACCAGAGAGAGAACAATTTTTTTATGAAATAGTAAACTCTTACAACAGATATCTTATTAGCTATTCAGAAATACCACCAGCATCAACATAAGTTGCACCATCCAAGTTACATAAGCATTACTAAATATGCTCAAAAGGAAATGTGAAAATGAAAAACAAAAATATCTGCCTACAACAAGTCTCCAGACTCCCACAACTTTGAATGAAATACATATTGGGAGATCCTAAACCCCATATTCTGCTTGAAAAGGGAAACTCTCCAATTTCTATCCAATCAACAACTTGTTGTCTTCCAAGAAGGTGTAAGTGGGAACTTCCAGATTGTACGGTGCTGGACCCTTACGAATCCTGCCAGAGATGTCATAATGAGAACCATGGCAGGGGCAGAACCACCCACCGAAATCACCTGCATTGGGCAAGGGGATGCAACCCAGATGGGTGCAAACACCGACAACAATAAGCCATTCTGGATCCTTGACCCTTTCTGCATCTTCCTGTGGGTCACGGAGAGATCCCAAATGAACACTGTTTGCCAGCTTGATATCCTCCTCAGTTCGGTGTCTGATAAAGACTGGTTTTCCGCGCCACTTAACAGTCACAGTCGATCCAGGTTCAATGCCGGATAGATCAACCTCCAACGACGCCAACGCGAGAACATCCTTACTGGCGGACATGCTGAGAACAAACTTAAGGATGAGGAGGCGGATCAGGGAAGCATACACAAACCTGCCACCTGTCAAGACAAAATAGGCAAATGCCCGCTTGCTGGGGTCACCTGGGGGGTATCGCTCATGGTTGTAACTATCATAAACTATCTTTGATGTAGGGTTCTTCACAGCTGCCACAGTTGCTGGAATCTCTGGAATGACACTGTTGTCATTCTTTGGAGTGAGTGAATCAGAAGCAAAACCTGTAATAAACATCATCATTGCAACTACGAAGATAAAGAGCTTAACCAAGCAGATCTGACAAGTGACAATTCAACAATATTTATTTCAAATAGCTTTAGTGAAAAGGAGGAAACAGGGGCAACACAGTATAGATCGAGTCTCATCAAGAGCCAGGAGGCAAGATATAAAGCTTTGAGATGGAAGTACCAACATCCAGCACAAATGTCTAGCTTTCCCTAGTCAACAAATTACATCATTTACTTACAAGGGAGGGGAAAGATAAGCCTTTAAATGAGAAGAAATATTATATCGCCGTAAAGTCCCAAGAGAGGGTGGAATCTAACAACAATGTTAAGATTAATGCAATATTAGTGGTGCTAATATATCTTTTTCCCTTGCTAAAGAAAAGCTGCATTCTATAGCCAAGTGTTTCCTTCCATCCCTTAAATTATAGAGTATTTATAGGTTCAGGAATTCAGCCTATTCATTGCACATCTTTCTAGATTTTTACATACTGTCAAAAACCAAGTGTCAAAATCAACTCAATTAAATTCTCAAGTACCTACGTCAAACATTTCGATCAAAAGGTGCGTGCTGGTTTAGCAGATTCACCCTTCTGCAGAACTGTAATAATGAAAAGAGAATGGTTCAAACTAAGAGCTTGTAGCCCTGTCTATTAAGGTAGTTAGTCGTTAGATAGAAATTCTTGTCAACTTCCGTGGTTCCTTATTTAGGTCATTGTTTTGATCTATGTGCCATACTCTACATCTTCTAGAGATGGGTTATAACTGATATATAATGGCTCATCATTAGCCGCGAGATAAAATTAATCAAGATCTAGAGGGTAATAATTTCATATCACCTAACTGCACTGCAAGTTTAAACTGCATCCATCAGCCATGCTGAATTAGGGACCTAGGCTTGGGTCACAAATTAGGTTTCCAGCTTGCTGAACATTTTCAACTTACAATTGTCTCCCACTCTACTTCCAACTTTATCTCCCTGTTTTTCTCTTTTTGTTTCCAATTTTATTTAGTTATACAAGTCAAAATCCTTTGTTTTTTTTATGAAATCATTTTAGTTGCCTGTACACTTGAAATGATCTTAAGTTGGAGGACATTGACGGTTGCAAAGTTAAGAAAATGTTATGGGTTAAGATTAAAAAAGGCACAGGTCACAAAATCATGCAAGAGAAAAAGAGATGTAGATGAAGCATCTGGAGCATAAGGGCCAGCCAAACATCACCTGAGACTATAAATTTGTCAAACTTTTAAGAGCACTTGCCAATTATCAGGAACATAGCTATTATGTCAAAGGGTCAACCAAATTTATAGCTTAAAACATTTACTACTAATAAATGTAAAAGTGTAACTTAAAACGTTAATTCAAAAGTTTTAAGTCCCACCGAAATTTTCAAAACAGTAGCAAAGCGAAAGAAAGGGAATGAACTTGTTAATTTAAGCTTCTTCAATTATTCACTCCTCCTATAGGTAAAGAATAGTAGTGCATCGCACTAAGCTAGGAATATAAAAATTCCCTCTTTTGCTTTATGCCAGTGATGTAAACCGGAAACTTAATAAACTAACCTCTGGAAGGAAGATGAAATTGGTGGGAAAATGAATTCCGTAAGAATGGAATCGATCGGAGGTGGTCGTCGGAGGATGATGAATCGCCGGCTGCCTTGATTGGATTCATGGAGATGATGGAAGCGACCGGCTGATTGGGTCTCCATGAGGAGATAGAAGATAGCCTTCTTACTGCAACTCTCAGCATCTTCTTCTTCTTCTTCGTACTTCTCTCTGATTTGGATCCAGAGAAAAGGGAAATATCATAACCACTCGAACTGAGTCTTGAAAGTCTGCGAAATACGTGCGACCAAATTGGAAGAAAGAACAAGTGAAAAAGAAAAACGAAGGAGATTTGTGAGTTTGTAAGTTTTTGAATCAGAGAAAAGAAATGAAAAGAGAATTTTATTATAAAAAAAAATCTAATTTTTTTTTCAAAGTTATAAAATTTAGAAGAACATTTTATCAAACGTGTAGATTACATATTAAAATTTATTTTATTAGATTTAAGTTTTTGAAAGAATAAAACTAAAAATATTACCTCATCATTTATAAGTTATTTAAAAGTTGAATTTTAAAATATAAATACAAAAAAGTGTACGGATTTATTTAAGTCAAATAATAACTCACATTTTTAAAATTCCAATCATAGTAAAAAGAATGATTGGGATTTTTCAAATTATATTTTTTCCCTTGAAATTAATCATTTCACTTAAAAGACGAATAATACACCATCAAATAATAATTAAATATTTTTTGTTTTCAAATTAATCATTTATCAAAATTTTTTCACAAAATGATTTCATTCATCAACAATTTTAATTTTTTAAACATATATTTAAATAATTAAAATATATATATGATAAGACAAAAAGAAAAATTAGACGGAAAACAATAATGTTTTGTGAGTTTCTTTTTTTTATCTTTTTAAAATTTTATATATATATATAAATTGAAATATATAAAAAAAATAAATTTATCTTTGCAATAATTCATTTTATTATTGACTAAAAAAATATAAATTATTGGTTAAGTAGTGAGAAGTGTTCAAAGAAATTCGATGGTAAGTTCGAAAGTATTATGTTATTTTATATTAAAGTACTCTTTTTTGTTGGAATAATTTTTGTATATGAGATTATTTCTGTGACACGGATGGACTTTAATTACAGATTAATATGAAGCCATACAACTGGAGGCCCAATGAAGCCGAACCAATGAGAAAGTAATGTATATAGGATGGGCCTCTTCCACCCCAACCCAATATATATTTCTATTGGGCCATAAATAAACTAACAAGAACAGTGAACTCATTCATCTCAAGTCTCAACAATAAATTGATTTCCTCCCCCTCCATCATCATCTTCAGCTGGAGACTGTCTGAGTATACAGATATTGAGAAATCAGAAATCGGGGACAGTAATTAATGGAGGACGTAAAAGAAGGAGAAGAAAATCGAGAGAAGGAGGTAGTAGAGTACGTGAGCTATGGAGGTGAACATCATTTACCGCTAATAATGGGTCTGGTCGATGAAGAACTAAGCGAACCCTACTCCATCTTCACCTACCGTTACTTCGTTTATCTTTGGCCCAATCTCTCTTTCCTCGTAAGACTCCTCTCTAAGAGCAACACAATTTATTGATTCTGGTTGTTAACGTAATTATAATTTGAATTTGCTGGTCAGGCTTTTCATAGGGGGAAATGCATTGGAACAGTGGTGTGTAAGATGGGAGAGCATCGGAATACTTTCAGGGGTTACATTGCTATGCTTGTTGTACTCAAGCCTTACCGTGGCAGAGGCATTGGTATACCCTCTCTTTTAATTCCCATTATATTTATGGCTCAATGTTATGTTTTTCAAGTTCTCTCTTTTATAGGTTTGTTTAGAAGGTTATATTTGAATGCAATTAGCATACGTTAGAGACTTCAGGAATCAAAATCGAAAATTGTCGGTCTTGAAAGAAAGATTTAAGCATCTAATTAGTATTTACTCCCTACTGCATACATTATCATAGTCAAAATAGCTCCCTCACTGCAGTCCAAGTAAAGAAGGCTACATTTCTCAGAAGCCCACTTTCCATATAGCTTTCCATAGAAAACGCACTTACTACCATACCCCTCAAAATCTGATAGTAAGACCAAAATACTGAGAGGCCTCGTCCTAGATTAGTGGTTGGAATCCAATTTGTTTGTCATTAATTGTTAGCATCTTTGATTAATAAATTTTCTTTTTGAACACTTATTGTAATGTCTAATTTTTTTTTACAATATCTAATATGTGCCTAGTACTGACTGTGATAACTAATAAAGTTTTGAACATCACCTATCGTATCTTTGAGCACGTCACACCATTTTGGACTTCAACATTAGTCATTTTCAGTCGGGTGAGCTAGAAATAAATAAATCCAGAATTTTTACTCCATCTGCCCCAAAATGCGAGTTCACTTTCAAAATACTTGTACCAAGTCTCGTTAAAGTTAAGTTGGTTGTGATCCAGGCATTTGATTATGAAAAGTTAGAAACTTTGACCTTTTAAATTGATCTCCAATTTTGGGACGGATGGAGTTCTTTTCTTTCTTTTTTTTTCTTCTTAAAATGGGAATATTATTTTGTACCATACATATTTTGTTTAAAATGTGATTTGCATCCACTCCATTGAGCAAAATAAGGGTTTAAGGTTCAAAAGGTTGCATATGATAAATAGGACAGTGAAGACTTAAAACTAACAACATTACTTTTCTAGGATCAATATGTATTCTGGTAGGAAATCGCTTCTGTGCCTAATACTTTGATTTCACATAAGCAGTTAGCAACATTTTTTCCCCTTTCGTGACATAATATTTCCTAGCATCTAAGTTAAGGTATTTCATATTGCAGCTACAGAACTTGTTACAAGATCTATTAAGGTGATGATGGAATCAGGTTGTGAAGAGGTGTGTCATCAACTCTGTCTTACAGCTTTACAGATTTTGCTTTGTTTTTCATTTTTTCTATTTATTACTTAACCAAACATTCTTGCTTCCATAGGCATAGGAAGAATGTGTATTTGTTTATCATAATCTTTAAGCTGCTTCTTCAGGGACCAAAGTCTGTCACGTGTCACCGCTAGCTATTTCAGGGGTTTCGTGAAGATAGAGAGTGCTATAGTGGGAAATACAAGTAATTTTAGCAATCACTTAGGGTGAGGCAAAAACTTCAAAGATGAGAGTTGTCACTATAATTGTTGCCTGGTTGTGAACACTTAACTATCCTTTGTTTCTCAGTTTTCTTGAGGCGTCGCTTTTTGCCACATTATCAGTTCTACCACATCTGCATGGAAGAGTTATAGGTGCTTGAAAATCTGACAGTTGCTAACATCTGACAGTGAGGTATGAGTGCTGGTATATGCGGCATGCGCTGAAAAGTCATTTTTAATAAAATTTAGTTCTTATCCCTTAAAAATTTGAAGGAATCCAAGGATTAGTACACCCTTGTGTGGAATGCAAGCTCATTATGCCTGCCTAGAGAGAAAAAACTCGCTAGAAAGCTTGAATTCTCTCTATATTCTTAACCCATGATCCATTTGCTTTCATGCATCCGCATTGCATCAACTCAATCAGTCAATCCGTTTAGTTCCATGATTTGGATGTGAGAGTATCTGGATTTGTTTTCTATCGTCACTTTCTGTGGTTAGGTTGAAAGATCAATTTGTTGGCTTATATATTTTGTTTTTATTTATTTTTTTAAAGGTAACATTGGAAGCAGAAGTTACAAATAAAGGAGCACTTGCTTTGTATGGTCGCCTTGGGTTTATTAGGGCAAAAAGGCTTTTCAGATACTACTTGAATGGAGTTGATGCTTTCCGACTGAAGCTATTATTTCCCCGCCCAGAGTTACCCTCCGTACAGTCCATAATGGAAAATGATAATGTCCCACCCGAAGAAAGTCTTTTGCTCCAACAGAGCTCGTAACCGAATTTTTCTAGTCAATAGCCAGGCAAAAATTAAAATCAAAAGAAAGAGAAGATCATTTTATTGAATTGTAAAATCATGAAGAACTATTTGAACATTTATTTGTGAGATGGTTTCTCAATTGATAAGTATTTCCTTCGTCTAAACTGTTGATTTCTTGTGGATTAGACTTTCATTTGCCATCATCAATTGATTCATAGACGTTGTATTGATGCATTAGGTTACAGGGGCACACTCTGTCTGTTTGTTACTTGGATTACCAAAGTATGTTACTGAATGCTACCATTCTGAAGTTGGACGCACAAGCCGAGCCTGAGGCATTAGATTGATTGCATTTGATCAGGTAGTAGTTCAATTTTTTTTCCATGTGACGAAGTCAATATCATTATATCACAGGCCCATTTAAAGAGGTGTTTGATAAAAATTGAATGAATTTGAATGAGCTGAATCTGAATATGAATAAAAATTGATATGTCTGAAACATACAAAATTTTATTATTTTATCCCTCTGAAAAAAATTCAAAATTATTGTAAATTTATTTAATATTACTTAATATAATAGTTAATATTTTTTATTTTTTTTTTATATTTCATTCAGTTGTTCATTCAGCTTAAAAAATTTGATTTAGTCATTTAGCTCGTCTATTTTATAGATTTAGTCATTTTAACCAAAACAAACGCACTAAACGGTTTTAGTCCTTGAGCAAATTTTCTGAACTTGAACAGCTAGGTTCTAAGACCAAATAAAATGATTACTTGCCAAAAAAAAAAAAGAGATGAGCAAATTATGTTCTTCCAGCTCGTCATTCTACTTTTCTCCTTTATTTCTTTTAACTTTTTTTAATGTCTAAAATAAAAGAACTAAGTCTTGGCAGACATTTTTATTGGATATGAATATTGGACAGATGTAATTATTTATTTTATTTTTTTGCTTGTGACTCTTAAAAAATATATAGTATTTATTTTAATAGGAATTTTTATAAAATATAGTGTTTTAGGTGTAATTTGAATATATATACAAAACAGGGTTTTAAGTATAATCTTAATAATCTTGTTTTTATATATGTGACGCCACCAAAATTAGGTATACGTCACCCATCTTGGGTCGCCACTTACATGGTACATAAATTCAAATACAACTTATTAATATAAGCTGTAGGTAATACAATACGACATAAAGCGTGAGTTTGAATACAAATATTGTCTACTAGATATTATACAAACTCAAAAGGAGTTCTCATTACAACTATTATCACACTATTTCACGAATAGTGAGGACTACTAATACTATCCTCTGACCATTACTCCGTTTTCCGACTCGTCTCAAATTATGTTCTCATTTCGAAGAGAATAAAGTGAAAGAAAAGGGTGAGCTCAACTAGCCCAAAGAAGAAATATTATGACTAAGATAATGCAGAATAAATTATCATTAGCCTTCAACAAATGATGTTAAACCGATAAAATACAATAGACAACCAGCTTTAACTGCAATGAATACGCAATCCATTAAAAAAAGTCAGTAGAGAATAAAATCTACTATCTTTTAGGTTTTAAAAGGTTTTCATCAATTTTATCATTTGAGACTCAAATTTTAATAAATAAACCACCACATCTAATCATCCCCGCACTACGGCCGAGGATTTTCATCAAATTATCAATGGTCATGACTATACCGAATCACCCCTGGTCATAATCATACCAAAACTATCCATCATCGCATTGCATGTGCCATTTGAGGACTTTATCACATCATTTATAACAAGCCGTGATTATACACAGAATGATCTCCTCATTATAATCATACTAAGTTCATCTACGCACGTAAGCCAAAGATAACATAATATATCGTGAGGATGATGACAATGACATAATAATTCAATAAAACAAGTTCAAGAATTATTTTATCCAGGAATTAAGTAACGCCCAAATTGTCAACAAGAATCTTTGCTTTTTGTAGAGTAAAATTCAAGAATGATCGTAAGTATATTTCCATGAAAGATATTGAATGAAACGCAAATATCGAGGATATTCTACTAATTTCATGGAGTATAAGTCAAAGTTTTAACCAACTAGGTATAATAAAGAATGGAATAACAAAAGAAATCACCGTGCATGCGGCATTGTGATGTATGCAAAAGTTATTCCAACAGTAATAATAATAACGGAACCAGTCGGGTGAAATTCACACCGACAGTGATGATCCAATGTAATAATAAATCTTTGAATAATAAACAATGGAACCGTGTCCGGTGTAAAACACACGCATGTGATATTCCAAGCGAGAATAATAAATGCGGAATAATAAACAATGGAACCAGTGCGGTGTAAAACACACGACATGTGATATTCCAACAGAATAATAAAGAATGGAATAATGAAGAAGATCACCAAGTATAGGGATTCAGCGTATACAAAAGTTATTCCAATGTAATAAATAAGGATGGAATAACATAAGGATTTCACTTAAGTATAGGGTATACCGCATATACAAAAAGTTATGTATAGGGTATACCACTTTTACAAAAGTTATTCCAATGTAATAATAATGAATGGAATAACAGAGGTTCTCTTCATGAATACAAACGAATAATATCTCTTACGGTACAACAAATAATACCCCTTACCGTAAAAGACACCTTTGGATATCAAAGTAGTGAAGTACGAATACTCTTCTTCTTTCTCTCTATAGATTTTCTCTATAGCTTCTCTCTATAATTTCTCTCTCAGAGTTTGGTGAATTCGTAAGAAAATAATGAAGGAATGAGCTTCTATTTATAGGAAAATAGAATGCATAGTAATTAATCCATGAAGCGGTCAGATTGATTTACTTTAATCGATTTATCCATATTTAAAGCAAAATCTTTTAAATAAAATATAATATATTCTATTTATATAAAAACATTTTACTACGCAAACACTATGCAACACTATGCAAAAACACTATGCAAAACTATGCGTAATAAAATATAATATATTCTATTTATGTAATAACTTTAATAAAGTATTATGTTTTTATATAAAAGATGTTTCATTTTATTACGTTAATAATACTTAATAAAACAAAACGTCATTATCGCTATAATAATTCATATTATTAATCGACAATAATGGAATCAAATGAGTGACTTCTCACATAAGCATCGATAATCAATACCGTGGTGCTTACTTATGCAACCACACGACGTATTCTTCTTTTACTACCGAAAGTAGTTCAACAAAGATCAGCAGTAAAACTTCCGTCGTTATTTCAATAAAATATTTTTGTCGTTTTCTCAACCCGACAATAATTACATTGTTAGGGTCCACCAATGATTGAGTAGTTGTATTTAATATTCCTCGCTAAACCGAATATTCCCAACCAATCGAATATAATATAACCACTGTGATACTTTGCAAAATTTATAAATACTACCCACAACTATAATATTATCTCAAATTCACACCATAATATTAAAAATTATTTCGACAAAATTTAAATCTTTATTGATAAAAATCGGGGTCTCACAATCTCTCCCTCCTTATGGAATTTCTCCCTCGAAATTAGGTACGCACTGGTATGATAAAGAGGTGAGGATACCTTGAATACCTTTATCGTTGAAAACATTAAATTCATCTTTGCAATCCTACCAAAGATATTCATTAACAATTCATCTTTGCACTACTGCATCAAAGATATACAAATCGTAAAATCAATAATCTTGAGACGCACTTAATAGTATCACCACGACCACGAATTATCCATGCACCAGCGGCGAGGATATTCGTGTTTTCAATTCTGATCGTGATTATACCGAATAACTTGGTCATAATCATACCAAGTCTATCAATGCACTACTACTAAAGATGACTTTTATCACATCCGTGAATTAATATTTCATTCTTTGAGACTCATTTCAATAATTAATTCATATCATCGAATCATCCCCGCACTACTGTGCCAAGGATATTCATTAGTATCACGACCACGAATTATCCGTGCACTACTACCAAAGATAATCGTGTATTCATTAAGTATCACGACCACAAATTATCCATGCACTACTACCAAAGATAATCATATATTCATTAAGTATCACGACCACAAATTATCCATGCACTACTACCAAAGATAATTGTGTATTCATTAGTATCACGACCACAAATTATCCATGACTACTACCAAAGATAATCGTGTATTCATTAAGTATCACGACCACGATTATCCATGCACCACGTGCAAAGATAATTGTGGACGCCCCCAAAATAGTATACATCACCTATTACGAAAGTTGTCAATACATGGTATGTAAAACAACTACAACTTTATTATTACAATCGTAAAAGCTGTGAGTTTGAATACAAATATTATCTTCAGACAATATCTATACTCAAATAAATCCTCATCACATTTATTGATACATTATTTTACAAAATGGTGAGGACTACTAAACAATTCTTTCTAAAACCTTCATTCCATACCCCACTTGCATTTTTCATTTATATTCTCGCCTCACGAGAAGAAAAATGGAACAAAAAAGGAAAGCGGTGAGCTCAACTAGCCCAAGAAAGAATATTATGACTAAGATAATATACAACAAATTACCGTTAGTCTTCAACAAGGAAAAATCTAATAGAATACAATAGACAACAAATTTTAAATCAATATTCGCAATGAAATAATAATTCATTATAAGAGTTAAGTAGAGAATGCAAACTACTATCTTCTATGTATGAATTTAAAAGTTCATAAATCTATCTTTTATCCTGTAACATCAATCGATATACATACGGAATCAAATATTCATCTTTACTCTGAGGCGAAGATAATCATCGATTAATTCGTATTCATCTAAACACTGTTCATCTTTTGCTACGGCCCGAAGATATTCTTGAGAAATCATTCATCTTTGCCTTTATAGGCCAAAGATATTCAATAATATCATCATTTAAGGTGAGGATGATGAAAAATATTTTAAAAAAGCGAATCGGTGAAACAAAATGATGAGGATTAAGGATTAAGGATTAGTACTTTGTTTTATCCATGTTCAAAAAATAATCGTAGTGGTGTAAAATTCAAGAATGATCAAAACATGGATCTGATCAAAGCTAGTATCGAGAATAGATATTTTGGACAAAAGAAGAAATTTTATTTTTCGATTGAATAGTCAAGTATCGTGAATAGTCTTGAGTATATCGTGAATAGTAACTCAAACACCAAAAGATAGAAATTTTCCAAAAAACATCTTCGACTTCATGAATAGTACTCGTGAATAGTAACTTCGTGAATAGTAACTTCATGAATAGTAACTTCGTGAATAGTAACTTTCATGAATAAGTAATCCGGCGTGAAAAAGTTCAAATTTGATAAAAGTTCGACCCGATATTTGACGTAATGATATTGAAGAAATAATATCATTTGAGAAGAAAATAACATCCCTTACCTCGAAAGATTAGTACTTCAAATTTGGAATCTGGGATATAGTCTTTGAAGGAACTTACCTTTGTCTAATGATACTCGAAAGTATACTCAAAATACTCACAAGAATACACTCGATAATATAGAGAAAACTTGAGTTTACGGTGTGATTTTCAATTCTAACCTAAGCACCCTATTTATAGGAAATGTCAATTGGACCCCATTTATTGAATTGAAATTTGATTATAGCACAGTAAAATCGTCCGTTTGTGGATTTGGTTAATTTCTATTTAGAATTTGGAAAAACTTTCTTCGCAAAGTTGTAGAGAATTGAATTTCCTATAAAAACTCATGAGATTCAAATTTTACGATGAAAGTGCTATTTATTATGAATTATTGAAGTTCAAGCTCCAAAATAATTGATTTTTGAAGTTTAAAATATTTAAAATTAGAAAAATGTTTTTCTTACTTTTTCTAGAATGTGGTATGTGTTTGATGGTGAAATCGATTCTAGGCATGCGTAGGAAATTTATATAATTATATTATTAATTTATTAAATTTTACGCTTTGTTAGAGTTAGAATTGAAAATCACACGTAAATCAAGTTTTTCTCTCTATATTATCGGCGTATTCTTGTGAGTATTTTGAGTATACTTTGAGTATTGTTAGACGGCAGTAAGTTCCTTCAAAGACTATACCCTAGATTCCAAATTTAAGTCTTAATCTTTCGAGGTAAGTGGATGTTATTTTATTCGAAAATGATATTATTTCTTCAATATCATTATGTTGAAATATTGGTTGGAACTTTTATCAAATTTGGAACTTTTTCATGTCTAAGTTACTTATTCATGAGTTATTATTCACGAAGTTACTATTCATGAGTTATTATTCATTTAGTACTATTCATTAAGCGTGAAGATTTTTTTGGGAAATTTTTATCTTTTGGTGTCAGAGTTATTATTCACGATACCAGACTATTCACGATACTTACACTATTCAATAGAAAAATGAAATTTCTTCTTTTGTCCAAAATATCTATTCGGATACTAGCTTTGATCAGATCCATGTTTTGATCATTCTTGAATTTTACACCACTATGATTATTTTTGAACATGGATAAAACAAAGTACTAATCCTTAATCCTTAATCCTTGTCATTTTGTTTCTTTGGATTCGTTTTTAAAATATATTTTCATCATCCTCGACCTTAAATGATGATATTATTGAATATTTTTGGCCCAGTAGTGCAAAGATGAATGATTTTCGAAGAATATCTTTGGTAGTAGTCCAAAGATGAACAGTGTTTAGATGAATACGATTAATCGATGATTATCTTTGGCCCAGAAAGTAAAAGATGAATATTTGATTCGGATGTATATTGATTGATGTTATATATGAAGACCTCAAATTTTTTTTAAATAAAAGTAATTTCCTTTATTTATTATTTTAAAATAGTAAGGGTTGATTTGATTAATGTGGATAGTTAAGGGTTAAATACTTAAATATTTCAAAATAAACAAGTGGTTATAAAATATTCATTTTTGTCGGGGAATATTCGTTTGGTCGTGGAATATTAAATCTTTGTTGGGAATATTAAATGCGACGACGTATACCATGTGTGGGCCCCATAACTGAAAGCGATTGGATGAAGAAAGCGACAAATATAAGTTGGTTAAAAAAATAACGGCAGTAGTTATTACCAATTAAGACCATTGGAATACCGGTGGTTAAAAATACGAATGTCTGGCGTGGTTGCACGAAGAAGCGCGCGGTATTGCGATGATTGTTGAATTATTGATCCTTACGTGAAGGCACTACTCAATAATTTTCACAGTGAATTCTTATTCAATATTTTATTTTATTGATTCAATAATTCTTTGCGTTGATATTTTATATTATTCTTTGTTCAATAATTGTCAACGCACATTATCTCCATTATCGGATCAATAATTCATATTATTTGAATAATATTATTAGATAACATTATTGGCAATGTCTAGAAAGTTTCATCGAGGAGAGGTTTGATCACCTAATTGCGGCCAAGAAGAGAAATCCTTATCTGAAAGCCCCTCTTTCCACAGAACTACCTGGTTGTCATAATTGTGATTCAGTAATATTATTTGTGAATAATTAATTATTGATTCATATGATAAAGAAATATTTATTTTATGTGGATATAAATGATGGATTTATTTATGTGGTTATAAATGAAGAAATTATTGTTGAGGTGTTTTATCAAGATTTTACCCAGATTGGAGGTATTAAAATTAAATCGGGGTTTTGAGATATATTCATGGGATTATAATTTTTAATCCGAGAGTTGGATTGTGGTAATTTTGGATATGTTATACATATATAAGTTGAGTATATGTCCACAAATTTTGAACCAGGTAAAAATGTACGAATGATTTGTTATGAATTTTAAGAGGTGTCCGATTAGGAAATTAGGGTTATAATTGATTTTGGTGGAAAATTCTAGAATTGAGTGGGCCCCACTTGTGGTTGGTGAAGAAATGTGCTGAATTTTATTTCAAATGTGGTGGGTGGCAATAGTAGCGAGGTAAAGCCATCGGTGTGAGTCAAAATGCGCTTGGTAAGCTAACATTTTCCTATAAATAGAGGGCTAAGTTAGAATTGAAAATCACACCGAAACAAAGTTTTTCTCTTTTCTCTCTATATTATCGAGGCGTATTTTGTGAGTATTTAGATACTTTGAGAGTTGTTGTTCAAGATAAGTTTCATTCAAAGATCACTTCAGACCTTTCCTTCAAGTAATCGATTATTTGAGGTAAGGGATATTATTTTTTTTCGTAATGATATTATTTCTTCAATATCATTATCTTTGAAATATTGATCCGATGTTTTTATCAAATTTGGAACTTTTTCACGTATGGGGTTACTATTCATGAGTTCTTATTCACGAGTTACTATTCATGAGTTCTTATTCACGAGTTCTTATTATTTTAGTACTATTCATGAAAGCGTGAAGATGTTTTTGTGGAATTTCTATCTTTTGGTGTCGGATTTACTATTCATGATGTATACGGTCTTATTCACGATATCAAGACTTATTCACGATATCTGACTATTCACCAAAAAATAAAATTTCTTCTTTTGTCCAAAACATCTATTTTGGATACTAGCTTTGATTGTATCCATGTTTTGATCATTCTTGAATTTTACACCTTGTGATTATTTTTGGGGTATTGTTGGACATGGATAAAACAAAGTACTGAATCCTTAATCCTTAATCCTTGTCATTTTGTTTCCTTTGGATTCGTTCTTTAAAAATATTTTCATCATCCTCGCCTTAAATGATGATATTATTGAATATCTTTGGCTGTAGTGCAAAGATGAGCAGTGTTTGAGATGAACACGACCGATCGATTAATATCTTTGGCTGTAGTGCAAAGATGAGCAGTGTTTAAATGAACATGATTAATGATGAATATCTTTGGCCATGTAGTGCAAAGATGAATATTTGATTCAGATGTATATTGATTGTTATTACGGGGATAAAAGATAGGCGATGAACTTTTAAATTCATACATGAAGATAGTAGTTTGCATTCTCTACTTAACTCTTCTAATGAATTATTATTTCATTGCATGAATATTGATTGAAAATTTGTTGTCTATTGTATTCTATTAAATTTTTTCCTGTTGAAGACTAACGATAATTTGTTGTGTATTATCTTAGTCATAATATTCTTTCTTGAGCTAGTTGAGCTCACCCTTTTCCTTTTGTTCCATTCTTCTCGGGAGGCGAGAATATAAGCGAGTACTGAGTCGGGGTATGGAATGAAGGTTTTAGAAAGGATTGTTTAGTAGTCCTCACCATTTTTGTAAAATAATGTATCAATAAATGTGATGAGGATTTATGTGAGTATAAATATTGTCAGAAGATAATATTTGTATTTAAACTCACAGTTTCTCTGTTGTAATAATAAAGTTGTAGTTGTTTACATCGTGTATTGACAACTCGGAATGGGTGATGTATACCTATTTTTTGCATTCTGGGATAAAAGATGAGCGATGAACTTTTAAAAGATACATAGAAGATAGTAGTTTTGCATTTAACTCTTACAATGAATTATTATTTACCGCTGCGAATATTGATTTGTTATTTTTGTCTATTGTATTACTTAGATTTATCCCTGTTGAAGTACAACAAATTTGACGTATAAATCTTAGGTATAATCATTCTATTCCGAAGCTAGTTGATATGGTACTTTAAACAATTTTACAACTTTATTATTACAACAAGAAATAAGGTATGGAATGAGTTTGAATACAAATATTATCTTCTGCATAATATCAATAAATCAAATAAATCCTCATCACATTTATCGATACATTATTTTACAAAATGGTGAGTTGACTATAAACAATCCTTTCTAAAACCTTCATTCCATACCCCGACTGCACTCGCTTATATTCGCCCCGAGAAAAATGGAACAAAAGGAAAAAGGTGAGCTCAACTATTTCAAGAAGAATATTATGACTAAGATAATATACAACAAATTATATTAGTCTTCAACAGGAAAATTTAATGTAATACAATAGACAACAAATTTTAAATCAATATTCGCAACTGAAATAATAATTCATATTAAGAGTTAAGTAGAGAATGCAAACTACTATCTTCTATGTATGAATTTAAAAGTTCATCGCTCATCTTTATCCGTCTAGAACATCAATCAATATACATCGGAATCAAATATTCATCTTTGCACTGACATGGCCAAAGATATTCATCGATTGGTCATGTTCATTTAAACACTGCTCATCTTTGCACTAAAGGCCAAAGATATTCATCACTTCGGTCGTGTTCATTTAAACACTGTTCATCTTTGCACTACAGCCAAAGATATTCTTTGAAATCATTCATCTTTGCACTACAGCCAAAGATATTCAATAATATCATCATTTAAGACCGAGGATGATGAAAATATTTTAAAGAACGAATCCCGGTGAAACAAAATGACAAGGATTAAGGATTAAGGATTCGTACTTTGTTTTATCCATGTCCAACAATACCTCAAAAATAATCATAGTGGTGTAAAATTCAAGAATGATCAAAACATGGATACAATCGAGTTAGTATCCGAATAGAGATTGGACGAAAAGAAGAAATTTTATTTTTTAATTGAATAGTCAGATATCGTGAATAAGAATCTCACACACAAAAGATAGAAATTCCACAAAAACATCTTCACGCTTCATGAATAGTACTCGTGAATAAGAATCGTGAATAAGAACTCATGAATAGTAACTTCGTGAATAAGTAACTCATGAATAGTAACCCAGAGCATGAAAAAGTTCCAAATTTGATAAAAACTTGGATCAATATTTCAAAGATAATGATATTGAAGAAATAATATCATTCTGAAAAAAATAATATCCCTTACCTCGAAAAGATCAAGATTTCTAAGCTAGAATCTAGGGTATAGTCTTTGAAGGAACTTGCACCGTCTAGCAATACTCAAAGTATACTCAAAATACTCACAAGAATACGCTCGATAATAATATAGAGAGAAAACTTGATTTCGGTGTGATTTTCAATTCTAACCCAAGACCTATTTATAGGAAAACGCTTAGAACACCAAAGTTAGAAAATTTAATAAAATAATAATATAACTAAACAAATTCAAGCCCACCTTAGACCAACTGAATTCAGCACATTTATATCACATGTGGGATTGCAAAAACGTTTTTCTTAAATAAAACAATTAAAACTTCAAAAATCAATTATTTTGAACTTGAACTTCAATAATTCATAATAAATAGCCCTTTCATCAAAAATTCGAATCTCATGAGTTTTTATAGGAAATTCAATTCTATACAACTTTGCAGAAGAAAGTTTTTCCAAATTCCAAATGGAAATTAACCGAAATCCACAAACGGTCGATTTTACAGGCTATAATCAAATTTCAGTCAATAAATGGGGTCCACCGACATGTTTAACATGTTTTAAACATTTATTGCAACAAAAATACTCTTCCTCCTCGTATACTCATATATCCCACATTCGTTGTAAAAATATCACCGTTAATATATTATTAAAATAATATATTTAAATGAATTATTTAAGATAAAATATTAATTTTCAACAATTGTCATTTTAAAAATTTTCACCATCTATATCCACATAAAATCAATATTTTCCTCATCATATAAATCAATAATTAATTATTCACAAATAATATTACAGAATCACAATATTGACAACCGTGCAGTTCAGGAAAGGGGCTTTCAATAAGAATTTCTTCTTCTTGGGCGCAATTAGGTGACCAAACCTCTCCTTAGGCGTAACTTTCTAGACATTGCCAATAATGTTATCTAATAATATTATTCGAGATAATATGAATTATTGCTTCGATAATGAAAAAAATACGTGTAATGACAATTATTGAAACAACAAAGAATATAAAATATCAACACAAAGAATTATTAACTCGAAAAAAATCTTTGAGCATAATTCGTAACCATTATTGAGTAGTGCCTTCTTACGTAAGAATCAATAATTGGTGCAATACTGGTATCTTAAATCGCTTTCAACAACGCGTATTAGTGTGTTTTTAACCGGTATTATTCAAAAGATTAATCTGTAACAACTACGCCGTTATTTAAAACAACTTATATTTGTCGTTTTCTTCATCCAATCGCTTTCCGTTATGGGGCCCACACATGGTCGCTGCTGGTCGTCATGACGAATATTCCCTAACGATACGAATATTCCACGACCAAACGAATATTCCCAAACAACAATGAATATTTTATAACCACTGCTTATTTTGAAATATTTGCGTATTTAACCCTTAACTATCCACATTAATCAAATCAACCCTTCTTATTTCAAAATAATAAATAAAGGAAATTCCTTTTTATTTAAAAATTTTGGGGTCTTACAACCTCCCCTCCTTATGAAATTTCGTCCTCGAAATTGGAATGCGACGCATACTGGTGTTTGAAAAGGTGAGGATACCTCGCTTTCATTTCGTTTCCAATTCCTGTGTCATTTCCTCTATAGCATGATTCCTCCACAAAACTTTAACTTGTGGTATGACCTTTTGCAGACGTGGGACATGCTCCTTCCTATCTAAGATCTTGGCGGTACCTCCTCATACGTTAAGTCTTGGCTATCTCGTCCGGTTTCTAACTTCAATAACGTGGTTCGGGTCTTTCACATATTTCTGAAATACTGATATGTGAAACACATTATGAACACGAGACATACTCGGAGAGGTAACGCAAGTCTATAGGCTACATTTCCTACTTTCGGTCAAGAATTTGAAATGGACCAATAAATCGTGGATTGAGCTTTCTCTCTTCCCAAATCTTGTAACTCCCTTCCATTGGAGCAACTTCATGACAACAACATGATCCCCTACATTAAATTCCACGTCCTTTCGATGAAGATCCGCATAACTCTTTTGTCGATCTTGTGCCGTTTGTATCGTTGTCGAATCATTTGGATCTTTTCGGTGATCATACGTCTTAACTTCGGGTCCCAACAATGTTGCTTCACCCACCTCATCCCAACATATTGGAGAAGCGACATTTTCGTCCATATAATGCTTGAATGGAGCCACACCTATACTTGCACGATAAGCTGTTGTTGTAGGAGAATTCCACCAATGGTAAATACTTATCCCAACTACCCTTGAAGTCAGGACATGTGAGTCTTAATAGATCTTCAAGAGTTTGAATAGTCCTCTCGATTGTTCGTCCGGTTTGGGGATGGTATTAGAACTAAATCGCAAATCCGTGCCCATAGTTTTTTGCAAGCTAACCCCAAAATCTTGAAGTGAATCTTGGGTCACGATCCAAACTATGGATACAGCATGCCACTGACCTCACAATCTCATTCACGTCATATACTAGCAAGGCGTTCGAGGAATAAGTCTCCGTATCGGCAAGAAATGAAAGCAGACTTGGTTAATCTATCAACAATAACCCAAATAAGCATTGATGCCTTGAGAAACCGTAGGAAGACCCGTGAACGTGAAATCCATAGTAATGTGTTCCCACTTCCATTCCAGGAATCTCAAGTGGTTGCAACGGAGCCTTAAGTACAAGATGCTCGCCTTTACTTACCGGGCAAGTTAAACACATCGAGATAAACTTTGCAATCTCTCTCTTCATATTGTTCCACCAAAATGTATGTCGAAGATCACGATACATTTTAGTACTTCGAGGATGGATTGCAAATGGCGATTGTGTGCCTCCATCATAATCTTGTACTTCAAATCAGTCGTTAGGAACCTGAAAGTGCAGAGTGGACTCAAGTATTCCTTCTTCATCAATTCTCAACCACGGAATAGCTCCTTCTTGTACTTTCTTCTTCATACGCATCACTCCGGGTCGGTGGCTTGAGCAACCTTAACTTTTTCTATTAAAGTTGGCTCTGTCGTATACTTGACATCATCGCACTTTCGTTCCGCATATGATCTTTCTACTCAATGCGTCAACTACCACGCTCGCTTAAACTACCGGGATGGTATTGAATAGTGTGGTCGTAGTCTTTCGATAGCTCGAGCCAACATCGGCCGCGCGCATGTTGAGTTCTTTTTGAGTGAAGAAATATTTAAGGCTTTTATGGTGCGAATATATCTCCACTTTCTCCCCATATAGATAGTGCCTCCATATTTTTAACGCTTGAAACGATCGGGCCGCTAACTCTAGATCATGAGTAGGATAATTCTCTCATACTCTTTAAGTTGTCATGAGGCATATGGCTATGACTTTCCCACGTTGCATGAGAACACATCCTAACCCTTTGCACGAAGCATCATTTTGTAGATAACAAATCCTCCGAACCGGATGGTATTGTTAGAACGGTGCCGAAATAAGTCTCTCTTAAGCTCTTGGAAACTTTTCTCGCATTCTTCGCTCCAAACGAATTTTGTATCCTTCCGAGTTAGCTAAGTTAATGGAGTAGCGATTCGAGAAAAACCTTCCACGAATCTCCGATAATAACCAAATTAAGCCCAAAAAGCTACGTCTTGATCCACCGACGACTCGGCCTGTTCTAACTTTGTATTGCTTCAATCTTAATGGGATCAACAGATACTCCATGTTTCGACACCACGTGCCCAAGGAATGCTACTTCCTCAAGCCAGAACTCGCATTTCTTCAATTTGGCATATAGTTGGTTTTCACGAAGCCTTTGGAGTACCAGCTTCAAATGGTGCTCATGATCTTCACGGCTTTTGGAATATATGAGGATGTCATCAATAAAGACAACAACGAATTGATCCAAATATTCCTTGAATACTCGGTTCATCATATCCATGAAAGTCGCAGGAGCATTAGTTAGTCCGAAAGACATGACTAAGAATTCATAATGCCCATACCGAGTTCTGAAGGCAGTCTTTGGAATATCCTCAGTTCTAATCTTGGTGATGATATCCGTAGCGAATCGATTTTTGAAAAGAATTGTGCCCCTTGCAATTTGGTCAAACAAGTCATCAATACGAGGTAGAGGATACCTATTCTTGATGGTGACATGGTTCGATTCGAAAGTCAATACTAAAGTCGCATACTCCCCGTCTTTCTTCTTTACAAATAAAGCAGGAGCACCCCGAGGAGATGTACTTAGGCCGAATGAAACCGATGTCCAACAATTCACGTAGTTGGACCTTTAACTCTGAAGTTCAATAGGAGCCATTCGATATGGGGTTTTAGAAATGGGCTTTATCGGGTTCAAGATCAATAAAGAATTCAACTTCACGTTACGGGGTAGGCCAGGGAAGTTCTTCGGGAAATCGTCGGAAAGTCAATAACAACAGGAATATTATTCAAATTTGACGTGTCTTTATTCAAATCCATAACATGGGCTAAGAAAGCTTGACATCCGTTTTTTAATAAGCGAATAGCTTTATGATTAGATATAGCGGTGATCGATTTTAATGGTTTAGTTGCTTGAATTCGCACAACGGGTTGGTTAGGAATATGAAAACTAACAACCTTACGAAAACAATCAATTTTGGCATGATGAGTAGTTAACCAATCAATCCCTAAAATCACATCAAAAGCAAGTATCTTTAAAGAGATAAGGTCAACGGGTAAGGTAATGGTGCCAACTTGAATCAAACAAGATTTATAAGCGTGGATGTGATGAAAGTTTCTCCTAACGGAGTTTCCACAGATAGGTCAAAGTCTAATTTCTCGAGTCAAGTTTAAGCGTTGAGCACATGCGGGAGAGATAAATGAATGGGTAGACCTGTAGGTTCGAAGTAAGGTATAAACTTCGTAAGAATTTATAAATAGCTTACCCGTGATCACCTCGTTTGGGTTCTCGCATTATGACCGATCACAACAAAACGCTTCTTCCGGAATCGTTGACTTTGACTTTTTCGGGGACGATCTTTTGAGTCACCGTCCCATTGAACTAGGTTTCACATCTTGCATAATCTCGGCGATATGTCCTTCCTTTCCACAATTATAGCATACCTTGAGCTGTTGTGGGGCGGTTTGGTGATATGTCCCTCTTTTCGCATTTGTAGCATATGGCCGGTGGTGGTCGTTCTCCTCCTTAGAACCCGATTCTTTGCGGCATTGTCATCTTCACATGGTCGTTGTTAAATCTCCTCTTTTTAAAATCTCCTCCGACTCGCTTCTTCTATTTTCATGGCCATGACTACCACCGAGTGGTTACCATTTCGTCCGTCGCTTTTCTTTCTCCATGAGTTATCATTATTCATTGATCGCTATCTCTCGATACAATCTGGTTGTGGTCCCTCGTTGATAGTACTCGTTATCTCGCTCTAATAATTGAGCCACATTTACAACATCGAATAAAGAGAAAATTTATGAGAAATGAGATCTTGGCGTATGTCGGTTTTAAACCTCTAAGAAACATCCGCGTCATCGTTCCTCATTCTCCACCAAATGAGGTGCAAACCGGATAACTCTGCAAACTTTGCCTCGTCTTGAGAGACACCGTCATGTTATTTTGTTCAATCGATGAACTCCACTTCCTTCATATAGACGAACACTTTCGGGAAAGTATTTGTCATTAAATAGATTTTCAAACGTCTCCCGAAGACACGCCGAGAGTCTACCGGATGGATGGTACGCTTCTGAGACTCCCACCGATGAGTCCGCCTGCGCCACGGAACATAAAGGTGGCGAATGGAACCTTCTGTTCCTCCGTGCATCCCAAGACATCGAATATCTTGGTAATTTGTTTGACCCATGTTTCCGCCACGATCGGATCTGGCTTTCCCCTTAAATTACGGTGGTCCTGACTCTTTGAAGCGCTTGGCGTGACAACCCGTGAATTGCTATCATTTCTCCTCGTATTTTGAACACGAGTTTCCTCGTCTGCGATTTTGCATGAAGCTGCAAAAAACTTCTAAACATCCCTCGTTCATCATCTCGCTCGATGGTGTTGTTCACGGGAGGAACATTGCCCGACTGTTGACGCGTTCTCCTCGTTGGTGAGTACTGAGCATCTCCACGGTCTCATTTCCATTGTTAATATTCTCGATTCGACATTCTCAAATACTATCATAAAACAAGGGTTAATTAAGGAAATCATTATATCACATAATATCCCTATATCTTGACCAACTAACAAATAAGCTTAGGTAGGACACACTAGCGAAGGATTTACTCGTCTCTCCCTCCTAGTTCTATTCCCGATCTCATGGAGATCATATCCTAAGCTACGATACCAAGCTGTGACGCCCCCAAAATAGGTATACATCACCTATTCCGGGTTGTCAATACGTAGTATGTAAACAACTACAACTTTATTATTACAACAAGAAAGCGTGAGTTTGAATACAAATATTATCTTGCAGACAATATCTATACTCAAATAAATCCTCATCACATTTATTGATACATTATTTTACAAAATGGTGAGGACTACTAAACAATCCTTTCTAAAACCTTCATTCCATACCCAGACTGCGTACTCGCTTATATTCTCGCCTCCGAGAAAAATGGAACAAAAAGGAAAAGGGTGAGCTCAACTAGCTCGATAAAGAATATTATGACTAAGATAATATACAACAAATTATCGTTAGTCTTCAACAGGAAAAATTTAATAGAATCTGATAGACAACAAATTTTAAATCAATATTCGCAATGAAATAATAATTCATTAGAAGAGTTAAGTAGAGAATGCAAACTACTATCTTCTATGTATGAATTTAAAAGTTCATCGTCTATCTTTTATCCCTGTAACATCAATCAATATACATCCGAATCAAATATTCATCTTTGCACTACAGCCAAAGATATTCATCGATTAAGTCATGTTCATTTAAACACTGTTCATCTTTGCACTAAAGGCCAAAGATATTCATCGATCGGTCATGTTCATTTAAACACTGTTCATCTTTGCACTCTGAGCCAAAGATATTCTTGAAATCATTCATCTTTGCACTACAAAGCCAAAGATATTCAATAATATCATCATTTAAGACCGAGGATGATGAAAATATTTTTAAAGAACGAATCCGGTGAAACAAAATGACAAGGATTAAGGATTAAGGATTAAGTACTTTGTTTTATCCATGTCCAACAATACCTCAAAAATAATCATAGTGGTGTAAAATTCAAGAATGATCAAAACATGGATACAATCGAGTTAGTATCCGAATAGATGTTTTAGACGAAAAGAAGAAATTTTATTTTTTAAGGTGAATAGTCTAGTATCGTGAATAGTAACTCAGACACCAAAAGATAGAAATTCCACAAAAACATCTTCACGCTTCATGAATAGTACTCGTGAATAAGTAACTCGTGAATAAGTAACTCATGAATAGTAATCGTGAATAGTAACTCATGAATAGTAACCCGACATGAAAAAGTTCCAAATTTGATAAAACTTCAGATCAACATTTCAAAGATAATGATATTGAAGAAATAATATCATTACGAAAAAAATAATATCCCTTACCTCGAAAGATCGATCTTAGCTAGAAATAGGGTATAGTCTTTGAAGGAACTTCTTGACCGCCGAAATCTAGCAATACTCAAAGTATACTCAAAATACTCACAAGAATACGCTCGATAATATAGAGAGAAAACTTGAGTTTCGGTGTGATTTTCAATTCTAACCCAAGCACCCTATTTATAGGAAAATCTTTAGAACACAAAAGTAGAAAATTTAATAAAATAATAATATAACTAAACAAATTCAAGCCCACCTTAGACCAACTGAATTCAGCACATTTATATCACATGTGGGATTGCAAAAACGTTTTTCTTAAATAAAACAATTAAAACTTCCAAAAATCAATTATTTGTTTCGGAACTTGATAATTCATAATAAATAGCCCTTTCATCAAAAAAATTCGAATCTCATGAGTTTTATAGGAAATTCAATTCTCTACAACTTTGCAGAAGAAAGTTTTCCAAATTCCAAATGGAAATTGACCGAAATCCACAAACGGTCGATTTTACTGAGCTATAATCAAATTTCGGTCGATAAATGGGGTCCCAAGACATGTTTAACATGTTTTAAACATTTATTACGACAAAAAAATACTCTTCCTCCTCGTATACTCATATATCCCACATTCGTTGTAAAAATATCACAGTTAATATATTATTAAAATAATATATTTAAATGAATTATTTAAGATAAAATATTAATTTTCAACAATCAATTGTCATTTTAAAAATTTTCTCCATCTATATCCACATAAAATCAATATTTTCCTCATCATATAAATTAATAATTAATTATTCACAAATAATATTATGAATCACAATATATTGACAACCAGTAGGTTCAAGGAAAGAGGGCTTTCCAATAAGAATTTCTTAACTTGGCAAGCATGATTAGGTGACCAAACCTCTCCTTTAGCGTAACTTTCTAGACATCGCCAATAATGTTATCTAATAATATTATTAGGATAATATGAATTATTGCTTCGATAATGAAAAATCTTGTGTAATGACAATTATTGAAACAACAATGAATATAAAATATCAACACAAAGAATTATTAACTCGATAAAATCAATAAAGTAATTATCATGTAACCATTATTGAGTAGTGCTTTTACTACGTAAGAATCAATAATTGGTGCAATAATGCAAGAATCTTTCAACAACGCCAGATTAGTGTGTTTTAACCACGGGTATTCCAACAAGATAATTTGAATAACTACGCCAGTTATTTAAAAACAACTTATATTTGTCGTTTTCTTCATCCAATCGCTTTCAGTTATGGGGCCTACACACATGGTGCTAGTCGTCGATACGAATATTTCGACCGCATTTAATATTCCACGACCAAACGAATATTCACAACAACAATGAATATTTTATAACCACTTGCTTTATTTTGAAATATTTGCGTATTTAACCCTTAACTATCCACATTAATCAAATCAACCCTTCTTATTTCAAAATAATAAATAAAGGAAATTCCTTTTTATTTAAAAATTTTGGGGTCTTACAACAAAATAATACCCTTACAAGTAAAAGACATTTGGATATCAAAGTAGTGAAGTCACAGAATCTCTTCTTCTTGCTTTCTCTATATAGATTTTCTCTCTATAGCTTTCTCTATAATTTTCTCTCAGAGTTTCAATTGAATTAAGTAAGAAAATAATGAAGGAATGAGCTTCTATTTATAGGAAAATAGAATGCATAGTAATTAATCCATGAGCGGTCAGGATTAATTTACTTTAATCGACTATCCATATTTAAAGCAAAATCTTTTAAATAAAATATAATATATTCTATTTATATAAAAATATTTTCTTATCTGCAAACACTACGCAACACTACGCAAAATCTATATAAAAACACTACGCAACACTATGCATAATAAAATATAATATATTCTATTTATAGAATAACTTTAATAAAAGATACATTTTATATAAAAGATGTTTACGTTTTATTACGTTAATAATACTGAATAAAACAAAACGTCATTATCGCATTATAATAATTCATATTATTAATCTAATGATAATGGAATCAAATGAGTGACTTCTCACATAAAGATCGATAATCAATACCGCATGCTTCTTATGCAACCACACGACATCTTTATCTTTTACTACCAGAGTAGTTCAACAAAGATCAACGGTAAAACTTCCGTCGTTATTTCAATAAAATATTTTTGTCGTTTTTTCAATCCGACAATAATTACATTAATGGGTCCACCAATGATTGAGTAGTTATACGAATATTCCCCGCTAAACCTAATATTCCCTAACCAATCGAATATATATATAACCACTGCATACTTTTGCAAAATTTATAAATACTACCCACAACTATAATATTATCTCAAATTCACACCATAATATTAAAAATTATTTCGACAAAATTTAAATCTTTATTGATAAAATCTGGGGTCTCACAGTATATATATCCAAATTACACATAAAACATTATATTTTGTAAAAATTCTTGTTGAAATAAATACTATACATTTTTTAAGAGTCACAAGCAAAAATAAAATAAAATAAAATAAATTGCACCTGTCCAATAAATCGGTCTGTGTAGAAGCACTCAAAATAAAAGCATGTAGTTGGGAAGAGTAGTTCTACACAGACAGGTCCAATGGACCGGAATATTGGACAGGTCAATTTTTTATTTATTTTTTGCTTTTCTTGTGACTCCCAAAAAATGTATAATATTTATTTCAATTGAAAATTTTACAAAATACAATATTTTTAGTTGTAATTTGAATACATATACACTACAGTGTTGAACAGTTCAACATTGTATTCTATAAAAATTGAAAAATGTTTACAGAATATCCAAATTGAAGAACAGTCCAATTCTGTAATTTTTACATAATATAATTGAAAAATATTTTTAGGTGTATATGTATCTAAATTACACATAAAAACACTGTATTCTGTAAAAATTTCAATTGAAATAAATATTATATATTTTTTGAGAGTCGCAAGAAAAACAAAAAAATATAAAAAATAAAAAATTGACTTGTTCAATATTACGATCCAGTAGACATGTCCGCCAAGACATATTGAATTGGGAAACATAAAAGACCACACCAACAGAAGTAATAATCTACTGGGCAAAGCATAATTTACAATTAAGTAGGTAAACGAATCAAACAGTTTGGACTCAGCTCGACTCAATAAAATACGAATAAAATTTGAATTTATTAATAATATAATCCAAATTTGAGTATAAAAAATAGTTTAAAATATGAGTAGAATTTGAATTATACTCGACTCATTTAATATTTAAACTACTAAAAATTTTCTATTGAGATTTGATATATAATTGATATAAATTCGATTATATACTCGATACATCTTTTATAATATATACAAACTTAAATCAAGATAATTAATTATTATTATTTTGTTTTGTTTTTAATTTTAATTGTGATTTTATATTTGTAAAGTATAATAGTAAATATATTTTTTCATTTTCAAGTAAAATAATAAATTCAATTTATAATTATATTTATTATAAAGCTACTTATTCTGTCAAGACTCGAATTTGAACCTAAAAATTCGAGTAATAAATATTTGAGTCGAGTCGAATCTGAATGTAATTTTTTAAATACAATTAGAATTCAAGTATGAATTTATTCTATTCGCTTCAATTCGTTTACACCCTTACTTACAATATATAAGCAGACGAATAGCATGTATATTTAGATGAAAAAACCTGAAGCCTTCGACCAACTTTAAATACAAATACCAATCAAGATTATCTCACGTCTCAACAAGAAATTTTAAGATTGGTAGATGGTACCATATTGCATTCCAATGTAGGGTGCCAAATTACCCTGCACTTGTGGCAAAACGGTATACAGGTACAAGTTTTTGATGGCAAAATGTAAATAACCCACTCCAAGCTCAAATAAAGCCTGTTCTGACCATTTTTTTTCAATCTTAAATTAGCTCATCTGTTCAATATCTCCCAACAACCCTACAGTATTCAATCCAAACCTGCTCTTTCTTTATTTAATATTTACCCTTTTATTCTTTCTTCATTTTAAAATTAGAATGAAGAAAAAACTATTCACACTACCTTTTAGAGCTCATTCTAAAGATAAATTTTTAGATAAGAAATAAAATGGTATTAATAAAAAAGTCACCTAAAGGGGGAGACAGAAAGCAAGCACGACTACTATCAACTGTGCATCTAAAATTCTTCTCTTTTTTATGTTTTCTAACCATCTGCCCATATTCGAGTACAAAAAAGACCAACATGCAGAAGTTGCATAAGAACTCGTTCTACTGTCAGACTGTCAGTCCATATCAACTGGGTGAAACAAAAAGGCAACTCACCAGGAAGCAGATAAAACTACACCAACAGCATTGTTTCATTAAAAATTCTGTCTCAATTTCTGCATTAGTCTGTCTCATGATGACGGCATTTGATGAGAACCAGACGCCTGATTTGAGTCCTCAAAATTCATGGCTTTCCCTTGAGCATCTACTCGAGACAAGAATTGATCACGTGAAGCTGCAGGGATCTGTGATGGTACATAAGCAGGTGGTTGTAAGGGAGCACTAGTTGCTGAAACTAATACATTATGATTGTATGCAGCACTGTTTCCAGATGACAGACGATGAGGATCCAGGTACACTTGACTTGTGTCCTCATAAGCCATTCCTATCCAATAACAAGCTGCTCCCGATGAGGATAGGGTATGAGCAGCAGATCCATGTAAATGTGCAGGGATCTGTGGCGGAAATTGACCATGTGCTTGTAAGGAAACATTAGCTGATGGAACTGCTATATTGTGGTGGTAGCCGTATGGATAACCCAATTGCTGAATATTTTCCATTAGACTTTTCTCAGGCACAGCAGCGTAAATTGGAGCTGCTCCTCCAAAACCACTGCCTCCTGATGGCAGCCCTCGATCTGGACCAGTATATATATAGGCTGGGGACTGAGAAACCGGAGCTACCCAATAGACAGCTGCAGAGGATGAAGATGGCAAATGTGCAGATAAATTTGATGGTGCTTGGAAATGTAATGGCATGACAGACTCCGTTGGTGCATGTACATTAGTGGCTGCAAGTGCGATATTGTGGTTGTAATCATTTACATTACTTGATTGTTGAACAGTTTCCCCATCTCCAAAACCAGCACCTCCTGATGGCAGCCCTTGATTTGGACCAGTATACACATGGGCTGGGTCCTGAGAAACTGGAGCTGACAAATAGACAGCTGCAGAGGATGATGACGGCAAATGTGCATATCGATCTGATGGTGCTTGGAAATTTAATGTCATGACAAACTCTGTTGGTTCATGTACATTAGTGGCTGCAAGGACAATATTGTGGTTGTAATCATTTGTATCACTTAATTGTTGAACAGTTTCCCTATATCTACTCTCCTGCACAGCAGGATAAGCTGGGGCTACTCCTGCAATAGAAACAGGAATATTTTGTCCCCCCAGATCAGTGCTTACAGGTGGTATCCATTGATAAGGAGAAGAATACCCTTGTTTTGGGTCTGCAGAAGCCACTTGAACCCAATAAGCAGCTGTCTGTGATGACTCCGATGTTGAGAACTGTGCACGTGCTTGAACCGGAGCAGTAGTGGTACCAAGTACTGTTTTGTGCTTATCATAATTATTTGTAGGACCTGACTGCTGGACAATCACCCTCTCCGTATCATCTGGCATAGCAGTGTATCTGTGATAGAAAAGGAACTTGAACAATAGCACAAATATATCAACCTAGTACAACGATTCACCAATACTGAATACATTAGGAAGATTGCTAACATTCAAAATGGTAGCGAGCAGCAATCTCATACTTTTATAGCAAAATATAAGACAGGTGACAATCAATTCCCCAAGGACATCTCATCAAAGACCTATAGCCAGTGCCAATAGCCAATTGGCTAATGTGAATTGCTAATTAGCTACCATGCGTCAAAACAATTTCATAAAATACTAAGTTATGTCTACTGCAATCAACAGACTCGTTAGCTTTCTTCCTCACCTACCTGAATGCGTAACATGTAATTAAATAGGTTAAGAGTTGATTATATTACTTTCACTAAAACATAAAAACTTGCACGAGATAAGTAATATTAAATTACACAGAAAACCTCCAAATGGTCCACCATAGACCAATATATATATATATATAAACTGTGTAAATACAACTTCTCAGGAGATTCCACCCACTTATACTAATTTATAGAAGAACTCAAAAGATAATATAGACCTATACTAGACAGTAGACACAAAACTATCACCCTCAGCATCAGGAAAACAAACTAGTTAACCTCCCCAAACAATGTTCAAACATGGCATAGTCATCCAGAATCTGCACCAAGATCTCTTGGCACAGTCCTGTCCACCAGAGACTAATGTTGATGAGCTCCCATTATCCTAAGATCGAACTCTTCCCTTTCCTGGACATCCAATAATGTACATGTCCGTTCAAAAATATTGTCATGTCTCCATATTACCTTGTCTGTACTAAATAATGAGCATGTAAGATGTGAATGCATAAAGTTGGCCAAACAAATAGAAGCATAATTTGATATTAGTCTTAATCAAATACTCCAACAGTTGATTCCAAGTTCCAACTCGATATTATAAGTTCTCAGAAACATAGAATGCTGGATTGCACAGAGTAGAATGAGGCGACAAGACTTGTGCTTATAATCTACTGCATGAAAATTCTATCAATAGAACTAAAAAAACATGTAAATACAGATTGCATCTTCAAGAAACCATGGTAGCAAGACCAAAATACTCCAAACTTGGCTAATGACAGAGAGAAATCTCCACAAGAGTAATTATAAAACTTTACCTGCTGTGTAAGGCTGGATTTCCAGGAAAATTAGCTTGATGAGCATCTGGTGGATAGAATGGGTCAAACAGGGGTGGTGAGGCTAAAACTGTCTGCAAATAAGCCATGCTTGCTGTAGGAGCATGAGGTGAATGTGGCAGAGACAAGTCTCTTCCGTGACCATGTCGAAAATATGCAGCTCCAGCATGAGTAGATTGCAATCGAGCTAAATACTGGTCGTATGAAGCAGAAATCTCAGCTGCAGGTTGGGTTCGCATCTCAATGCTCCGTGGTATAATTGTCGCTAGCTGGATAGTGTTTGGCATTAGAGAGCTAGCAGTTCCTGAAGATGGCTCAGGTATTGGACGAAACAGCGAAATCAGATTAGCTACCTGCAACATGTCATAATTACAATATAATTCAGTTTGTATGTGCTATGGAATAAGAATGAGAAAGATATAGAGAAGCATCTTGCCTGTTCATTATTTAGCTCTTGTCTAAATTTGTAATCACCCCTGTAGTTATCAGCAATTGCATGTTTAAAAGCACTTTCAGGCAGAGGTAAGCAATCCTTGAAAATCTCAAATCTCACCTGAATGGAATAATACTTGAAATTTAAGAACCAACCATGCCAATATTTTAAGAAGGTGAGTAATGCAGAATAGTGAGAAAAATAAGAGATTAAAGAACCTCACCTGTGCGGAAAATTTCCCTCCAAAAGCAGCTGGCTCAATTGCCAATTTTCCATTAGAGGCAGCAACATAGACACCATAGAGAAGTTTTAAGTCAATGTCAAACAAGAATAGCTTCATGTATGGCTTGATTTTCCCCAGAATGTCCATTCTAGCAGGAGGAAGACCAAATATTCTGTACCTATAGCAATCTGCTTTAGTTTTTCCATTACACATGAATATATATCCAGGACCTTGATCAAAGCAAGGTACTGATTCTCCTTGTACAATACCCCGGTAACCAGTAGAGGCAAGGCCAGTAGCATAGGCAGGAACTTTATGATAAGCTGGAGCATGGGCATATATTGGAGCAGCAGGAATCCTTTGCTTGTTTCCTTTCTTGGAACTTTTCTCTATTACCCTGCTGCTAGACTGGGGATCCAGAGAACCCTTGTTTTTGAACTTTTTGCCATGTCTATTTGTCATGGACAATGCTGTTAAAATGGAACCACAAAGTTCATTTTAAACATAGCCTAGAAAAATTAGGGGTGGATAATTATATATACATAAGAGCTTGTCCTCGTACACCTCCGATAAACCCCACAGGAAATATAGGAGAAAATAGAAAGACGGACAAACACAATTATTGCAAACTAAGCACTAGAAATCACAAAACGCATTCAAATGATGGAAAATTTATATTTAATTGACGGTTTTTATGTGCTTGTGTGCAACTGCAAATTTATACCTGAATTGTCAGAAGACAAGTGAGCAGATATATTTTGTAGAATAATTTAAGAAGAACAAACTATATTTATAACTCCGGTTGATCTCATATTTATCATTTACTTGATGATGTAATTCTTCATCTTAAATTGTCAATTAAGGACACTGGTTGGGATGGTCAGATGAAATTCTGCAGGACTTGTTTACTCAACAAAAAACAAAAATCTCACATATACAAAAAAAAAACATACAACTTGGATTATCAACATATTATACCTAATTACTCAAATGCATTGCAGTTCTCGAAACAATATATATCAAACATGATAAACACGAAATGGAAACGAAATAAGTCTACTAACTGGCAGTAATAACCAATTAATTGTCAAATGCAAGCTGATTAACAGACTATAATCCAAAGAACACGGGCAGACCTGAACAGTGACGATGAAGAACTAAATAAACCCTAACCAAAGTCCAAATATCATGCCTAACTCAAATAGCTAGTAATCGTGCTTAAGTACATCATATAAATCATCAGACAGAAAACAAATGAGATGATAAACGCAAAACTTATTCGAAATTTGAGAGGGAATATTGAATTTTAAAACCTGCATATATGAAGAGTCGGAATCCTCCGAGAATGAGGTCAGAATTCGATTGAAACGGGAACGTAGATGATAGTGTTGTTTGATAAAAGGCGAGCGAGTTTTTGATATTTCACATGTCCCCTGTCAGATTAAGGTGGACCCACTTTCTAAGAATTATGTATGTGAAAATATCATATACACAAATATCAGTTTTTCTTGATAAAATTGTGCAATTATGGTTACTATATGTTAACAAATTAGATCATAAATAAATAGCTTACAAACTTGTTACTAATGTAAATTGTTAAAGACGTCTGATAAAATCATCAAAATAGTAGATTAAAATTGCGTTAATATAAAAATATAAAAAAAAAATAAGTAAACACAAAAATATGAACAAATTTAAATTTTTGTTGTGAAATCAAAATCACGAAATATACTCACATAAATATAAATAAAGAAATATAAAATATAAATACAAGAATTTACTTAAAAATCCAATTGAAAAAAAAATACGGAGGGAGAGAAATTCGATTATAAAGTGTTTATTTGTGTCATATGCTCTTCTGTTCTGCCTTCTAACCCTGGTTTGTTGTTGTATTTATATAAGTCATGTCAAAATAAATACAACAACAAAAACTCTCTCGCTGTCAAAATAGAACTCTTCCAACTAGGAGTGTAAATCATTTCAGAATCACCTTATAACTGCAATAGAACTCTTTATCCGACCAAATAAGGAAAAACAATCTTACTTTAACAAAAACTCTTTCGCTGTCAAAA
This sequence comes from Panax quinquefolius, assembly GCA_020205615.1. Taxonomy (NCBI): domain Eukaryota; kingdom Viridiplantae; phylum Streptophyta; class Magnoliopsida; order Apiales; family Araliaceae; genus Panax; species Panax quinquefolius. The sequence continues at coordinate 53,182 of JAINUW010000363.1, forward strand.
TAAATATATATGATAGGTCAGTACCAAATCTAACTCATTAAATAAATTCGACTAACTCTTATTTATAAGAAACTTAAAATAAAATAGTATACAAATTTAGCTCTTAATTAATGACACAGGTTTACTATTTTAACTCTTTAAACTGTTTGAAAATTTTATTTAATAATTTTAAATATGTAATCTAATAAAAAAAAATGATTGAATAATATTGTTAAATGTATTTATATAAAAATATCCACATATTCGAGTGAACAAATATTAGACAAATTACTTTAAAAAAATAGTAACAGTATATAATATGATGATTATACATTTGATAACAAATGTATCAAATTTAATAGAACAACTTCATAACGTAATAGTTAAAAAAAAAAACTGTTTTAAAAATTAAGATTATTATTGAATTCTTAAATACAATTTAAAATATATTCAAACTCATAATTTGAGTTATTTTGATTTTAACTTATACAATGATAAACATTAAAAATATCAAAAAGTGATATAAATAGTAAAATTTATTGTTTCATGTTTTCTAATCATCTTAATTTTAATTTTGAAAATATTTTAAATTTACTTTTCAAAAACATCTTAGAATTTGGAGTGGAGATAGTATAATATTTATTGAGCTATTTTTGTCCATAAATTTAAAATTTTCGGTTAGAGACATTTGTTAATGATTTGAAATTAACTTTCTACCTTACCAATTTATAGGAATTGAGAGGGCTGATTTTTTTTAATAAACAATTTCAAACCTATTAACAAATGAGATAAATTAATTAAGGAGGTGTTTGATAAAAATTGAATGAATCTGAATCTGAATGAAAAAAGTTGAATCTAAATTTGAATGAAAAAAACTGTTTGATAATTGACATGTCTAAAACATCTGAATGACAAAACTTTATTATTTTACCCTTCTGAAAAAATTCAAAATTGTTGTAAATTTATTTAATATTACTTAATAGAATAGTTAATATTTTTTTATTTTTTTTATTTCATTAAATCGCTATTTCATTCGATTCATTAAGTTAAAAAATATGAAACTTAAAATTAATTCAAATTTCGTTTATTTTTCAGATTCAGCCATTTAGATCAAAAAGCAATGTATTTGACCGATTCAATGAATTTAAATTCAACTTCGTTCAATTTCTGAACAAACGAAATTTTTAATGACTAACCAATACAATCAACGATTTAACCATTTAGTGTTAATCAAATACCCCTAAAACGGCTACGGTAAAGCAAGGACCATAACGGAAATGTTTATAACTAACACCCGAGTCGAGTATGCTGCAGTAGCGCCGGCCCACAATATTTTTTCCCCAGTTTTTAACCAAACCGAGCCCACAAACTAAATTTCGCTGGTAAGCAGGCTTTTTAAGTATTGGAGTAGTAAATAAACTCTCAAGCTTTCCTATTTGGACTTTTTCAAAACTTGGACAAGTTTTCAACAAGCCTTATTAATAAACTTTATGTCGATTATTTAATTATCAGTTATATATAGTAATTCTTTTAAATAGATATGTAATAAGTGAGATTCTTTTATAAATTTTATTTATCTGGTATTAATAAACTTCACAATTATAAGTCTGCATAAATTTATCGCACAAATAGCATGGATCAGTTAAATAAGGTACAAACCACTAATTAACAAATAATCTAACCATTATTAAAATCGGTGACATCCTTAACTCTTCCTTTTTATTAATTTAATTAGTGATCCATATATTATGATTCATGATTTATATAATTTTTCAATGTTGTTTATTATTGAAAATAAAATTAATATACTTTTTATTAATTGTTGAGTTTATTTAAAATAATATTTATAAAAATAAATAATTATGAATTATTTAAAAGAGCTCAAACATAAAATATATACACCCGCTCAAATAACATAACTATTATATTGTTCTTTATTCACTATAAATTCGTCAATATAAAATTATATTCGTTAATAAAGCATATTAACCAAAGTCCTGTTAGTATGAATTGAAATAAATGGAAGACTATAATTTTTATTAATACTTAAGACTATAATTTTTATCGTTAATATAACTGATTATTAAGGAACAGGTGTCATTGCAGACTATAATTTTTATGCCAAAGGTGTCATTGCAGACTATAATTTTATATTGACGACTTTATCAGTGAATAAAGAACAATATAATAGTTATGTTATTTGAGCGGGTGTATATATTTTATGTTTGAGCTCTTTTACGTCGATAATTATTTATTTTTATAAATATTATTTTAAATAATAAGGTGTTAAATTAATAAAAAGTTAGAGTTAAGGATGATATGTGCAAATTCTAAAAAATAAAAAAGAATGTCGAAAAATATTCGGTAAAGTACAATATGATAGTTGAGTGTCTTTAGTTTGTGTGGCAAAGACACGTGATGAAAAATATTTTTGGTATTGGTGAAAAGAACAAATGTTGATTGACATGATCGTAATTATCGAATTTATTATTCTTGACGCCCCAAAATAGGTATACATCACCCATTTTGAGTCGTCAATAACATGGTACAAAAATAACTACAACTTTATTAATACAACATAAAAACTGTGAACTTAAATACAAATATTGTCATCTAGACAATATTCACACCCAAATAAGTCCTCATTATAATTATTGGTACATTATTTTATAAAAATGGTGAAGACTACTAAAAAACTTTCAGAACATTCATTCCATAATAAATTGAAGTCTAAGATTACATTCTCTCGCCTCCCGAGAAGAAAAATGAAACAAAAAGGAAAAGGGTGAAATTTCATTAGTAAGGTAAAGAATATTATGACTAAGATAATATAGAACAAATTATCGTTAGTCTTCAACAAATGAAAAATCTAATAGAATATAATGAGACAACAAGTTTCGGATCAATATTCGCAATGAAAATAATAATTCATAAGAAGTTACGTAGATAATGAAATCTACTATAATCTATGAATTTAAAAGTCCATCATCAATATTTATTCTTTGTAACAACAATCGATATTCATCTTGAATCAAATATTCATTCAGACACTATGAGCCAAAGATATTCATCATCGATCATGTTCATCTCAACACACGTACATCTTCGCACTACTGGCCAAAAAATATTCATAAGAAAATCAACCATCTTTTGCACTCTGCGCCAAATATATTCGAAGAATACCATCATTTAGGGTGAGGATGATGACAAATATTTTAAAGAAAAGCGAATCCAAATGAAATAAAAGAAACAAATATTAAGGATTCGTACTTTAAACAATCCAAGTTCAAAAATATTTCATTAATAATCATAGTGAAGTAAAATTCAAGAATGATCAAAACATGGATACAATTAAAGCTAGTATCCACAATAGATATATTTTGGACAAAAACAAAATGTTAATTTTTCTGTGAATAATGCCGTATTCGTGAGTAGTGTCGTATTCGTGAATAGTGTCGTATACGTGAATAGTAATCCCGACACTAAAAGATAAGAATTTCACAAGAAAAATCTTACTAATAATCCGGGATAATGATAGTAGAAGAAATAAAATCATTTTAAAAAAAATAATACCCCTTACCTCAAAAAGACGGTACTTCTAACTGGAATACTTGATATAATGCTGAAGGGAACTTGCACCGTAAAGCAACACTAAAAGTATCAAAATACTCACAAGAATATGCTCGATAATATAGAGAGAGAAAACTTTAGTTTCTGGTGTGATTTTCAATTCTAACCTAAGCACCCTATTTATAGGAAAATGCTTAAAACACCAAAATAGAAAATTTAATAAAATAATAATATATTTATCAAAATTTCCTACGCACACTAGATTTGTCCAAAAACATCAGCCACCATGTGGGCTCACCTCACCAAACTCAAAAAAAAAAGCATTTTTCTTATTAAAAATAATTAAAATTTTCAAAAATCAATTATTTCGAAACTTCAATAATTCATTATAAATAGCCCTTTTATCAGAAAAATTCGAACCTTATATCTTTTTCATAATAAATTCCATTATCTACAACTTTGCAGAAGAAAGTTTTTTTAAATTCCAAACAGAAATTGATCGAAATTCACAAACGGACGATTTTACAGGCCATAATCAAATTCCAATCAATAAATGAGCCCACAGACATGTTTAACATGTTGTAACAACTTTTACAACAAAAATACTCTTCATCATCATATATTCATATATCCCATATTCATTGTAAAAATACCACCATTATTATATTATTAAAATATAATAATATATTTAAATAAATTATTTTATCAGAAAAGATAAAATATCAATTTTTCAACAATTGTCACTTTCAAATTTTCTCCATCTATATCCACATAAAATGAATATTTTCCTTATCATATAAATCAATAATTAATTATTCATAAATAATATTACAGAATCATAATATCGATAACTGTAGACTGCCTTCACAGGAAGAGGGGCTTTCCAATAAGGATTTCTCCTTATTAGCGCACAATTAGGTGACCAAACCTCTCTTTAAACAGAACTTTCTAGACATTGCCAATGATGTTTGTGACGCCCCCAAAATTAGGTATACATCACCCATCTTGGGTAGTCGGATACATAGTATGTAATTTAAATCTGACTACTTAATATAAGCGTAGGTATACAATCGACATAAAGCGTGAGTTTGAATACAAATATTATCTACTAGATATTATACAAACTCAAAAAGAGTCCTCATTACAATTATTATCACACTATTTCACGTAGAATAGTGAGGACTACTAATGTTATCCTCGAACCATTACTCCGTTCCCAGACTCGTCGGTATGTTCTCATTTCACGAAGAGAAGCGTTGAAAGAAAAAGGTGAGCTCAACTAAGCCCAAATAATAAATATTATGACTAAAATAATGCGAATAAATTATCATTAGCCTTCAAAGAAAAAGTGTTAAACTGATAAAATATAATAAACATCAAGTTTAACTGCAGCGGAACAAGCAATCCATTATAAAAGTCAAGTAGAAAATAAAATCTACATTGAATCACCCTTGCACTACGGCCAAGGATATTCTTTAGTATCACGACCATAATTATTCATGCACTACGGGCCAAGAATAGTTGTGTATTCATTAATGGTCATGATCATGTCAACAATCGGCCCATCAATGCACTACTACCATTTGAGGATTTTTACCACATCATTTATAACATTACGGTCATGATTACAAGAATAGTCTCTCGGTCATAATCATACCAAGTCCATCTATACACTGAGGCCACGAGATGACTTTAAAAAAAATATAAACATGAGGATGATGACAATGATATAAGAATTCAATAAAACAAGTTCAAGAATTATTTTATCCGGGAATTATTAACGTCAAATTGTCAACACGAATCTTTGTTTTGTAGAGTAAAATTTAAGAATGATCGGAAGAATATTTCCATGAAAGATCTTTGGATGAAACGCAAATATCAAGGATATTCTACTAATTTCATGGAGTATATAAGTCAAAGTTTTAACCAATTGTGTATAATAAAGAATGGAATAACAAAAGAAATCACCGTGCATGCGGTACTTGATGTAGAAAGTTATTCCAATGAGAATAATAATAACGGAACCGGTCGGGGTGAAATTCACACCAAGCGGGATGTTCCAACAAAATAATAAAGATGGAACGGATCCGGTGTAAAACACATGAGATAGGATATTCCAACAGAATGATAAAGAAAAAGGCGTAAAAACCGCACAGGATGTAGGTGTAAAAGGCGGGAACCGTGTGGGTGTAAAACACATGAGCGGGATGTTCCAGCGAGAATAATAAAAAAGCGGAACCAGTCGGTGTAAAACACATGACGCAGGATGTTCCAAGCGAATAATAAAGCAGAATAATAGAAGAATGTCACCAAGTATAGGGTAGTCCGCGTATACAAAAGTTATTCCAATGAGAATAATAAGGAATGGAATAAATCAAGTTCTCTTCATGAATACAAAAGAATAATATCCCTTACGAGTACAACAAATAATATTCCCTACCTTAGAAGAAGCTGAATATTGGCAAAGTGAAGTAGCGAGAATACTTTTCTTTCTTTCTCTATAGTTTCTCTCTCAGAGTTTCGGTGAATTAAGTAAGAAAATAATGAAGGAATGAGCTTCTATTTATAGAAAAATAGAATGCATAGTAATTAATCCATGAGCGGTCCAGATTGATTTACTTTAATCGACGATCCATATTTAAAGCAAAATCTTTTAAATAAAATATAATATATTCTATTTATATAAAAACATTTTACTATGCAAACACTATGCAACACTACATGCATAATAAAATATAATATATTTTATTTATAGAATAACTTTAATAAAGTATTACGCTTTTTATATAAAAGATGTTTCATTTTATTACGTTAATAATACGAATAAAACAAAAACGTCATTATCGCTATAATAATTCATATTATTAATAAATAATAATGGAATCAAAGTGAGTGACTTTCACATAAGCATCGATAATCAATCTGGTAATCTACTACGCAACAACCACACGTACATCGTATTTCTTTACTACCGAAGTAGTTCAACAATGATATCAGCAGTAAAACTTCCGCCGTTATTTCAATAAAATATTTTTGTCGTTTTCTCAATCCAGGCAATAATTACATTATTAGGTCCACCAATGATTGAGTAGTTATGCGAATATTCCTCGCTAAACCGAATATTCCCAGACCAATCGAATAATATAACCACTTGCATACTTTGCAAAATTTATAAATATTACCCACAACTATAAAATTATATCAAATTTATTCAAAATAATATTTATAGAAAAAATTCATCTTTATTTATAAAAATTTCGGGTCTTACAATGTTATCTAATAATATGAATTATTAATCGATAAAGAAAATATTGTGTAATGTCAATTATTGAAACAACAATAATATAAAATATCAACGTAGCAATTATTGAATCAATAAAATAAAATATTGAATAGTAATTCTTGTAATAATTAGTGAGTATGTGCCTTTACGTAAGAATCAATAATTGGTGCAATACTGGTGATAATCTTCTTGTGTTTTAACCACCGAGTATTCCAACAAAGATTACTTTGGTAACAACTTCTGCGTTATTTATAACCAACTTATATTTGTCATTTTTCTCATCCAATCGCTTTTTCAGTTATGGGCCCACACAAGGTCGCTGGTGGTCGTATACGAATATTCCTCGACACTAAGAATATTCCAGGACCAAACGAATATTCTCCGATAAAAATAAATATTTTATAACCACTTCCTTATTTGGAATATTTGCGCATTTTATCCATAACTAACCACATTAATCAAATCAACCCTTACTATTTCAAAATATTAAATAAAGGAAATTTAATTTTATTTATAATAAGTTGGGGTCTTATAACCTCCCTTCCTTATGAAATTTTGTCCTCGAAATTGACGTACGTACCTGGTATTTCAAAAAGGTAAGGATACCTCGCTTTCATTTCAGTTTCCAACTCCCAGGTCATTTCCTCAATAGCATGGTTTCTCCACAAAACTTTTACTTGTGGTATAACCTTTGTAAGTATGACATGCTCCTTCCTATTCAAGATCTTGATAGGTACCTCTTCATATGTTAAGTCTTCGGCTATCTCATCCGGTTCTAACTCAATAACGTGGTTCGGGTCTTTCATATATTTACGAAGCACAAATATATAAAAAATATTATGAACACGAGACATACTTGGAGGTAACGCGAGTCTATAGGCTACATTTCTTACTCGGTCAAGAATCTGAAATGGACCAAGAAATCATGGATTGAGCTTTCCTCTCTTTTGGAATCTTGTAACTCCCTTCCATGGGGCAATACGATATAATACATGATCTCCAATTCTAAATTTCACGTCCTTTCGATGAAGATTCGCATAACTCTTTTGTCGATCTTGAGCCGTTTGTATACGTTGTCGAATCATTTGGATCTTTTCCGTAGTAATACATACCAACTCTGGTCCCAAGAATGTTGCTTCACCCACCTCATCCCAACAAACTGGAGAGCGACACTTTCTTCCATACAATGCTTCGAATGGAGCTACCCCTATACTTGCCTGATAATTGTTGTTGTAGAAGAATTCCACCAATGGTAAATACTTATCCCAACTCCTTTTGAAGTCTAGGACACAGAGTCTTAATAGATCTTCAAGAGTTTGAATAGTCCTCTCTGATTATCCGTCCGTCTGAGGATGGTATGCCGAACTGAATTGTAAATTCGTGCCCATAGCTTTTTGCAAGTTAACCCAAATTCGTGAAGTGAATCTTGGGTCATGATTCGAAACAATGGATACTGGCATGCCATGCAATCTCACAATCTCATTTACATACATATGAGCAAGACGTTCAAGGGAATAAGTCTCCCGTATCGGCAAGAAAACGAAGCGAGACTTGGTTAATCTATCAACAATAACCCAAATAGCATTTATGCCTTGAGAAACCGTGGGAAGACCCGTAATGAAATCCATGATAATGTTTTCCCACTTCCATTTCGGAATCTCAAGTGGTTGCAATGGACCCTTAGGCACTTGATGCTCCGCCTTTTCACATTGACAAGTTAAACACCTCGAGATAAACTTCGTGATCTCTCTCTTCATATTGTTCCACCAAAATGTATGTCGAAGATTACGATACATTTTGGTACTTCCGAGATGGATTGCAAATGGTGTATTGTGTGCCTCCACCATGATCTTGTTCTTTAAATCAGAATCGTTAGGAACACAAAGTCTGGAGTGGACTCGAAGTATTCCTTCTTCATCGATTCTTGCTTCTGGAATAGCACCCTCTTGTACTTTCTTCTTCATACGCATCAGCTCCGAGTCGGTGGCTTGAGCAACTTTACTTCATCGATTAAAGTTTGTTCTATGCGTATACTTGACATCATCACACTCGTTTCTGCATATGATCTTCTACTCAACGCGTCAGCTACCACGTTTGCTTTTCCAGGATGGTATTGAATGGTGTGGTCATAATCTTTTAACAGCTCGAGCCAACGTCATTGTCGCATGTTGAGTTCCTTTTAGGTGAAGATATATTTGAGGATTTTATGGTCTGCATATATCTCCACTTTCTCTCCATATAGATAGTGCCTCTAGATCTTTAGCGCGAAAACGACTGTTGTCAACTCTAGATCATGAGTAGGATAATTCCTCTCATACTCTTTAAGTTGTCGTGAGGCATAGGCTATTACTTTCCCACGTTGCATGAGAACACATCCTAACCCTTTGCCTGAAGCATTGCTGTAGATAACAAATCCATCCGAACCAGATGGTATTGTCAGAACAGGTGCCAAAATGAGTCTCCTCGTGGCTCTTGGAAACCCTTCTCACATTCCTCGCTTCATACGAATTTTGTATCTTTCCGAGTCAGCTGAGTTAACGGAGTAGCGATTCGAGAAAATCCTTCCACGAATCTCCGATAATAACTAGTTAAGCCCAAAAAGATACGTACTTCGATTACCGACTTCGGTTGCTCCTAACTTTGTATTGCCTCAATCTTCGCCGGGTCAATAGATACTCCATGTTTTGACACCACGTGCCCAAGGGATGCTACTTCCTCAAGCCAGAATTCGCATTTCTTCAATTTGCCATATAGCTTGTTTTCACGAAGCCTTTGGAGTACCAGCTTCAAATGATGCTCATGATCTTCACGACTTTTGAAATATATGAGAATGTCATCAATAAAGACAACAACGAACTGATCAAAATAGTCCTTGAATACTCGGTTCATTATATTTGTTAACGCCAGGATCTTTCTCCACGTCCCAATCACCAAGACGCGTCCAATATCCCCGCGATTCAACAAGTCAACACCAAAAGCTCGACTGGCCCGACCGCCGAGGATAGCTCCGGCGTGAGAGTCAGTACAGGCGATCACAAGGTCAACAATGGAGAGAAAAATATTATCTAGTGTCTGAGAGGGATAGAATAAGAATTCTAATGAAAAAATGTATGTGTTACTTACTCTCTTATGTGATCTTAGCCCCATGCATGATCCACTATCCGGTTTACTGTGCCACCCACCACCTTTGTAAGTATGATATGTATGCAATAAGGGCCCCTGCTCCTGAAAAGCGTATGTATCAACGACCGGACGGTTGGGTCGCCATGCCGGTCACTCTTCTGGAGAAAGGAGTTCGCCTTCCTCTTCATGTTTTCATCATTACCCTTTTAGGGTTTATAGGAGTGGGCTTCGTGCCCAACTAAGTGCCCAACTCCTACATCCACATCTTGGCATTCATTGCCTTACGCCCACGAACTTGGGATTACTCCCTCTGTTGACATCTTCTTCACCCCTTCTCTCTTTGGTAGGTCTCGAAGCGGGGCTTCAAAGTGTTGAGTAAGCAATCTCCTCGACCCAACACTAGGTTCGAGAGAGAGACCTTTGATGAACACTCCTTCCAAAGAACAAAGGTTGGCATGAGAAGTGGTTTTTCATCACAGGGCACTGAGATTTCTTCCTTCGGTGGACCACCCACGACCAAGTTTTCTGGCGACTTGGAGACATATCAGAAGAGCGGGTGAGGAGATGGCGGACTTCTTGAGGAAAATTCCTCCAAAGGAATGGAGTTTTACACTTCACGACTAAACAAGCTTGGTTATACAACCATAAATGTAAGTTTTGATTAATTACGCAATATAATTTACGAATTTGCATAAGTAATATATGTTACGATGTGTGGTTTCTTGCGGTATCTACGATCAAACCGACTTCGGAGGTGAGAGACACGGAAGATGTTTTGGCGAGGGAAAATCTTTGATCTGAGTGAAGAGCACCCGTGAAGGATCTTCCGAGTTAACCTCCTACCGCCGATCCTCCAACTTCTTCCCTCAACCGACGAACCTCGAGCAGCGAACCCAATATTCCGAAGAAAACCTTAGACCTCGTAGAAGAAAAGATCCATGAAGCGAACCAAAATCACTCAATCGAAACAAACCACGAGAGTGATCCCAAAGCGATCCACAAGCAACCCTCAAACAACCTCCTCAACTAATCCCAATCCTCCAATCTCCGAACCTATCCGGTGAGGAGAAGCCTTCTCGATATTCCTTTGCACGATCGGGCCAAGGTCCTTCGTGTAAAGAAAATAAGAACTAAAATAACTCTTTTATTTGTAGAAGAGCTTCGAGTCCCTACCTCTTCGGTTGTCACTCCTCCAATCATATCCACAAAAACCCCTGTTCCTGATAATGAACCAACCGAACCAACCCACACGCCTTCCCGAAAAAGAAAAAGCGACCATCGACATTCACCCTGGTGCATCTCCACATTTCCTCTTGACTCTGAACGCACGCTGCCCGATCTCCTTCTCTTGAAACCATACACGTAGACCCTCACCTCTCTTGTGAAGAACCTCCACCTTCCCACGAGAGAACAAACCACCGAGATTGATCGGAAGCCATGGCTTCTCAACAATGTGGGCCCCGACTCAATGCTCATTTTCCATTCCAACTATTCAACACCTTTGTTCGTGAAAACAAGCGATCATCGGTTGGGAATAGTTCGAATGGAGATCTACTTAGTGAAGGCGTGAAAGCTACTTGGCGAAGGTAAGCGAGTATTTTCTTTTATTTACGAATTTATCTGCATACTTGTATATTTGAAAACCGATCAAATAGTATTGAAAAAATACGGGCCAATCACGGTGTTGGACGTCTTCGTCCAAGGTCTCTCAAGGTGAAGCGAAGAAGAGATCTTGAGGAAGGAGAATGCCATGTCTTGAAATCTGCTTTGGCGAAGGAGAAAACTTCAGCGTGAATGCCTTCTCCATACAAATGAAGGTCTTCAAAAGAGTTAGCCCAAAGCCAAAGGAGATGTGAAGGCCTCGAGGAAGAATTGAAGTCGACTAAAGCTCAAAGACGACGAGATCGTGAAAATGAGCGTTGACTTGGTTGGAGGAGGCGAGATAAGGATGGAAAAGATCGAGGAGCTAAAAGGTCGATGCAAAGATCTTGACCAAGACCATCCATAAGTTGGAGGCGTGAGAAAATCGTCACATGGAAAGTGGCGGCTCAAACTTGAGGAGAAATCAGAGAACTCGAGGCTCTTGGGACCTTGGGCCTCCATTAAGCGACGACCTTCGCAAACAAATATCACGAAGATTACGGAACTTCGAGACGAGATTAATGGAGAAATAATGAAGATATACTCCGAGAGTTATGAGCTTTCTTAGAAGTCGTGGCAAGGAGAAGTTTGTCTGCGCCAATCTGGACCCATCCTTTTCGATTCTTGAGACGAAGATGGAGTCTGAAGGCGATGTTTCTCATTTATGTCTTTTACATCTTTAATTTACAACATCTGTAAAAATGGTCAATAGTGTAATTAAATTAAATATTGAATGAAAATGGCTTTATTCCTTATGACTTGGTTTATTATCCGCCGATACTCCGATATTTCATTAAGTGAAAAAATGCACCAACCCCTTCGTAAATTTGAACACGAAGCTGTTAGATAACAACTAAACATGCCATATAACGGATGAAGTGTAAGAATGAAACTTTACGAACTCAACACTTAGAAAAATTTTAGGTAATAAGGTAAAGGAATACTTATTAATTCATAGAAGTGTGAGACATATCTGCTTCGTTAGGAATTTGTTTACCCCTAAAGGCCTAACAAAACCAAATGATGACATTTGCCTATCCCGAAGGACCTGACAAAGTCTGAAGGATGACACTTGCCTACCACGAAAGGCCTGACAAGGTCTAAGTGTTGACAATTGCCTACCACGTAGGGCTCCGACAACGTCTTAAAATGACACTTGCCTACCACGAAGGGCATTCGACAAGGTCTAAGTGACCACCTGAAGAAAAGGCCGCCATCGAATGGCCGGTGAGTCCACACGAACCTCCTAACACCAATGGCGTTTGCCTACCACGAAGGGCGACAAACTCATAAGGACCCACCTGAAAAAGTCGCCATCGAATGGCTAGCGAGTCCACCGAACCTCCAACCCGATGGTCCGATCATGAGAATGAAGACAAAATTTGTTCGAGAAAAAGGGAACTTTTATTGATGATGACATAAATATTTCTGACCTTCCCATATACATACATCATTTTTCTTGAAAGTACTTTCTAAGCTTCTTGACATGCCAAGTATTCTTAATTGTTGACCCATCTAATGCTTTCAATCGATAAGTTCCGGCCCGTCACTTGATTATTTCATACGGTCCTTCCCGGTTTGGCATCGTTTTCCTATATTACGAGGTGTAGATGCTTGGCTTCTCTCGAGGACAAAATCTCCCACTTGAACCTTCGACATTTTACCCCTTATTATAATGCTTATCCACTCTTGACGATAAAGTCGCCAACTGATTAGGCTATTTCTCTTCTTCTTCAAGTAAATCAAGATTGGCCTTAAGCCCTTCCTCATTGTAAATTTCTACGAATTGGCTAACTTCAAGATGGGAGATCCAATTTCAAGCGGGACTAAAGGCATCGATTACCATAGGCCCGTCTAAAAGGTGAATCCCCGTTGTAGTCCTCGGAGTAGTTCGATAAGCCCACAACACACGTTAAGTAGCTCTTACGGCCCATCCGCCCTTAGCTTCATTCAATCTGCTTGATCCCGATTCAAAGAACGTTACATTGGTCACTTCAACTTGTCCATTTGTTGTGGATGAGCCCGCGAGGTCTTTCGTGTTGAATCCTAGTTTTTCAAGAATGCCTCAAATTTCGATCCCTGGTTGGCGTCCAGTTGTCGATACCAACACCTTAGGAATCCGGCGAAACACCATAGATTCCTTTATAAACTTTAGGCATTCTGTTCGTTATTGAATGAAGTGGTTTTGCCTCCACCCACTTAGTCATATAATCAATATAGAACTATAATGGTGACGACCTTTAGCTTTTCGGTAATGGACCCGAGATATCAAACCCCAGACGGTGAAGGGTATAGGAGATAAGATCGAGTATAGCTCTTCTGGTGGCTGATGTGGGATCGGACTGTTGAGTGACATTTCTCGCACTTCTTGACATACTCAGTTGCTTCTTTAAAGATGGTAGGACAATAGTATCCCTGGCGAAGTACTTTATAGGCTAATGACTTAGCCGCCATATGATATACAAATTCCTTCATGTACCTCCAAGAAAGCATAGTCGACTTCGACGGATGGAGTCAAGCATTTCAATAGTGGAGATGAGAAAGCTCTTGAACGGATCTCCATCAATCGAACAAAATTAGCACTTTTATACTTAATTTTTTTGGCGAGCATCCGATCCAGAAGGTAAGGCGCATATACGCGGATACTCTATATATGGAGTCGACCGGCGATTGGTTCGGTCGATGCACATTACTGGATTCATAATGGACACTAGGATGTTGCAGAGTTCTAAATAAACCGACCCATCAAAGATGTTAACATCCGTAGTGGCTAATTTGGAAAGTGCATCGACAAGAATTGAATTGTTATTACGCTCGATCCCTTGAAAGTCATAGGATTGGAAATACTGAAGTTGCTCCTTCGATTCTGTTAGATATTTGATCATTTTTGGGCCTCGAGCTTCATATTCCCCATAAATTTGCTTAACGATTAACTGAGAATCACTAAAAATGATTATTCTTTGTACTTCAAGACTCTTTGCCAATCGTAACCCTGCAAGTACCGCTTCATACTCAGCTTCGTTGTTTGTCGCTTTGATTTGAAATCGATGGCTGTTGTATCTTGAATCCTCGGGACTCGTCGAGAATAACACCTGCTCCGGCGGCGTCCAGTGGTAGAAGACCCATCTGCATCTGACGTCCACGAACTTTGCTTCATTGAAGAAGAAGAATCGCTTTCTGTCAGATCCTTGACCTGCTACAACTTCATCGACGAAAACGAGCATTCAACAACAAAATCAGCCGAGGCTTGCCCTTTGATGGCGATTCGGGGATGATATTCAATGAAAAATTGTGACAACTCCATCGTCCATGCAATTTAATCTCCCGATACCTCGGGTTTGCCCATAATCTTCTTTAAAGGTGATCTGTATATACTATTACTAATCTACCACAGGAAGTATTATCTAAGCTTTCGATTAGCGGTTATTAAAGCGAAAGCAAACTTTTCAATATTCGGGTACCTTGTTTGACATCCGAAGGACATGGCTTACATAATAAACGGGTCTTTACCCCCAACTTCACGCACCAAAAGCGCTCCCACCACGATGAACTAGGCTGCTAAGTACAAATATAAAGGTTCAAGCAGAGGCAGGCTTCACCAACAAAGGCGTAGAAGATAAATAGGACTTGATACTTTGAAAGGCGTCTTCACGCTCGAAGTCCATTGAAGCGTCTTTGCATTCTTGACCCTTTCAATGTATCAAAGAAGCGGAAGACATCTTTCCGCCGACTTGGACATAAACCTCCTCAAAGTCGCAATCCTTCCAATTGACGTTGAACATCTTTAAATGACCGAGGAGTCTTCATGTTCGAGGATCGCTTGAATCTTCTCGAGATTGGCTTGATTCTCTCTCGGTCGACAAGATATCCCGAAATTTGCGGACCAAGACCAGAAGGTGCATTTAGTGGGATTCAATCTCAAATTGTGTCGGTGAATTGTGCGAAAACATTCTTCCAAATCATCCAGATGTTTATGTACCAACATACTTTTGACAATCATATCGTCTACATACACTTCCATATTCTTACCCAGCTGATATCTGAAAACATGGTTCATCATTCTCTGATATGTGGCTCCGGCATTGATGAGGCCGAAGGTCATTTTCTTATAAGCATATACCGAACGATGCGTAATGAACGCCGTCTTCGGTATATCCTCTTTACACATGGAAATTTGATGATATCCAGAGAACGCGTCCATGAAACTTAATAAAGCATACCCCGAAGTGGCATCGATTAGTTGGTCGATGTGGGGTAAAGGTAGAAAATCTTCCGGACAAGCCTTATTTAAATCAGTATAGTCGATGCAGACTCGCCATTTACCATTTTGCTTCTGTACCAGCACCACATTTGCCATCCACTGCGGGTAGTCAATCTCGAAGATGAAATCTGCTGCTAACAGTTTTGCAATCTCTTCATCAATTATTCGCTGACGTTCAGGTGCGAAAATCCTCCTCTTCTGTCGGACTGGCTTCTTCGATGGGTCTACCTCCAGTAGATGCTCGGCCAATATCCTACTTTACCCGGCATATCCTGAGGCTCCCAGGCAAAAATATCAACATAGCTTTGCAAAAGCTCCATGAGGTTCGTCAGGAGAGGTTCGGCAGATCTGAACCTATTTTCACCGTTTTGTTTGCTTTTGCAGGATGAGCTCTATCTCCTCTGTTTCTTGGTGGCATGACCAATGGTTGAGAACTACTTTACGTGAAAGGTTCGATCTCTATTGCTATAACATGCTTACGCTTTGATATTCCCTCCGAAGTGATCACAAGCATTTCTATAACATCTTACGGCGAGATCAAATCCCCCCTTCACCTCATGAGCCCATGAGTAGTAGGAAATTTAATTTTGAAATGAGGAATAGAGGTCACGACTTGCAAAGCAATTAAAGCGAGCCTTCCCAAAATAGCATTATAAGTAGAATCTACATTTACAACATAAAATTTTCAAATAATTTCTACTGTTGAAGGCATTAGAAGATATTTGGTAATTCAATAGTTCCAACCACCTTGACCAAGGGTCATTACTAAAACCGTATAAAGGAGCTTCTGTCTACCTCCATCTTTCGCCCATCCGGTGCATTCTCGATAAGCGTGGGCATCTGAAGAATATCTCTGAAGACCCATTATCCACCATCATCCGTTTATATCTACCAAACCTACTTGTGCGATTAACACCAATGATCCCTAAATGCGGTTCGATAATTTCGAAGGTAATCTTCATCGATAAAGAGATTACCGAATTCGGATAAGGTCTATCGATCTTGAGGGAGGTACAGCCTTTATCGTGCCCGAATCCAAGTAAGCTTGCGCTTTTTTTCCAACGAGTTTGCGGAAGTACCCCGGTGATGACATCTATCACATGCCTTCTTGGCAGTCGTTGGGAGCGGGTAACACTTGTTAAAGCTGGTTGAGCTACGAGAGCAGGCCCTACATCCTGCTTTGTTGATTGGTTACGGCGACCCGCATCTTGAATCAAAGCTCCGCCTTGTACTTTCCTTTCAATAAAGTCTTTCAAACTAGCACAATCGTTTGTATCATGACCCGAAGCTTGATGATAATCACAATACTTACGAGAATTCCCTTTTCCAGGCTTAATGTTATCTCGAGGTGGTTCGAAAATAGGTTGGTTCTTAATTTGATCCAAGATAACAGCCCTATCTGTATTAAGTGTTGTGTACGTTTTATTCACTCGTTGTGCTGGAGTGGACGAACGTCCTCCACCCTGTCTCCAATTATTAAACTTTTTCGATCCGCCCTCATAGCGGTCTTTATTACCCTCATTCTTTCTCTGATCTTTATCGATTCTGTCCCGTCTGTCTCCTTAGAAGTAAATTCAAGCGGGGCGTTTAAGGTACATCCATAGCTTCCTCTACCACGATATAACCTTGACTTTGTCAAAGGCCTCAAAGAAGACTCTTGGTGATGAAACATCAACTTCTTCACTAACTTTTTGATTTGACGAGATCTAACCCATTACGAAACAATCAACGACTTGTAGATCATTCAAGTACATCACACCGCCCTCATGCTTCACGGAATCTCTTCACATATTGGCCCAAAGACTCATTCGAAAAGCTGTCGAACTGAGCGATGAAACGAGTTGGTTTCCCCTTCTTTTGTTGCTTCCAAAGCGAGCATGAAATTTACACACATGTGCCCAAGATGAAATTGAATTTGTGGGCAAAGTCCCCACCCACTGCCGGGCATCCTTTCTAAGTGTTGTGACGAAAGTATGACACTTAGCAGCATCGCTAAAGTCATAATAATCCATCAGTCGGTCGAACGCCTGACTGTGGTCATAGGGATCCCCTGATCCATCATAACTCTCAATATGGGGCAACTTTTTAGTGGGGTCAGCTTTTTCTCTAAGAATCTCCACGGAAAAAGTGGATTCCTTCTTTCCCGAAGTGTCCTTTGTCTTTTGTACTTTGTGCTTGAAATTTGCTGAAGCTCTTTTAACTCTTTAACCAAATAATCTACTCCTTCTGGTTGAGACGATGCTTCCTTTTCCGATGACTCTTTTCTCCTATGAGTAGACCGGTTTCTCACAATAGAACCTTCAACTCTAGAAGGACTTCTTCGGTGACGAGTGTTTACAGGGCGGTGTACCCTCAGTAGACTCTCGGGAGTACAATCTCTAGATATGCTTCGTCTTTGTGCTCAAAGCCTTTGGCGAGGCGAGAATGTGTGCAACAACAAGGGCTCTCTTTGTGGTTTTGAGTCACGATCCACGGGCCGACCTCTTCGTTCCCTCCGCCCTGCTCCTTAGAATCGGCGGGGTGATGTACCTCCTCGATCTTTGAGGAGTAGGGCTTGGGATCTTTTTCTTCCTCGATTTCGGCCTCGAGACTCTCGTCCTGAATGAACGAGGTTCTTTTCCGCTTTTGTTCTTGTTCTTTGATTTGATTATAAGCGAGTTCTTCATTTCTCAACTCTATCATTTAAGGGCCATACGCTTTCGGCTATATATCTGTTTTTGTTTCACAAGTACTTCCATAGCTTTATCCGCCTCATCGACCATCTTAACTTGTCGTGAAGTCTTTTCATCTTGGTCTTCTCGATTATCGAGTTCTAAGCGAAGTGCCTTCTACCCGTTTAAATAGTGGCGGATGCTTTATCGGTAGGGTAGACTAATCTACGTTTAACCTTACCCATCTTCTTATTTGAAAATCTTGAGGATCGTTTGAATATTTGTGCTTGCATGAACACTTATTAGGCCCCAAGCGATCCTTATGATTACTCGGGGTGTCGATTCACTTTGGCATCCCTACGCGCCCTTGGTGTAAGTGTTTACTCTTCACCATGAATTTCGATCTGAAACAAACACAGTTTGTGATTGAAAAATATTCGAGGACACTAGAACTTCGACCCTCCTTCTAGCGCCAATGTTAACGCCGGGATCTTTCTCCACGTCCCAATCACCAAGAGCGCGTCAATATCCTGCAGATTCAACAAGTCAACACCAAAAGCAGCGGCTGACCGTCGAGGATAGCTCGGCGTGAGAGTCGATCTGAGCGACCACAAGGTCAACAATGGGAGAAAAATATTATCTAGTGTGCGAGAGGATAGAATAAAATTCTAATGAAAAAATGTATGTGTTACTTACTCTCTTATGTGATCTTAGCCCCACGCATGATCCACTATCCAGGTTCTTGTCACCCACCACCTTCTCGACACCTTTTTCCCTTATTTTAGGTCACTTGGTAGAAAAGTAAGCGATCTACTTTCACCCCCTCTGTTATTGTTTGTCACCGTCGGTCATCTGAGTCCCATCCTCATTAATGTCATGCAATGAAGAAAGTGGCGGACATAATAGCCAAACGTCATTTGGCATAATGATTCTTGGTCAAAATTGGGATTAAGTGATAATTTGTATAATGGGCCGATATAATGACTAGGCCCGAATAATAAGAATGACCCAAGTGACGAGATCAACCATGACTTAACATAATATGATCGAGGAGGAGCCCAATAATTTTACCAATAAAGAAAAGGATTATGGCCCAACAATATCCATGAAAGCCGCAAGAGCATTAGTCGATCCAAAGACATGACTAAAATTCATAATGCAAGTATGTCGAGTTACGAAGGCGGTCTTTGGAATATCCTCGATTCTAATCTTCATTTGATAATATCCGAAGCGAAGATCGATCTTTGAAAAGAATTGTGCTCCTTGCTGAATGGTCAAACAAGTCATCAATATGAGGTAAGCGGATACCTATTCTTGATGGTGACATGGTTCAATTCTCGATAATAAATACAAAGTCGTATACTCCCGTCTTTCTTCTTTACAAATAAAAGCAAGAGCACCCCAAAGAGATGTACTTGGGACGAATGAAACCGATGTCCAACAACTCCTGTAGTTAGACTTTTAACTCCACGAAGTTCAATAGGAGCCATTCGATATGGGGTTTTAGAAATGGGTTTTGTACCGAGTTCAAGATCAATAAAGAATTCAACTTCACGTTACGGGGTAGGTAGGAAGTTCTTCAGAAACACGTCGGAAATTTACTAACAAATGGAATATTATTCAAATCGACGTGTCTTTATTCAAATCCATAACATGGGCTAAGAAAGCTTGACATCCGTTTTTCAATAAGCGAATAGCTTTATGACTTGATATGGCGATGATTGATTTTAATGGTTTAGTAGCTTGAATTCATACAACGGGTTGGTTAGGAATATGAAAACTAATGACCTTACGAAAACAATCAATTTTGGCGTGATGAGTAGTTAACCAATCTGTAAGACCGAAATTTTTAAATAAAAGGAATTTCCTTTATTTATTATTTTGAAATAGTAAGGGTTGATTTGATTAATGTGGATAGTTAAGGGTTAAATACATAAATATTTCAAAATAAGCAAGTGGTTATAAAATATTCATTATCGTCGGGGAATATTCGTTTGGTCGTGGAATATTAAATCACTGTCGAGGGAATATTAAATGCTGACAGCCTTGACATGTGTGGGCCCATGTGTAGCGATTGGATGAAGAAAGCGACAAATATAAGTTGTTTTTAAATACTTGGCGTTGTTATTCACAGATTATCTTTGTTGGAATACCTATTGGTTAAAACACACCTTGTCTGGCGTTGTTGAGAAGGTAGCTTTGCGGTATTGCACCAATTATTGATTCTTACGTAAGAAGGCACTACTCAATAATGGTTACGGTAATTCTTTATTCGAGTATTTTATTGAGTTAATAATTGTTGCGTTGATATTTTATATTCTTTGTTGTTTGATAATTGTCATTTACGGTATTTTTCATTATCGAAGCAATAATTCATATTATCTGAATAATATTATTAGATAACATTATTGGCAATGTCTAGAAAGTTACATCTACAGGAGAGGTTTGGTCACCTAATTGCGGCCAAGAAGAAGAAATTCTTATTGGAAAGCCCCTCTTTCACAGGAGGCTGCTGGTTTGTCGATATTGTGATTACGTAATATTATTTGTGAATAATTAATTATTGATTTATATGATGAGGAAAATATTGATTTTATGTGGATATAGATGGAGAAAATTTTTAAAATGACAATTGTTGAAAATTAATATTTTATCTTTTACGATAAAATAATTCATTTAAATATATTATTTTAATAATATATTAACGGTGATATTTTTACAACGAATGTGGGATATATGAGTATCTGAGGAGGAAGAAGTATTTTTGTTGCAATAAATGTTTAAAACATGTTAAACATGCTAAATTGGACCCCATTTATTGGTTGAAATTTGATTATAGCACGTAAAATCGCTTGGTTTGTGGATTTGATTCAATTTGTATTTGGAATTTGGAAAAACTTTCTTACGCAAAGTTGTAGAGAATTGAAATTCCTATAAAAACTCTCGAGATTCGAATTTTCGATGAAAGGGCTATTTATTATGAATTATTGAAGTTAGAAGCTCAAAATAATTGATTTTTGGGAGTTTAAAATATTTTTTGTAAGAAAAACGTTTTTTGTTGTAATTGAGTGGCTCACATGTGTTATAAATGATCTGAAATCAGATTTCTAAGGTGGGCTTGAATATTTTTAAGAAATATTATTATTTTATTAAATTTTCACTTTTGGTGTTCTAAAGCGTTTTCTATAAATAGGGTCTTGGGTTAGAATTGAAAATCACACGTAAAGCTGAAGTTTTCTCTCTATATTATCGGCGTATTCTTGTGAGTATTTTGAGTATACTTTGAGTATTGCTAGGCGGTCTGCAAGTTCCTTGACTATATACACTGATATTCTAGCTAGAAATCTTGATCTTTCGAGGTAAGGGATATTATTTTTTTGTAATGATATTATTTCTTCAATATCATTATCTTTGAAATGTTGATCTGAAGTTTTTATCAAATTTGGAACTTTTTCATGTCGGGGTTACTATTCATGGGTTCTTATTCATGAGTTCTTATTCACGAGTTCTTATTCAGCGAGTTCTTATTCACGAGTTCTTATTCACGAGTACTATTCATGTAAGCGTGAAGATGTTTTTTGTGGAATTTCTATCTTTTGGTGTCTGAGTTTCTTATTCACGTATCGGACTTTATTCACGATATCTGATCTTATTCATAGAAAAATAAAATTTCTTCTTTTCGTCTAAAATCATCGGATACGGATACGATAGTATCCATGTTTTGATCATTCTTGAATTTTACACCACTATGATTATTTTTTGAGGTATTTTGGACGTGGATAAAACCAATACGAATCCTTAATCCTTAATCCTTGTCATTTTGTTTTCTTTGGATTCGTTTCTTTAAAAAAAATATTTTCATCATCCTCGGTCTTAAATAATGATATTATGGAATATCTTTGGCACAGTAGTGCAAAGATGAATGATTTCTTAAGAATATCTTTGGCTTGTAGTGCAAAGATGAATGATTTTCGAAGAATATCTTTGGCCCGTAGTGCAAAGATGAACATGTGTTTAAATGAACATGACCGGTGATGAATATCTTTGCTTTTGTAGTGCAAAGATGAATATTTGATTCGGATGTATATTGATTGATGTTCTGAGGGATAAAAGATAGGCGATGAACTTTTAAATTCATACATAGAAGATAGTAGTTTGCATTCTCTACTTAACTCTTCTAATGAATTATTATTTCATTGCGAATATTGATTTAAAATTTGTTGTCTATTGTATTCTATTAGATTTTTCCTGTTGAAGACTAACGGTAATTTATTGTATATTATCTTAGTCATAATATTCTTTCTTGAGCTAGTTGAGCTCACCCTTTTCCTTTTGTTCCATTTTTCTCGTGGAGGCGAGAATATAAGCGAGTCTGAGTCGGGGTATGGAATGAAGGTTTTAGAAAGGATTGTTTAGTAGTCCTCACCATTTTGTAAAATAATATATCAATAAATGTGATGAGGATTTATTTGAGTATAGATATTATGCAGAAGATAATATTTGTATTCAAACTCACAGTTTTACTGTTGTAATAATAAAGTTGTAGTTGTTTCTGTACCATGTATTGACAACTCATAATAGGTGATGTATACCTATTTTGGGGGCGTCACACAATCAATCCCTAAAATCACATCAAAATCAAGTATCTTTAAAGAGATAAGGTCAACAGGTAATGTGATGGTGCCAACTTGGATCAAACAAGATTTATAAACAGTGGATGTGATGAAAGTTTCTCCTAACGGAGTCTCCACAGATAAATCAAAGTCTAATTTCTCTGGAGTTAAGTTTAAACGTTGAGCACAAGCAGGAGAGATAAATGAATGGGTAGCAGCGGTATCTAGTAAGGTATAAACTTCGCAATAATTTATGATTAGCTTACCCGTGATCACCTCGTTTGGGTTCCTCGTATTTTGACCAGTCACGATAAACGCTCTTCCAGGAACCTGACCAAGGGTCTCATTCACTCCGATGTTAACATTCTCAGTCGACATTCTCAAATACTACCATAAAAGAAGGGTTAATTAAGAAAATCAACATATAACATAATATCCCAAAATACTGACCAACTAACAAATAAGCTTAGGTAAGACACACTAGCGAAAGATTTACTCGTCTCTCCCCTCTGGATTCTATTCCAGATCTCATGGAGATCATATCCTAAGCTCTAATATTAATCTGTGGCGCCCCCAAAATAGGTATACATCACCCATTTTGAGTCGTCAATAACATGGTACAAAAAAACAACTACAACTTTATTAATCTGACATAAAAACTATGAGTTTAAATACAAATATTGCCATCTCAGGCGAAAGATTCACACCCAAATAAGTCCTCATTACAATTATTGGTACATTATTTTATAAAATGGTGAGGACTACTAAACAACTTTCTAGAACCTTCATTCCATACCCCGAGCTAGTACTTTCGCTACATTCTCGCTATACGAGAAGAAAAATAGAACAAAAAAGAAAAGGGTGAGCTCAACTAGCCCAGTAAAGAATATTATGACTAAGATAATATAGAACAAATTATCGTTAGTCTTTAACAGTGAAAAATCTAATAGAATATAATAGACAACAATATTCAGATCAATATTCGCAGCGGAAATAATAATTAATAGAAGAGTTACGTAGAGAATGAAATCTACTATAATCTATGAATTTAAAAGTCCATCATCAATATTTATTCCCTGTAACATCAATCAATATTCATCTTAAATCAAATATTCATCTTTGCACTACAGGCCAAAGATATTTATCAGTCGGTCATGTTTGTAAGACCCCGGAATTTTTTAAATAAAAAGGAATTTCCTTTATTTATTATTTTGAAATAGTAAGGGTGGATTTGATTAATGTGGATAGTTATGGGTAAAATACGCAAATATTTCGAATAAGCAAGTGGTTATAAAATATTCATTTGGTCGTGGAATATTAAATCTTGTCGGAGAAATATTAAATTGCCAGCCTTGATCTTTTATGGGTCCCATAATGTGAAAGCGATTGGATGAAGAAAAGCGACAAATATAAGTTGTTTATAAATAGCGGCGTAGTTATTACAGATTAATCTTGTTGGAATACCCGTTGGTTAAAACACACTAATCTGCGATGTTGTTGCAAGAAGCTTTGCGGTATTGCACCAATTATTGATTCTTACGTGAAGGCCACTACTCAATAATTGTTGATAATTCTTCTTATTCAATTATTTTATTTTATTGATTCAATAATTGTTGCGTTGATATTTTATATTCTTTGTTGTTTGATAATTATCATTACACAAGTATTTTTTATTATCGAAGCAATAATTCATATTATCTGAATAATATTATTAGATAATATTATTGGCAATGTCTAGAAAGTTACATCTAAGGAGAGGTTTGGTCACCTAATTGCTTGGCTTGTGGTAAGAAGAAATTCTTATTGGAAAGCCCCTCTTTCACAGGGCGCTGGTTGTCAATAATGTGATTACGTAATATTATTTGTGAATAATTAATTATTGATTTATATGATGAGGAAAATATTGATTTTATGTGGATATAGATGGAGAAAATTTTTAAAATGACAATTGTTGAAAATTAATATTTTATCTTTTTACGATAAAATAATTCATTTAAATATATTATTTTAATAATATATTAGCGGTGATATTTTACAACGAATGTGGGATATATGAGTATCTGAGGAGGAAGAGTATTTTTGTTGCAATAAATGTTTAAAACATGTTAAACATGTCGGTGGACCCCATTTCTTGACTAAAATTTGATTATATTTGTAAAATTATGCGTATGTGGATTTCGGTCAATTTCTGTTTGGAATTTGGAAAAACTTTCTTCTGTAAAGTTGTAGAGAATTGAATTTCCTATATAAAGTCGCGAGATTAGAATTTTCTAACAAAAGGGCTATTTATTATGAATTATTGAAGTTCCAAAGTTCTGAAATAATTGATTTTTGAAAGTTTTAATTATTTATATCAACAAAAACGTTTTTATTGTTTTGGTTGGCCCCCCATGTGTTGTAAACATGCTGATTTCAGGAGTCTTGGTTTGGCGAGGAATATATATATAATATATTATTATTATATTAAATTTTCTGCTTTGGTGTGTTAAGCAATTTCTATAAATAGGGTCTTGGGTTAGAATTAAAATCACACAGAAGCTGAAGTTTCTCTCTCTATATTATCGGCGTATTCTTGTGAGTATTTTGAGTATACTTTGAGTATTATTACTATACGGCAAGTTCAAGTCATAGCCTTTATATCAAGGTGTTTCAACTAAAATCTTGTCTTTCGAGGTAAGGGATGTTATTTTCTTCTCGAATGATATTATTTCTTGATATCATTATCTTTGAAATATTGGTTGGACTTTTTATCAAATTTGGAACTTTTTCATGTCGAGGTTCTTATTCATGAGTTCTTATTCACGAGTTCTTATTCACGAGTTCTTATTCATTTATTCTTATTCACGAGTCTTATTCGAAGCGTGAAGATGTTTTTTTGTGAAATTTCTATCTTTTGGTGTCGGAGTTACTATTCACGATATCTGGTCTTATTCACGTATCGACAATTATTCACGAATCTGCATTTATTCAGAAAAATGAAATTTCTTCTTTTCGTCCAAAATATCTATTACGGATACTAGCTTTGATTGTATCCATGTTTTGATAATTCTTGAATTTTACACCACTATGATTATTTTTGAGGTATTGTTGGACATGGATAAAATAAAGTCTGAATCCTTAATCCTTAATCCTTGTCATTTTGTTTCATTGGATTCGTTTCTTTAAAATATTTTTCATCATCTTGATCTTAAATGATGATATTATGGAATATCTTTGGCTGTAGCAAAGATGAATGATTCTGAAGAATATCTTTGGCCGTAGTCAAAGATGAGCAGTGTTTAGATGAACATGAATTAATGATGAATATCTTTGGCACAGTAGTGCAAAAAAGATGAATAATTGATTCGGATGTATATTGATTGATGTTCTGAGGATAAAATATCGACGATGAACTTTTAAATTCATATATAGAAGATAGTAGTTTGCATTCTCTACTTAACTCTTCTAATGAATTATTATTTCCATTATGAATATTGATTTAAAATTTGTTGTCTATCAGATTCTATTAGATTTTTTTCTGTTGAAGACTAACGATAATTTGTTGTATATTATCTTAGTCATAATATTATTTTTTTGGGCTAGTTGAGCTCACCCTTTTCCTTGTTGTTCCATTTTCTTCTCGGGAGGCGAGAATGTAGCGAGTCTTAGTCGGGGTATGGAATGAAGGTTACAGAGAGAGTTGTTTAGTAGTCCTCACCATTTTTGTAAAATAATGTATCAATAATTATGATGGGGATTTATTTGCGTGTGGATATTATGCAGATGGCAATATACGTATTTAAACTTCATGATTTTATATGTTGTAATAATAAAGTTGTAGTTATTTCGCATCATGTATTTGGCTATTCGAGAATGGGTTGGATGAAATGGACTATTTTGGGGGCGTCGCGATTAAGTATCGAGCTTAGGATATGATCTCTGGCGGAGATCGGGGAATAGAACTAGGAAGGAGAGAGGCGAGTAAATCCTTCGCTAGTGTGTCTACCTAAGCTTATTTGTTAGTTGAATGTCAATATATAGGGATATTATGTGATATATTGATTTCCTTAATTAACCCTTGTTTTATGACAGTATTTGAGAATGTCGATTGAGAATATTAATAGTGGAGTAAATGAGACCGTGGAGATGCCTGTACTTACAGTTGGAAACAGTTGGATAATGAAACAGTTGGATATTGATTTATTGATATATTTTTTAAATGTGGGGATAAATAGTCTATTGGAGAATCTGTTGTGAATGCTCTAAACATTACGGTCTATTTGATTATTCTAGTGGATTGCTCATTTCGCCGTAGTTATTTATTGAAAACTTATGTTCGCTAGCATTTTATAAATCTTAAATCATTGTCAAAGGTTATATATAACTTATTATTCGTTGTCTTAATCATAATATTTTTTACTGAGTTATTTAAGCTCTCCCTTTTGTTTCATAATTATTTCAGAAAATGATGGTTTAGTTGGGGCTAACAGAGAAAACAAAATGAATTGAATAATGGTTCGAGTTAACAGTTGTAGTAGTATTCACCGTATTATAAAATAATGTGACCATAATTATAGTGCGAAATTAGTGTGTGTATTGTCGTGCTATACACTGTATTTGTGATAAAAAAATATGTTAATTTATATATGTTATTTATATTTTAACAATTTAAATTGAATTGTATAGCCCCGAATTTAAGGATGTAACGTTAAACATACATTGATATTTTTGCTAACAAAAGTAATTTTTCTACATTGTATTTTTAACATAAACAGCAAGCAAGATGTACACTCATGTGAGATAAATTTTGTAAAAATATTAAGAAATTGACATATGCACAATAAAAATCAATGGTTCCATATGGCTGTTTTTACGTGAATAATAGACGGGATCCACGTGAAATTTATGTGAGCGAGATGTTGTGAAAATAAAAAATTTAATTTATAAAGAACAATGATCAAATATTAATATTTATTGGAACAAATAAAAATTTACTAAATGTGTATAATTCATAAACAACTAATTCAGTTAATTAAGATAACTTTATTTGTTTTTTATACTCTAAAGGGGCACATGTTATTATGGGTCATTGAAGACTGATAATTTTGATTGAGTTACTGTCACATAAGCTTTTAGGTCCCATGTTCGATTATCACTCAAGTGATTATTTTTTTTGAGTTTATTTTTTTCTCTTTTATTAAAGTTTGATTAACGAAATACTTGATTGAGAAATGTTATTGTATTAAAAAATGGAAATTAAAAAAAAAGAAGAATATTTTGATTAGGCACACCTATTTAATTTAATAGTCCAAATTCAACAAATTAGAATTTAATGAGTTAATTAAAAAAAAGATGGAAGAAGAAAACAATTTAAGCACTGATATACTAAATTTTTGGGAAAAAATAAATAAAGAACGTATACTTTACTTGCTTGTTTGTATGTATAAAATAACGAAATCGTTCTTCTTTCTCTGTTTTAACAATCTGAAAATTAGAATGAATTTAAACCGTCCTTGTACTTTTTCGCATAAATTAATTAGAATAAATCTGAACCGTTTTATATTTTTCCGCCCAAAAAATCAAATTGGTTATATCTTATTATTATTACACTGTCACAAGCCAAGGGTAGTGATCATGATCGGCCTCGACAGTAAAAAAATAAGCCCAAAGCCCATGAGTTCACGGTAGGGCAGTTGAAGTGTTTTATGTCTATTTTTTGGGCTGAAAGTGAATAGGCCTAGCCGGGCCAAAAATGTGACGCCCCCAAAATAGGTATACATCACCTATTCTGAGTTGTCAATCGTGAATATGTAAACAACTACAACTTTATTATTACAATGATAAAAGCGTGAGTTTGAATACAAATATTATCTTACAGACAATATCTATACTCAAATAAATCCTCATCACATTTATTAATACATTATTTTACAAAATGATGAGGACTACTAAACAATTCTCTCTAGAACCTTCATTCCAAACCGGGCGACTCGCATTTCATTTATATTCTCGCCTCCCGAGAAGAAAATGGAACAAAAAGGAAAAGGGTGAGCTCAACTAGTTCAAGTAAAGAATATTATGACTAAGATAATATACAATAAATTCTCAGTTAGTCTTCACGAGGAAAATCTAATAGAATCTGATAGGCAACAAATTTTAAATCAATATTCGTAATGAAAATAATAATTCATTAGAAGAGTTAAATAGAGAATGCAAACTACTATCTTCTATGTATGAATTTAAAAGTTCATCGTCTATCTTTTATCCCTCGTAACATCAATCAATATACATCCGGAATCAAATATTCATCTTTGCACTACTGAGCCAAAAGATATTCATCGATTAATCATGTTCATTAAAACACTGTTTCATCTTTGCACACTACTACGAAAGATATTCTTGAAATCATTCATCTGTGACTCTACGCGCCAAAAGATATTCAATAATATCATCATTTAAGACCGAGGATGATGAAAAAATATTTTAAAAAAGCGAATCCAATGAAACAAAATGACAAGGATTAAGGATTAAGGATTCAGACTTTGTTTTATCCACGCCCAAATATACCTCAAAAATAATCACGTTGGTGTAAAATTGAGAATGATCAAAACATGGATACAATCAAAGCTAGTATCCGAATAGAGATATTTTGATTAAAAAGAAGAAATTTCATTTTTTTGATTGAATAGTCTTGATATCGTGAATAGCCAGATCACGTGAATAATAACTCGACACCAAAAGATAGAAATTCCACAAAAAAAAACATCTTCACGACTTCATGAATAAGTACTCGTGAATATAAGAATCGTGAATAAGAACTCATGAATAGTAACTTTCGTGAATAAGAACTCATGAATAGTAACCCTTATATGAAAAAGTTCCAAATTTGATAAAAATTCCAAACAATATTTCAAAGATAATGATATTAAAGAAATAATATCATTTGAGAAGAAAATAACATCCTTTACCTCGAAAGATTAAGATTTTAAATTTGGAATCTAGGATATAGTCTTTGAAGGAAGACCGCGTCTAACAATACTCAAAGTATACTCAAAATACTCACAAGAATAATTTCGATAATATATAGAGAAAAC
This sequence comes from Panax quinquefolius, assembly GCA_020205615.1. Classification (NCBI taxonomy): domain Eukaryota; kingdom Viridiplantae; phylum Streptophyta; class Magnoliopsida; order Apiales; family Araliaceae; genus Panax; species Panax quinquefolius. The sequence goes on from JAINUW010000363.1 coordinate 83,376, forward strand.
TTGATTTTCGGTGTGATTTTCAATTCTAACCCAAGACCCTATTTATAGGAAAATACTTAGAAACAAAAAGCGAGAAAATTTAATAAATTAATAATATAATTATATAAATTTCCTACACATGCCTAGAATCTGATTTCAGCCATCAAACACATGCCACCTTCTAGAAAAAGTAAGAAAAACGTTTTCAAATTTTAAATATTTTAAACTTCCAAAAATCAATTATTTTGAGACTTGAACTTCAATAATTCATAATAAATAGCCCTTTCATCGAAAAATTGAATCTCGCGATTTTTTATAGGAAATTCAATTTCTACAACTTTGCGGAAGAAAGTTTTTCCAAATTCTAAATACAAATTAACCGAAATCCACAAACAGACGATTTTACAGGCTATAATCAAATTTCAATCAATAAATGGGGTCCACCGACATGTTTAACATGTTTTAAACATTTATTGCAACAAAAATACTCTTCCTCCTCGTATACTCATATATCCCACATTCGTTGTAAAAATATCACCATTATTATATTATTAAAATATAATAATATATTTAAATGAATTATTTTATCAGAAAAAGATAAAATTTCAATTTTCAACAATTGTCACATTAAAATTTTTCTCCATCTATATCCACATAAAATCAATATTTTTCTCATCATATGAATCAATAATTAATTATTCACAAATAATATTATGAGAATCACAATATTGACAACTAGATGGTTCAGGAAAGAGGGCTTTCCAATAAGAATTTCTCTCTTCTTGGCCGCAATGATTAGGTGACCAAACCTCTCCTGATACGTAACTTTCAGACATTCGCAATAATGTTATCTAATAATATTATTCAGATAATATGAATTATCGCTCGATAATGAAAAATCTCGTGTAATGACAATTATTGAAACAACAATGAATATAAAATATCAACGCAAAGCAATTATTAACTCAATAAAATATTGAACAATAATTATCAGAACTATTATTGAGTAGTGCGCTTTCTTATGTAAGAATCAATAATTGAAAGTGCAATCTGGTATCTCTTTGTGTTTTAACCACCTAGTATTTTAACAAAGATTAATCAGTAATAACTATTTACTGTTATTATTTTAAACAACTTATATTTGTCGTTTTTTTTCATCCAATCGCTTTCAGTTATAGTACTACATACACGTGGGCTAGCGTCAGTCGCATTTAATATTCCACGACCAAACGAATATTCGCAATAAAATGAATATTTTATAACCACTTGCTTATTTTGAAATATTTGCGTATTTTTACCCCTAACTATCCACATTAATCAAATCAACCCTTCTTATTTCAAAATAATAAATAGAAAATTAAATTTCATTAATAATAAGTTGGGATCTTCTAAAAAAACAACGTTTTTATGGTAGAAAAAATGTAGCCCAAAATCCACTTTTTGACGAATGAATCGCTTAGCCGCATGATTTTATTGCTTTTTAAGGTCTAATTATTACTATTATTAGATATTATTATAGATAAATAGATGATAGATGATAGATGATCGTTTATCTATCACGGTTCGATCTATCTGATCAACCCGAATTAAAATAATAACCAGTAATTCATTGACACGTTTCAAGCTTACGTAGTCCCGTGTCGTGTCCATTTGATACATTTTTTGCATCTAAACCCCGAGCGGGAAATAGACAGCCAGCGAAAAACTAGTTGCTTTAAATCACTCTTCGAAATTGAAAATTCGAGGCGTTCCCTCCCTCATTCCCTGACAACCCCTGTACTTGTTTTCCCTGTACGAAACCCTAATCCGGAACTCTCATTCAGATATCCCGGAGATTTGAGTTCCGATCAACTGATTTTAAGATTCGGCGACTGATTTTGAGCTGTTCAAATGGATTGTAATGGCCATGATACTGACATTATGGCAAGCAACGGTACGGAGAGGAGGAGCAGTGCTAGAATACAGAAACTGAAGAGTGAGAAGGCTCTTCGAGTTCGACCGGAAGTGAAGGAGGCGCCGGAAGAGGAGGAGCCGGAAAACAAGAAGAATGTGAAAGTGTTGAAGAAAAGGAAGGTGGAAAAAGCCAATGTGGGCTCTGTGGTAGTTGAAAATGGTGCCTCCAAACCTGAAGCAGAGGTTGAAGTTCCGAATGAGAAAAAGAAGAGTGTAGAGGGTGGTGAAATGGTGGTCATTGCAGAGAACGGGACGACTGGTGTGGAGAAAAGTGCTTATGCTAGGGTTACAGACACGCTAAGGGCTTTCAACAAGCATTACCTTCATTTTGTTCAGGTTAGTGATTTATGATATGCATTTACGGGTTTGCTTCTTATAATCATTTATTTTCAGATATCTGATTTACCCTTTTTGTGTATATTGTACTGTTAATGCTGGTAAAACAAAGTTATCAAACTGAGAGAAAACTCACTAATATTATTACATCTAACATAACTATAAATAAAAGCACGACATTCAAAATCCCTAAAGAACCCTAAATAATTGGGATTTATTAACATAATTCTTCTAGAATCACTGCACCAAAACCACTTGTATCTATTGGATGGGTTGAAACTAGTTTAACTAGTTTTGACCCATATTATTTCAATGTTCTAAAAATTTCCGCCTAGGTCCGCTTAGGCGCTAGGCCCTCTTGGAGCCCTCGCCTAGGCGCTAGGCCCTCCCTGGCGCCTCACTTGTTCCAAGACGCCAAAAAAATCCCTCTAGAAAATTAGGCAGGGCCTAGGTGAAGATTTTTTTTTTTTTAATAACTACCCAAATCAAATCTTGATATATTTATTTTTTTAATAATTATCATATTCATAATACATGTAGTATATTAAATCACAACAAGAAGTAAACAATATCAAGTCAAAATGGATAATTTTATTATAGTTGTAATTTTTTAAACTTGTACCAACTTCAAATTATATAAATGATGATACATTTGTAATATTTAATTTAATTCAATATAATTTTAAATTTATGTTTAGTTTTTAAGTTTTAATATTGAATTAAATTTTTGAAATTTTAAATTTTATTATTTAATAGCAATCTTGTTTATGAATAAAACTAATACGTTAAAAATATGTTTGAACTTTGAACAATTGTATATTTGTGTTTGAACTTTAACATTAGCAATATGGATAAGTGTTTTAAATTTAAGCAAATGCCTTTATTATCTTTATTATAGATTGTTTTGTTTTATATTATTGTTTTGTTTGGATAAATGTAAGATAAAATATTAAAATTGACTTAAAATAAAAAATCCCGCCTAGGCCCCGTAGGTGCTAGACCCCCCTCGGCCGCCCGCCTAGCGCCTTTTAGAACATTGTATTTTTTTATAATATTGGACTTCTTTTTTCCTAATAGCTTTCATACAATATAAATAGTAGTCCCAAGTTTCAATTAAAAAAGTCACCAGGAAATTCCCCTCTTATCACACATGGCAGCAACCTAACCCATGGCGTATTTCTGGGTCCAGCTCCGGGCAGTAGTCTCATACTTGCTCCTATCAGTCTTGTACGTGTGAGCTATCTCTGATACGAGAGGGTTATCATAAAATAATTTATTGAAAAATAGGTCGATCTGGATTCGACCTATAACCATTTAAATTCAAACCACATAACCCATATTAAATATATGTAATATGGTTTTAGTTCCTTAACTGACCCATAACTATTTTATGTAATCCAAAACCAACCCAAATCAATTTTTTGCCAAATCTAACTGCAACATGTACAAGTAGTTTTTTTCCGTTAGCCATTTGCTCTTTAATATTTGATGTTTCATGTTTGCTTTCACATGTACGCATTTATCTGGTGTACATTCTTTTACCTTTCTCAAATGGATTCTATTTCCATAACCTGTTCCTATCTGGTGCAGGACTATAAGTTCAAGCCAAGCAAATATATAGCAAGTTTGTGTAATTTGTCATTTTATATTACTCTTTCCATTTCTACTTCAAATTTTATTCATTGTATGGAATGGAGTAGTTTCAGCCGGGGGCGAGTTTGGATCTGTTCTTAGCAGGGCAATTTTTTTTTGGTCTGAAGACTAAATTGTAGGGTTGAAACTTAGCGAGTTAGAGTAATGTTCGAAAAAGCTAAAAGCGGTACGACATGTTTTTCTCCAGATAAGGCGAGGCGTAAGTCTCGATTTGAAAACCTAAAAGTTCCCAAAAAATTACAAAAAATGCTAATAAAATTATAAAATAATCCATCGTTATAATCAAGGTCATAAAAGACAAATAACCAAATAAGGCCCGCATCTTCTTATGGGAGGACGCCTATTCCTATACATACAATCTTGTCCTTTTCTGTTATATTTTTGCGCCTTTCGCTCCTCGCCACTTAGATTTAAATCCACTAGTATTTGTGATACACATAACGTGTATACAATAAATTAAATTATAAAATGTGTGATAAAATGTTAGAATTTTTAAAAATAAAATAAAATGTAGGAGAGAAAAAGAAAGTTACATGTGATACTGCCTTAAGAAGATAGTTAATTTTATTCCTTACCCATTATCTATTATATAATAGATAGATAAATAAAATTAAAAATATGAGGTTGTGTCAAAGTATGTCTTTTAATATTCAAAAGAAGGATTAAGAAAATGAATGAGTGCTACTAGCACGATCAATGAACAAGTGGCAAATTATCTCACCTCCTTCACTTGTTTTGCATACAAGTGCCCTTCCATTCATCAACCAAAAGAATACCCATCACTTTGAAGTTTCATATAATACTTAAAGCAACTATAGATTAACATTTGTTTCACTGTTAAAAGAGATTCACAATTTCTTGTTTTTTTTTTTAATTCAAATCAAGGCCTACGCCTTGAGGCGAAACACACTGAGGCTTACGCCTTAGCTAAATGAGGCGCAAACCTCTGTATTTCCCTTTGAGGCCTAAGCCCCGCCATAGCAAATTGCCGCCTCGCTTTGAGGCGCACCTCAAGGCTTATGTCGTGAACGCAATTTCGAACCATGAGTTAGAGAGGGTTTGAATACATTATACACTATGCTAGTTAATTTTAGAGCAGTAATAGTCCATGTTTTTTTACCCCTAGTTTAATTTTTTCATAAATCTGTCCCTTAAGTTTATTAAGTTTTATTTCTGCTCCTGTTTCTATATCTATAAAAAAAATTAAAAATCCAATACTGCTTATAGTTTTCTTTTATAACTGTTTTTTTTTGAATTTGCTATTTCCACAAGGTCCCTCCCAGAAGAATAGTAGGCCTTGTCCCACACTCGTGGGAGGGAATGAATAACACTTCTTTTAAATTGTATTAAGTGTGTTTTTTTTTTTTCACCCTTTCATGCCCGCAAGCACTCACAGGATTTTGAGTTCTCTGTATTTCAACTGAAAATATTATGATTCATTTATATAGCTTCTTTGTGACTGTCTATAGGAAGAAGAGAAGAGGTGTCGAAAAGTGGAGGCTGATAAAAACAAAGCCAAAAGTTCAAAGAAAAAGGTTAGAGTTTAGTTCAAGTTTTTCTACTAGTTGAGGTCCTAAAATTTTATGGTTTCATCTTAAAAGTCATTTATTTGTGTTGATGAATTTGTTGTGTCCTCATTTGGATTCATGGTAAGTGCTTCACGTGTACATATTTTTACCTTTTCTTTGCTTTACGCGTGGTAGAATTTTTTTTGTACACTTATTGATGATGAACTCAATCACGTAGCACATTCATTTTTTTGTTGTGGCTTATTAGATTACAAGTCCTTTGCTGTTCTTTGTTTATGTAAAACGTTTTTCAGAAAGGAGATGCACCTGAAGACAATACAAAGAATAGTTCCAGGCGCCCTGATTTGAAGGCAGTAAGCAAGGCAAGTCGCTGGCTGCTCGACTTAAACTTTGTTTTATGGTTAACTATTGTGATCCATTGATAGAAGTAGAACATGGTTACTTTTCTTTTTGATACACATGTATTTCACTGCTATTGAATCTTGACATGAACCTTATGTGTAAGCTAGATAATCTCTTGGTGAATTGAGTAGAATATAATTATGGAAAAAGATTGTTCCCAATGTAAGGATTAGGGTAAGCCCATGACTGAAAATAAAATGTTTGTAGTTTTTTAGTAGTTTGGGTTGCATTTTGATATATATAATTTTTGAATTTTTCTGAAGTTTTCTCCTTTTGCTGTAGCACTGATGATATTAAAAGGCGTTAAAGGGAGAATAATTGACCTACAAGTTAATAATATTATATCTAATATAAGCTTGTCAGCAGAGACTATCAGTCACTTGTTACTACATATCGACAAGGAAAGCAAACACTCGGTTTCAAAGTTTAAATTAAGGTTGCAAGAATTGAGAGTCAACATATTTCTCAACATTCTGATTATCAATTTTCTTAATTTCCTCTTTCATTCTCTTTATTTTTTATTTTATTTTCTAGCTCTCTGTTACAATTACATGGTAGATTATACCTTTCATGTTCATATGCCTGAAATAACCTCCTTAATATTTTGCCCAGTAACATGTTTTAGCAGTTATATATTTGTACATGCTAATATTAGTTAGTCGGAGTACCATTTGCAAAGTGGTTATATTCTATCCTTAAATCTTAATACCTTTCCTTGATATTATCATTGTAGCTTTTGAAGTATTTTTGATTTAGACGCACATGATGATAGGATGATCAACTATTGTCAAGAAATTCTATTATGCAATTGTGACTTTTTCCTGTAATTTTTTTGTAGATGATGGAGACAAAAACTATATTGTATCCTAACAAAAGTGTTGGGTCCATTCCAGGTGTGTTTGATTTTAGTGTTTCATTTCTATGGTGGATCTAGGTTGTAAACAGATATTTTCGGATGCACGTGTACATTTGGATGCGGATATATGTATATGCGCATCCGAAAATAAAATTTGATATTCATATTTGACAGATATGTAACATGAAATATCCGTATCCGTATTCGACGGATAATATTCAAATTTGATAATGATCTGTATCTGTTGTGTACAATATAATATGGATAAATATATCAAATATCCGTATTCGCCTCTGTTTAAATTTTTTTTTTTAATTTTAAATACTTGCACACTGTTGAATTATTAACCAAATAATTGGTTGCTTTATGAAATAAAAAATACAAATGATGTACTATCAACAAAGTAAAATAATAAAACTAGATATAATAGTATATGTAATATTTAAATATCGTATATCATAAAATAGCCATAAAATACGTATAATCAATTGATGTTAATACTTTGTTATATTGTATACTAATATTAGATTTGAGATTATAAATGTATATGTAAGTATATATATACACAAATATTCAGCAATATATGTATATATATATATATATATATATTACAGATACGAATAGTAACAGATATATGAATATGCATATATACGTATTTATATCCGCTTTTGACAGGTACGAATATTATTCACATTGACACAAATACAGAAATCTGCTTTGACGCAAATAGGGATGCAAATTTTCGGAGGGATATCAAAAATTTCAGACTATTTACAGCCCTAGGTTGATCATATTTTGGTGCATTTATATTGCAGGAAAATCGAATAATCGACTACTAAAACATTTTATTGGTGTTAGCCTTGAATCTTAAATTGTTTGTGTTAAGTTACCAACTCATCTAAAAACTTAAACTATTTTAAAGATACACTAATTATGTATATCATATAACACTCTTCATCTTGTGCATACGTGGAGAGACAAATTAAATGATGCATATGCATAATCATCAATATTAATATGAAGGGCACGTGCGGGTCATATTTCGGTGCATTTATTTTACTGGAAAATTGATTACTAAAACATTTTACTAGTGTTAGCATTGATTCTTGAATTGTTTTTGTTAAGTAACCAACTCATCTAAAAACCTAAAGGGCATGTGTGGCTAGGAAGATTTGCACCAAAGACCATGCACACCCAGAGCTCTTGTACTATGTTAAGTAACCAACTCACCATGCACACCCAGAGCTCTTGTACTATGTTAAGTAACCAACTCATGTCTCATCTTAAAGCTTAAGCTATTAGAAAGAAGCACCAATAATATATATAAGCCAACAATTTGGACTATGCTGTGATGACTTGCTACTTGTTAACTACCTTTTAAGGGATACTGAAGGTTCTCTTCTGATGATAGGGATTGATGTTGGGCATCAGTTTTTTTCACGGGCTGAGATGGTTGCTGTTGGATTCCATAGCCACTGGTTGAATGGAATTGATTTTGTTGGGCAATCTGCCAGTAAGGTAAAGTCTAGGCGTGAAAGCTCTTATAGAATCTTAATTAGTTTCTCTTGAAGTGTAATTAGTCGGTGGAATTTGTAATCTAAAACCTTTTATCAGTTAGCTTCAAATCATTTGAACATATGCATATAAAAATTAGTGATCCAAAAATGAAATGAAAAGTAGCTGCTTTTAAGGTTTCTATATTATGTGTCGTTAGTAAATGTTGAATAATATCGTCTTTCCTTTCAGTTGCAGGAGTTCAGTGGGTATACATTACCACTCACTGTAGCAATCGTTTTGTCAGGCCAGTATGAGGATGATCTGGATAATTGTGAGGATGTCATATATACTGGTCAAGGTGGTAACAATTTACTTGGTGATAAGAGACAGATTCGCGATCAAGTAATGCTACGGGGTAATTTGGGACTGAAGGTATACATTCTCCTGTTTATTTATATTTTTTAATAGGTAATTTTGGCCCGAAATATGGGGATTGGAACCAGCGATCTTGAAGGCATTCCTCAAAGAATGTCATTTCTTACATCTCTTGGATTTTTTTTTTTTTTAGTTTTAGGCATTGATGCACTAGAGCATAAACAAAGATGACTGATAGTGATGGTTACTACTTACTAATCTCCAAGTTAGGTACGGAGATTGGTGTGATAAAATATCATAAAAAGGAAGTACCTTTTAAAGCGAGAATTGGTTTCCTTAATACCTGAAGTATTGGACACGTTTTCTGGTATAGGCAAGCACAATTATATTTTTATTTATGATGGGTTCTCACGGTGAAATGTTACATGTCAATTAGCCTCACAATGTCATTTCAATATACATTTTGCTTCTATCTAACCTTCGCAATTTGCATTTCAATCATAGCAACCATAGACATCAGTTTGAAGGTTGATGAAGTGGATTAGAAATGAAAAAGCAACATAGGAACTCTAACAATGAGTCAGCCAAATTTGATTTAATTTGAATGATTGCAAGACTGTGGATTTGTCTTCCCTCCTCTTACTTGGTTCATGTTCTTTATCAGCTTCGTTTAATAAACGTTTTTGGACTATTTATTCATTTTGGGTGTTTCTTTCGCAAGGCCTTTTTCTCTTATATTGTCAGCCCTAATCCAGCGGACAGATTTCCGTTGGTCAATTATAATTGCAAGGCAAAAGCTCCATAAAAAATTAAAGGCTTTGTTTGGTCTTTGGTTATTGACATTTTCAACACTGTTGATATGATTCAGTAATGCAAGCACTACAAAAGCTTTGTTCTCGAATCTTTTTTTAAATAATTAGTTTATAGCAATTTATTTATTTGTCTAGGTTTCACCCTTTGAGATATTGTTTTAGGCTATTTACTTATGGAGCTTTATGATTATCTAATTATCATTTTAACAACTTTAAACTCTTAGACTATGGGGCTGTTTGTTTAGAGCTGAATGGAGCTGAATTTGAATGGCTGAATAGGTCAGTGCGTTTGTTTTGGTCTGAATGGTTGAATCGGTAAAATGGACGAGCTTAATGGCTGAATGAAGTAAAATAAATAAAAAAAATAAATATTAACTATTATATTAAGTAATATTAAATAAATTTACAACAATTTTGAATTTTTTCAGAATGGTAAAATAATAAAGTTTTGTCATTCAGATGTTTCAGACATGTCAATTATCAAACAACTTTTTTATTGATTGATTCAACTCATTTAGATTGATTAGACTTGGGATTGATAGATTCATTCATTTTTATAAAAAACACCACCTATGTCTTGTTTATTTTTAAATTTAGACTTGGGACCATTAGACTTGGGATTATAAAATGGCTTAATAGTCTTGACATTATAATTATAATCCTGGGATTATAATCCTAGGATTAATAGTCTTGTGATTATAATCCCGGAATTATAATCCTTGCAAACAAACATAACCTTAAGTCATAAATATCTTCTCTGGTCTATTAATGTGTTGTTTTGTTTCCATCTTATCGGTTCATAAAACTTGATGAGGTCTTTGGTCATATTTTGAGTTCAAAGCTAGGAAGCACTGATACTTTTAAGACTGAGATATCCAGTATGTATTTGATATTGTTACTCTTGGATACATTTAACAACATTCATTGATACATTTAACAACATTCATTATGTAATACTTAATTTAAACAATAGAATTCTTCACTCTGGACACATTAAATGTGTCTTTGACGCTTGTTGCAGTTTATCCAACGAATATCTGTGTTAAGTTTGACTTTGTATTTATGTAAATGGAGAACAATGGTCTAAAATAAATCAAAAGTAGGTACTTCAAATGTAAGTAAAATAGAGGAAACTCTGGGTCTTGTAGGATAAGCACCATAAAAGTAAACATGGGCAGATCTAGTGATCCACTTACATGTGTAGGTGGGCAATTTCCCCTTATAGTTTTCAAAAATTGGCAGTTAGTATTACTAATATTCCTAAATCAAAATGAACAATTACTACCCCCATTTTTCTATCTAAAATTCAGGAATTAACACAGATTTATACATGGTAAAATCCCCCCACCCTTTTTAAAACCCTCTAGCACTACCTTTGAAAGTGTGTATGCGCGCGCGCGTGTGTATATAAATTAAAATAACCCTTCATTTCAGTATCCATATCTGCATCTGTGCTTCTTAGTGTCAAAGGTTGCTTTCATTTTTTCGGTCGGGACCTGGTCATAATACTAAGGGTTGTATTTATATTTTTTGTTGGGGTTCGCAAGTGTTTGAAATTCTAAATTTCTCAAACATTCTAAGCTCTTAATTTATTTTATATTTTATTTCATGCAGAATTGTATGGAGCGATCTGTGCCAGTTAGAGTTATTCGTGGGCATCAATCTAAAAGTAGCTATGTTGGCAAGGTTTACACTTATGATGGCTTATACCAGGTAATTTGATAGTATAGTATTCTTGATTCTAGAGTATTCTCATTCCTCATCTCCCCATAGTCGCTGCATTTTCTATATGTTCTGAATTCCCAACCTTTTACTCCGACACGGGTGGCAAACATGTGCAAGTCTTCTGAATAATTATTTTCCATTGATAAGTAACATTCCAGATAAAGTAATGATAATCATCTCTTCTTTAGGTAATAGAATAGGGCACTTGTGCTAATTCAGGGAGTAGAGGAAGCTTCTGGGCTTCAGTACCTACATTGTTTATTTGAAATCGGAATGTTTTGCGTTATTAATCCTATAGATTGCGTTGGATTGTCTAATCACGTGGCATGCTCTTACTACATGTTTATGGATAAGTAATACTTGTTTTTATCTATATCTTACGAATTGGGCTTATTCAGAAGTGCTTTTGAGAAACATAACCAGGGTTTTACTTTCAAGCTTTCCTGAAATACCATTACTGACGTTACAGTAAACCACACTTGTGCGAGAAAGGGTTTGGAAGTTATGGATCATTCTTAGTTGTTACACAATGTGTAGCTCCATCATCAAATTTAAATAGTAGCAATTCGACAGACGGTTTAGGTGGTTGGTGATTCCTCATACAATTGCCACAGTAAAATTAGCTTAGAATTTATGTATCGAGTGTTAATTATAGGTCTGTGGATATTGAAGATAATTTGAGTCATTGCATATTGTTATAGCTTTTGAGAAAAAAGATGTTAGTTTCAATTACACAATTTTGTACAACTGCGTTAATCATGGAGTTGCTCCTGCTACATGAGACACTACTCGGTCTTCTGAACTCTTGTATATCCTTCCGTGAACACCATTTATTGTTTTTATGTTTAGTTCTTTTTGTTGTGGTATCAATTCAATATTATTCTTTTTATCGTTACTTTTTTTAGTATTTTAAATCATTATCATATATTTTTCTATCAAGAGCATCTTAGAGGATAATCTTTTGTCTACTTACATTTCTTATTTTTTATTCTTTCGCTCTATAATCTAATTTATTTGGTTACTTCCTTTATTACAAAAGATTTTTTTTAGATTTATAATTTTTAAATAAGTAGTTGTGTGCATATTTTACAAGTCATGTACTGTGCCCAATTTCGCAGGTTGTGAATTACTGGGCAGAGAAAGGTGTATCTGGTTTTACTGTATATAAATTTCGGCTGAAGCGACTTGAAGGACAACCTTCTCTGACAACTAATCAGGTTTTTTCCTGTCCCACAAGTTCTTTTAAACTTTCCTTACTTGTAGCAGTACCTGTAAATACATCAATGCATTCACATATTTGCTCGTTATGATAATATTCCCACTGTGAAGGTGAAATTTCAATTCTAGGCAATGCTAATTTCTTGATCTATTGGTTTAAACAATGCTAAGAGTTGGCTGTCATTATTTATAACCCAACATTTGTATGCGCCTCCTCGATGTTCTAAAAGGCGGGAGGCAGCCATCCGAGGGGGGCCTAGCGCCTAGGGGGCCTAGGCGGGATTTTTTATTCTAATCCAATTTTAATATTTTATCTTATATTTATCCAAACAAAAAAATAATATAAAGCAAAACAATCTATAATAAAGATAATAAAGGCCTTTGCTTAAAGTTCAAACACATCCATTTTGTTAATGTCAAAGTTCAAACATAAACATGCAATTGTTCAAAGTTCAAACATATTTTTAACATATTAGTTTTATTATAAACAAGATTGCTTTTAAATAATAAAATTTAAAATTTCTAGAATTTAATTCAATATTAAAACTTAAGAAACTAAACATAAATTTAAGAATTATATTGAATTAAACTAAATATTACAAATGTATCATCATTTATATAATTTGAAGTTAGTACAAGTTCAAAAAATTACAACTATAATAAAAGTATCTATTTTGACTTGATATTGTTCACTTTTTGTTGTGATTTGATATCTTCTGACATAATATTATGAATATGGTAAATCATTAGAAAAATAAATATATTAAAATCTGGTTTGGGTAGTTATTAAAATAAAAAAAAACTCTCCGCCTAGACCCACCTAGGCCCCGCCTAATTTCCTGGAGTAATTTTTTTGCCGCCTTAGACCTAGGTGAGGCATCGGGGGGCCTAGCGCCTAGGCGGGGCGTCAAGGGGGGGCCTAGCGCCTAGGCGGACCTAGGTTGGGATTTTTAGAACACTGTGCCTCCTAATGTCTTTGTAAAACATTGCAGTTGAATTGTGAAGGCTCCCCTTAACTGTCATGGAGATAATTCATGAAAGAGGATATCCCTTCAATATTTCCATTTAGATTTTTAAGATACTCCAAGTCTTGCACAAATTGGTTTAGAAATTCTAGTTCTTAAAAGAAAATAATTCTCGAGTACATATACTTGAGCAAATCTTCATGACAAATAAAACCTATTATGTGACGCCTCCAAAATAGGTTCACACAACTCATTCTGAGTCGCCAAATGCATGGTACAGAATTCAAATACAAACTTCATTTATACAACTATTAATTGTCGTGTAAAATATAAAACATAAACTGTGAGTTTCAATACAAATATTGTCTCGTAGACAATATCCAAGCTCAAATAAAATTCTCATTACAATTATTGTTGCACTATTTTATAGAGTAGAGAGGACTACTATAGTAATCATCTTGGATCATCACTCTATTATGCGACTAGTTCCAGCTATATTCTCATTTCCTGAAGAGAACAATGAAAGAAAATGGTGAGCTCAACTAACCTAGTAAAAAAAATTATGACTAAGATAATGTACAACAAATTATCTTTAGTTCTGAATAGGAAAAAATCTGATAGAATATAATAAACAACAATTTTAGATCAACTGCAGCGGAAATAACAATCCATTAGAAGTCAAGTAGAGCATGATGTCTACTATCTTCTGTGATTTAAAAGTCCATCGTCAATATTTTATCCCTGTAACACCAATCAATAATTGTTTCAAACCAACGAATTATCTATGCACTACAGGCCAAATATATTTGTTTGTATCACCAGTGATCATGATCATGTCAAACACATGTCCATCTATGCACTACGGATTAAAGAGGATTTTTACCACAAACCTTTATCTGTAATATTAAAGGACTTTGATTATACCAATATTAAATGTCATGATTATTACAATTCTCGATCATAATCATACCGATTAACGATCCATTTTTTGACTACGGGCCAAAGATAACTTTAACCACAATATAAGCATGATGATGATGCCAATGATATAAAGAATCAATCAAGTGAGATCAATGATAATAAATATTAAAGAATTATAATTAAATTTATCCAGAGTTCAAAAATGTCTAAATTGTCAACATGATAACTAATTGTGTAGTAAAATTCAAGAATGATATTAATGTATCAAAAATAATTTGGACAGAAAAGAAAATTAAATTCTGTTGTGAATAGTACTAATGAATAATACCGTATGAATAGTACCCCGACATGAAAAGTTTAAAATTTTATAAGAAGTTCAGATTAATATTCCAGTGAAATGATATTAGATGAAGCGCAAATTTTGAGAAATTTCTAATCATTTCAGGAATTATAAAAGTAATACTCACCATATTAAGTTTAAATTTAGGAATATGAAATGAAATAATATCACTTACATAATATGAAGTATGAAAGAAAATGATATCTCTTACAAGCATTGAAAGAAAATAACATCTTTTACCTTAGTAGAAAATAAATTTGACTTGGTATAATGGATATTATCCTGAGAAAATCTTGCACAAAAACTACACTCAAAGTATTTTTATACTTAAAAGAAAAACTCACAATATTGCAGTAGTAACGCCTGTAATTTTTGGTGTGTTTAGGATGGAGGGTTACCCCCCTTTTATAGTGCAGTATGGAGGAAAATAAAGAAATAAACAAACATGCCTAATTTTTTTTTTATTTACCTAACTTGCCTAACTTTTTTGTTCTTTCAATGCCTAACTTCCTCACATTTTTTATGGGTGAGGGCCCATGAATTAGGAAAACATAGGTTGAGGAGAATTGAAAAGGAGACGTGTACGAAATTATTTTGAAAAAGGAATTCAAAATTAAAATGATAACCTTCTTTCTACTTTTATTCACATGCTGAAAATTATATATTATAATAATATTACCATTTAAATTATAAAATTATACTATTATATCATCACATTATACTATTATAATGTAATATTATAATAATATATTTGAATGAATATTTTATTGGAGGAGATAATTATAATTCTACAGAAAAATATGTCAAACTTTTAACAAATATCTCATGCTAAATTCCTCTATTTATATCAAAATTGAACCAATATTCACCACATAATAATTATTCACAATTAATATTATAAACTCACAATATTGACGACCAGATCATTTCCAAGAAAGATGGGGCTTTTCGATAAAAATTTCTCTAGCGCTCAATTAAATAACCTAACCCCTTTCCTCGACATAACTTTCTAGACATTGCCAATAATGCTAACTAATAATATTATTCAAATAATATAAAATATTGTGAAGATGTTACTGTAATAATTATTGAATCATAAATGATATGAGATACTATGCAACATTTATTGTGGCAATTATTGAATATTGAGTGACTTCTTACGTAAGAATCAATAATCAGAGATACTGCACAATACCGTGTGCAACACGTTTTAGTGTACTTTTATCACCGGGTATTTCAACAGTTAATAGTAAAAGTTTTGCTGTTATTTTTTATAAAAAAGTTATTTCTGTTGCTTTCTATATCCGATATTTATTTCATTATGTGGTACACCAATGATTGCGTCGTCATACGAAAATTTCCCGATCAAACGAATGTTTTATGACAACTAGCTTACTTTGCAAAATGTGCACATATCACTCATAACTATAACATTATATCAAATCAACACCTTATTATTCAAAATAATATTTAGAGAAAATTAAATCTTTATTCATAAAAAGTTGGGGTCTTACGTATTATCTTTCTGAAATGAGTTGGATTTTATTGAGCTACTAATGGTGCTTGCTGATTAGAAGTAATTGACCGTTTCCATAACTACTTCCAACTCCAAGGTTTGATGTGTAGTTATCGTAATTGGACATTTTGTGATGTTTTTTGCTTCGGTAGATTCTGTTTACATTGGCTCCTTTTTTGAGTTTTCTTTTATATACATCTCTATCTGCAGTAGTTCTAGATTCCAAGTGTTATGTAACTTAACAAAATAAAAGTATCTTGAAAATAAGTTTCCTCGTGTCAATAATCCTTCTTGACTCTGTTATCAAATTCTGCAAGTCATTTTTTAAGCTAAAATTGAATATGCTACAAAACTTTAGGTCCTTGGCAGGCTTATATTTGCCCCAATTGGTATTTGAATGTTTCGTTGCTTGATAGGAACCCTGGACTAACATATATTTTAGCAATTATGACTAGGTTATAATAATTCAAACAAAATTGATTTTTTGATGAAATAAATCATGCACTTTTCATTACTCATTAGTCTTTAAAGACGAGGAGATATATCTACCTCTTTTTTTAATACTATAAAAAGAAGTAGATACGAGGCAATAGCCCAATTGAACATTTGAATGGCTCTCATTTAACTTATTACACCAAGACCATAGCTTGCATTTCTAGGTTCATTAGTTACATTTGTTTGCCATGTTTTCCTGTCCTCTTTTTTTATTTTTTTAAATTTTTTTGCATGCTATGCAACATGACTCCATTTCTTTCTTTAGTGGTGCATCATGATCTTCCATCTTTTTTCTCATATATTAGCAATTATTCATCATTTCTTGAATGTCTTCTCTCTTGTAACACCTCAGTACACATCAAAAGATATGAGAAAACTTTGTGTATATAAGAAATTAAGTTACTAACAATAATAATTTCACTCATGATCTTCTGGGTGAGTTTATGGTGGCTACGATGACCCAAGAATATATTGTTGTACTAGTAATTTAAGGTCTTGTTTGGATGGATGTGATTCGATTTGGACTTGATATTTGACCCAATATTTGTTTCGGTCTCGGGATATGACCCTGGTTGTTTCACATGGTATCAGAGCCGACTTTCGAAAACTCTGGTCGGTTATTGGAGGTGAGGACGGTATTTTCCTACAATGGAGAGAGGTCTGGAGGTGGAGATACGAAACCAGCTGGTATTATTCCATAATGGCTAGAGGCAAAGATTTATGGACCGTGTGTGTGATCGGTTCTGACGAGGATGTTAGAAATTTAAGTGAGGGAATTTGTAACACCTCAGTCCCACATCGAAAAATATGAGAAAAATTTATCTGTATATAAGGAATTAAGTTACTGATATGGGAAAAATTTATCTGTATATAAGGAATTAAGTTACTAATATTAATACCTTCAACCATGACCCTTTAGGTGAGCTTGTGGTGGGCTAAAATGACCTAAGAAGATACTATTGTGCTAGCGGTTTAAGGCCTTGTTTGGATAGATTTCGATTCGGACTTGGAATTTTACCCAATATTTGTTCTAGACTCGGGATCTGACCCTGTTTGTTTTATCTCTAATCATTTCCTTGCTGGTTGTTATAGTTTCATGTTGTAATTCTATTAATTTAATATTTTAATGTGTATTGGATGCTTTTAACATTCCTTTTTTATTTTAATTTTTCACGCTCATGACAGGTTCAGTTTGCACGCGGACAAATTCCGAATTCCATTTCTGATATACGCGGGTACAACAACTGTTTCACAATTGAATATCCACACTTCTTGTAGTAGGCTATTAGTAGAAATGTTACCTAACCTACTTTTGATTGATAAGGTTGGTGTGCGAGGACATCAGTGGAGGTTTAGAGAAAATTCCCATCCCTGCTACAAATTTGGTTGATGATCCAGCTATTCCACCTACAGGTAAGTTCAGTTATTGTAATGTGTCAACAAAGAAAGTTGATTTTACCAACTTCATAACTTATTTTATTATTCTTGAATATTACCGCTGCTAATTGGCTTCTAGCTATTGCTTCGAAGTTTTCAGTAGTTCTGTTACTGCATTCTTTCATTTTCTTTTCTACAGAAGCTATTGTGAACTTGTATGAATTGTGGTACTGGGTTATGTTTTACTTTTTTGCATATGTTCAGGAAACTCCGTTATAATTGTTTGATTGGCTAACTGATCCTCATGTTTTATCAATGTCATTATTGTCATAATTGCTACATCAACTGCTGATTCTTGGGTTTCAAACACTAGCACACCTATTTGACTGTTATTTGGGCCAGTAGCATATTAACATTTCAAACAATGCCATTAGATTCCTCTATACCTGTTGGCAATGGTGAATGGTGTTCAGGTAGTATGATCCACTAGAAGTTCATCTTTTCTATTTTAAAGTTTTGCATTCCTGTTATTTGTAGCAAAAAAAATTATGATTTCTTTAATAAAAAAACAGATTTTAAATTTTACTGATAAAGGGGGAGCAAGATCTAGTATATATTTTAAGATTACTAACCTGTGCTTCTAATTTTGCATAACAGTAGTTAATAAACTTTCTTGAATTTATTTTTAATTTATAAACATATAAACTATAAATTTTCATTATTAGTTAGTTAAATGTATTATTTTATATTTTTCAATGGCCTTTGTTTTAGTTTTTATATATTTTTCAATTGCCTTTTCTTCTTGATATTTAGATTATTAAGAAAAAATCTTATAAAAATATACATACAATTTTTTATATATATAAAAATGTAAATATTAGTTTTACCAATAATACATGTTTCCTTTTTTTTTCTTTTCATATTGTATGTTATTGTCATGGTGTTATATATTTTGCCAATTGATATGATTATTTGTTCTATTGACATGTAATATAGGTAGACAATATTTTTTGTAGACATAGGCATAATCTTTTGATAAAAATGTTAAACATAATTTCCAATATAATAATACATGTTTATGCGTTCCTACTGTTTTATTCATATTTTATGCAGAACATCCTTTTACCATAATAAATTTACTTTAATTTATATATAGAATTAATAGTTTAAGTATGATTTTCTTGAAGAATTTTGAGTTTTACTTTGATTTACTTATTAATGTAAATTCATCATGCATCAAATTCATGCACCTACTTCATGACTCAAACTTATGTATACATCTTAGTAATATTGACGTAGTACTAATATTGACGCAACTTAATTTTTAAAACCCTTTGTATACTAACTCTTAGTAAAATCAACCGAGTGGATTAAGTAGGGAAGCCAAGACCATGTGAACTTCTTGTTTTCTTATTATTTATTTATATGTATGTATGTGCGTGTGTGTATAAATATATATTTGTGGTATTTCATAACTAGGAAGTTTGTTCATGAGGTGGCTAATCTGGAGATTTGCAAATCATGGTCAGGCTAGAGAAGAGTCCTTCCTCTTTCTGGGTTGTTTCCTTTTGCTACTTTTTGTTTGGTATATACAAATTAGATCAAGTGTTGTGATAGGAAGTGAATGAATAAAAAATGTACAAGTGCACTGGCATATCAAATGTAACATGGCGTAACTTGGAGTTACGTGTTACAATGTGGGACCGAAGCATTTGTTTCACTGGATCATGATGGTTTGTTGCTTTTTAGGGTCTTTTGTTATTTAGTTACGAGGAGTGGGAATGGTCGGAGGCAGGATAGTGAATATTACATTCTTTGCCTGCTTTATATATGGGAAGTTGGTTCGGTCTGAGGTTGCCACTTCTTTGAATGGCTTGTTATTTGACAAACACCTAGTCTAGTCCGTTTAGCGCCTGATGGTACTCAGATATTGCGTAATATCTTTTTCCTTACAAATTCTTTTGCTAATCTGCTGAACACAAAGAAATCACATCCATTATCAGTATGTGTTATTTGTATTTCATTTTTTTCCTTTCTAAGTTTGTTCTTTGTTGTCTTTTGCAAGTCATTCGTATATATGAGTATGCATATATATTACATTTTATATTGTTTTAGTTTTACTTCTTTTTGAGATGTAAGGTTTTTATGGTTGATTTTTCTCAACTCTTTTCGCCAATTTAGATATATTTTACTCATTTACATGCAAATTAATGCTTAGATCTTCTCTGTTATTATACTTTTGGGAAAAAAACATTCAGGTTTCACATATTGCAACTCTATCCAAGTATCAAAAAGTGTGAAGCGCCCTGTGAAAGCCCCTGGATGCGATTGCAATGGACACTGTGTAGATCCCAAGAGGTGTGCTTGTGCTAGGCTTAATGGGTCTGACTTTCCCTATGTGCATCGGGATGGTGGCAGGTGAGATGTTAGTATCAACAAAACATTAATAAAATCTGCTAAAATATATTTATTTAGGTAAATTCAGAAAGTTTATTTGATTTAGATAAAATAATCAAAATGATCTATATAGCAAGGATAGGTATGGGTTCCTTGTCTCTCACGGTGATGTGTGATATTGGGACACTGACATGGAGAAAATCCTTATCCCTATTAGATATCTGGATTTATATGACTTGCATTTGTCCCAATAAGGATACCCCACTCACTCATGAAATTTGAATATATTAATTCTATACAAGAAAATTGAAGAGCTAAAATTTTCGATACAATTTATTTATTGAGATGCCAGTTTTTTAATTGTCTTATAGAATGGGACACGTCACACGAGTAGTATTACTGTAAATAGCACACTTGATCTCGTGATTTGGCTGAAAATTTCTCTTAACATTCTGAAGTAAAGGATGTATAACAATTGTTCAAAAGCTGGGGCGATGCTTTTTTGCTTGGATAAATGGATATTATCCTGAATTTTTGCCTTTTGGGT
This sequence comes from Panax quinquefolius, assembly GCA_020205615.1. Classification (NCBI taxonomy): domain Eukaryota; kingdom Viridiplantae; phylum Streptophyta; class Magnoliopsida; order Apiales; family Araliaceae; genus Panax; species Panax quinquefolius. The sequence goes on from JAINUW010000363.1 coordinate 104,269, forward strand.
TCTGGCTTTTGTGAAATACTTAATGGTTCTATTTCATATGCTGTAATTTGCAGACTAATTGAGCCTAAGGCTGTTGTATTTGAATGTGGACCAAACTGTGGCTGTGGACCTGGATGTGTGAACCGAACATCTCAAAGAGGACCGAGGTATCGACTTGAGGTATTGTTGACCGTTGAGACAAACCACAGTTCCATCATTTGGTATAGTCCATGTAAATTGATGTCTGAAAGTGTAACAGAATTGTAGGATTCATCCACGTCTATTTATCAGCAATGTAGTGCACACCTGTGTAAATTGACACAACAAGTATGTTGAATCACATCTTTATCCAAAATGTTAACATATTAGGTTGAGTTTTTACCATATTTATTAACTCATCTAAACTCTTGAATTTATCTGATGTGGAATTCATTTGAAATATCCCAACAATCTTTACCTTTTACTTGAATACACATTGAACACACTTTTTTTGAGTCTTTCAAGAACTCTACTCGACTCTTTAATGCTACTCCATCACACCATATGTCAAACGTGGGAGTACAACCTTGCTTCTTGTAAAGTGAAGAGTTTACTCCCCATATTATATCAAGTACAAATAAGAGCTGAGCCTTTTATAGACTAAGACTCATGCTATATAAGGAAAGTGAATCAATGACTAGCACATATCACTCCACACATTATTCCTAAAATCATGCTCTTGGAATCCTCTAGAATCCCTAACACTTCTTGTGAACCCTTTACCCTGAGCAGAAGCTTCCTAGAGCTATCTTGAGGCTGTTCTATTCGACTCAAATCATACTTTACCGCGTAGTAGCAAACGTGAGAGTGATTTCTTTGTGCTCCTCTTGACTTAACACTATTTACTCCACCACGCGGAGAGAGTGAATGCTTCAACCTGATACTTGGGCCCATCGAACCATGGGCTCTGATACCATTTGTAGCGGAATTGTATGATCCATCCTACATCTATTTATCACCAATGCAGTGCACACCTGTGTAGACTGGCCTAACAATTATGTTGGATCATTTCCTTACCCAAAAGGTTAACGTTTATTTGGTTGAGATTTCACCATACTTATTAACACTTATAAACTCTTGAATTTATCCTATGTGGATTCATGTGAAATATACCAACAAAAGGGTGATATATATTTTTTTGTTGTTCAAAATGTAACTTGTTATTTCAATAGGTTTTCCGTACTCCGAAGAAAGGGTGGGCAGTTAGATCTTGGGATTACATACCTGCCGGAGCACCCATTTGCGAGTACATTGGCAAACTTGTGAAGACAGACGAATTAGATACTGTCCTTGAAAACAATTATATCTTTGACATCGACTGCCTACAAACAATGAGGGGTCTGGATGGAAGGGAGGTATGTATACTGTGCTTACTAAATCTTATGAGATGTTTGGTTTTTTAGTATTTAGTCCTGATTTTCCGATTGAGCTTGTTCAACATTTATCTAATGTGTCACTGACCATATAGCTGATCCTGAGTGGTTGTGCTCGAAGCTTGTTGAGTTTGGTTATTTGTTTTTAGCTACTATATCTTCTGTATCTACTGATTCTTTTGTGCAACAGAGACGATTGGGAGATGTATCTATACCCTCGTACTTGGAGAAAGATGATGATGATAAGGACAGGGCTCCAGAATTCTGTCTTGATGCAGGTGTCAGTGGCAATGTTGCCCGATTTATTAATCACAGCTGTCAACCCAACTTATTTGTTCAATGCGTGTTGAGCACCCACCACGACATTAATCTAGCACGGGTGGTGCTCTTTGCTGCTGATAATATACCACCCCTGAAGGTTTATTCCCTTCGCTCTATCTATATATTTGTGCACTTATTTGTATAGGCTTCTTCTCAATTACCTTTTATGATGAACCATTGCCTTCTGCAATGTTGAAAACATGCACCGTTGTGAATATGAAATAATAGGTCCATAATTATAATATAATAATATGCTAAAGTTTGCTGTAGTGGTAGCTATAAGAAAATGCACTTTACATGCACAAAATTACTATTTCTGTTTTTTCATAATTTCACAATGATAAACTTTTAAGAACGCGTCCAGAAAATGGTAATTGAAAGCATATTTATTTTCTAAATACTTGAAACTTAAAACTGAAATGAAAATGAAAACTGAATCTAAAACCCGAAAATAGAGATTGGTTTCATATTTTTCTTACTTACTCTGATGTATATACTCATTTTTATTGCAACACATTGACTTGTAAATCATGGCTGAGATAGAAGTGAAATAATACTTTTAAAAGTTTTGGACTACTGAATTATGGTTTCAATCCTCAAAGAAGTTTGATTCATGGGCATGGGTACAACTACAAGCCTTTACAGTTTTTTTTGGTACAGGCATGGGTACAAGGTTACTATCCAATGACCACCATGTCATTTCCTGCATTGCATAGGCGTCCCTGAGTGTATTAGTTATGTACAAGTCTTTTTGTTTGTGAAATTCTTTAGTGCTTTAGAATTACACTAACTCCTCCACCCTTGGTTGCTTGTAGGAGCTAACATATGATTACGGGTATGCTCTCGATAGTGTTGTGGGTCCTGATGGGAAGATAAAACAACTTCTATGCTTTTGTGGTGCAGCAGATTGTAGGAAGCGCTTATTCTAGGCTAGAGTTGATAGCTTCTTTTGTTGATTTGGAGAAATGCTTCCAGGTTAATTTTTTGCAAAACAAGACACAAAAACTTAGTTTACACCAATTTTCGTCTTGAGGTGCAGTAAGTTGTCAAATGTTGTAGCTTGCTTGCATTATGCAGCTTCTCATTTCTGCATTATTCTCCTTCAAAGCCCCCAAGGGGAAGCTGGAAGATACATATTAAAACAAAATATATTTATAAATATATATATGATATCACCACAGTTATGAAATTTGAGTGTATAATTGTTTTTTGGATGAATGATTTTGTTTATTTTTTTCGTCTGTGAACCATTTTCAAATATGCTGCCTGTCCATCTTCAATATCAGGTGCATACCGCATAATTGTGCAAGCTTTTGTTGCCTCTTGAAGTTTGAATTTACTAATGTTTTGGTAACTTTATTCCAACCTTAAAAACTGGAATTGAAAATAAGTTTGCACTTGCATGCATTAAAAATTAGTTATTTCATTTGCTAGGTTTTGAAATTGAGTTGTCAAAGTACTAAAGTATTTGGATTGGATTCGACTACGACCACCACTACTGACAGGATAGTTGTATTTGGATTGGATTCGATTAACGATACTACAATCTATCCTGGTAATCACGCGTATTGAGAATATTCATTAATGTTAGATAATTAATGTTGGTTTAAAATTTTATTGTTACCTGTACATTAATTAATTACTCCTCACTATCAATTACTCCATTTTTAGGGGCAAAGTAGAAAATGATTATTTTTTCCTAGATATATGTACAAAAACTTTTTAAATTTTTATACTCCCTCATTTTCATTACATATAAAACAAAACTTTGTATACTCTCGTTTTCATTATATGATGTACAAATATATATATAATGGAAGTGAGAGAGATAAAAAGTTTTGTTTAGTGTATGAATCATGTGAGACTGCTAAATAAATACATTAAACAAGCACAGTTAACAAAATTGGTGAACTTGAGTAAATTTGTTCTTCTTTAATTTCTGTCCGGTTGTTTGTGATATCCGATCTTAAATAGCAGTAATAAATGTAGAGCATATAATGTTCACTTTTTAAACATTTCATAAAATTTAAAATTAAAACAATTATTTTTGTAATTATTAACACATTTTTTTTTAATTTGCAATATGTACAATCCATTGACAAAATTAGATGTATTTATATCTAATTATCATTTAAAAATGCCTCAAATTGAATAAAAAAAGTCAAAGTAATTTATATTTGGAAACATATAGTAATATATTATAATCACAATATTTAAAGTATTACTTTTCTATATTTATAACAAAAGATACATGATCAAACATTATCAATTCTAGAATTACCACACAGACTATATATGACCTTCTCTAGTGACCACTCTAAAAAAAATGAGCTCTTTTTAGGCATGAAAATTAAGTATGTTTATTTGAATTTTATTTATTTATATTTTTATTCATGATTGAGGTCAAAATTTAAATGCACTCATGTCCAATTTTGATGTCAACACAGAATTTTTGAAAGAAAAAAAATACCCACATAGACTTGTGTCTGAACAACATGTACCAAGTGGCAACCTCCTCTTAAGAGATAAAAATTAATCCAAAAGTTTAAAAGATAAAAATTAAATAGATTTATTGAGTATTTTAATCCCATTTCTCTCTTTTGGATGTGCATTGATCAAACAAAATAAATATACATTTTAAAGCAAAGCCCAATTATTTAAGACTCTAAAGTATAACAAAGATTAAACTAAAATTGTTACATATATCCACTAGCAATAAGTACTCAAAACGAATATAGAATAAAATGATATCCGTATTTGTATTTGGAAAAAAATATTTTATTCGTATTTTTATTTGAAATTGAATGAATTTTTAAAATATCATTCGAATTGAATATTATTTATTTATGAATAACTATTAGAAATTTATTAGTATATTTAATTAAAATTAGAAAATAAATATTTTAAAATTTTAAAAATCACTATTATGATATTAATATAACATAACACAATCGTCAAACATATGATTAAATTATAAAATTCAAAAGAAAAAATTAATCACTCTTTAATTGGGATTATGATATTGCATATCTCATTTGATAAATATATTAGAGAAAAATATTAAGCGATGATACGAATATTTATATATATATATATATATATAATATGTATTCATATTAATTTATTTATAAATATCTCTAATCGAATATATATTAACAAATAAGTAATATACTTATAAGTCGAATAATATATGCTTTAAGTTTAAAGCGAATACATGAATCACGAACATTTTATTTTTCGATTACTATTTATGGCAGGACAGTATTACCTAACACACACACACACATATATATATATAGAGAGAGAGACATATATATATATAGAGAGAGGAAGGATCAAAAGCATTTCTCTTATCTAGTATTCCTCTCTAAATAAAGACTATTCTATTAAAACTATATCATTTTGGAGATTTTTTTAAAAAATAAGTGAGGCCGCATGTGATATTTTTGTAAATAAAAGGAAAATAAGTGAGACCACTTGTGACGCCCCCAAAATAGGTATACATCACTTATTCTGAGTCGCCAATACATGGTACAGAATGCAAATACAATCTTTAATATATGACAAGAAAATTTGTGAGTTTTAATACAAATATTGTCTTCTACAATATCCACTCTCGTAATTAGTCCTCATTACATTTATTATCACACTATTTAACGAATAGTGAGGACTACTAATACTATCATCGGTTCATCACTCCGATTACCCAACTCGTCTCAAATTTATATTCTCATTTCCTAAAGAGAATAAACGGTGAAAGAAAGGGTGAGCTCAACTAGCCCAAAGAAGAAATATTATGACTAAGATAATGCGAGAATAAATTATCTTTAGTCTTCAACAATGTTAAACCGATAAAATATAATAGACATCAAGTTTAAGCTGCGCAATGGATCGAAGCAATCTATTAAAAGAGTCAAGTAGAGAATAAAATCTACTATCTTTTATGATTTAAAAAGTTTTTCATCACTTTTATCGCTGAGACTCAATTTAATAAATAATTCACATCATCCCTGCACTACGCCCAAGGATATTCATTAGGGTCACGACCATAAATTATCCATGCACTACGGGCTAAGGATATTTGTGTATTCATCAATTGTCATGATCATGCCAACAACTGTCCATCAATACACTACAGGTCAATAAGGACTTTTACCACATCATTTGTAACATTACGGTCATGATTACACCGAATAATCTCTGGTCATAATCATACGGTCATACCAAGTCCATCTATGCACACTACTGAAGCCACGGATGACTTTCAAAAAAAATATAAACATGAGGATGATGACAATGATATAAGAATTGATAAAACAAGTTCACAAATTAATTTATTCGGGAACTAATAACGTCCAAATTGTCAACATGATCTTTGCTTTGTAGAGTAAAATTTAAGAATGCTCAAAAGAATATTTTCATGAAAGATCTTAGATGAAGCTTGCAAATATCGAGGATATTCCACTAATTTCATGGAGTATAGAAAGTCAAAACTTTAACCATTTGAGTATAATAAAGAATGGAATAACAAAAGAAATCACTATGCATGCGGTAGAAACGCACTAAGACAAAGTTATTCAAAATAATATTAAAAAGACGGAACCGTCCCGTAAACAGTAAAAGCGCATGCATACATGATATTCCAATGTAATAATAATAAAAAAGCGGAACCAGTCCGACGTAAAACACACTGTAGCAGAATATTCCAATGTAATAATAATAAAAGCGGAATAATAGAAGAATGTCACCAAGTATATAAGGTAGTCCGCGTATACTGAGTTATTCCAATGAATAATAAAGATGGAATAATAGAAGTTCTCTTCATGAATACAAAAGAAATAATACCCACTACAGTAAAAAGCTGGATATAGGAAAAGAAAGGTAGGTAGCAAACTTCTTCTTCTTTCTCTATATAATTTTCTCTCTACAGAGTTTGATTGAATTAAGTAAGAAATAATGAAGGAATGAGCTTCATTTATAGAAGAATGGAATCGTATAAGAACTAAATCATGAAGCGGTCCAGATTGATTTACTTTTAATCGGACGGTCCATATTTAAAGCAAAATCTTTTAAATAAAATATAATATATATAATATTATATATATATATATATATATATAAATAAATTCACGGGTCATTACCCAGTGATCTGACATAATTGATTGATATATATATATATATATATATATATATATATATATATATATATATATAAGACAGTCAATCTACTCTTAGCACAAATTTCCACTCCCAAAATCATTCTCCCAACATGTGGGTCCCATATATCATTATCAAATATATATATATAATAACTTAATAATAAGACTCGACCCTTTTTTCTCCCCCTAAATTCCCCACAAATTGTCCAAGACTTTAAAACATGGGTCCCACTCTTGGGCCCCCACCTTTTATTATATAAAATAACTTTCTCGATTATTTTGAAAATGGGTAAATAGGGGTCCATAAATAAGCAAAATTTACAACAATTACTATATGAATAATTGAACAAAGCTGAGTGACTTCTCACGTAAGCATCGATAATAAATATCGTGGTGTACTACTTATGCAACCACAGTATTACTTATACTTTTACTAGAGTAGTTCAACAAAGATCAACCAGTAAAACTTTCGTAGTTATTTTCATAAAAATTTTTTTGCCGTTTTTTGATCAAATAATAATTATGTTGTGGGATCCACGATGATGATTGTCCAGTCGCATGAGATATTCCTCGACAAAAAGAATATTTCCGACCAATCGAATATAATATGACAACTTGCATACTTTGCAAAATTTATAAATATTACCCACAACTATAACATTATATAAAATTTATTCCATAATATTCAAAAATGATATTTATAGAAAAATCATCTTTATTCATAAAAAGCTGGGGTCTTCTGACCTCCTCCTTCTACAGAAATTTAAGCCCTCGAAATTAAGGTGCGATGCACTGGTATGTCAAAGAGGTAAGGATACCTTGATTTTATTTGATTCTAACTCCCAAGTCATATCCTCAACATCGTGGTTCCTCCATAAAACTTTGAATTGAGGTATAACCTTGGGGCGTAGAATATGTTCCTTCTTATCAAGATTTAAGCAGGGAACCTCTTTCATACGTCAAATCTTCCATTTATTTTGATAGGGTCTAACTCAATAATGTGGTTCGGGTCTTCCACATATTTACGTAACATGGATATGTGAAAAGCGTTATGAACACGAGACATACTTGGTGGTAAAGCGAGTCTATAGGCCACGGTTCCTACTCGATCGAGGATTAAAATGGGCCGATGAATCGAGGATTGAGTTTTCCTCTCTTTCCAAACCTCGTAACTCCTTTCCATGGAGCAACTCGTAACAACACATGATCTCGATATCGAATTCCACGTCCTTTCGATGAAGATCAAGATAACTCTTTTGTCGATCTTGTGAGGTCTTTTATCGTTGTCGGATCATTTGAATCTTTTTCGTAGTCATACGTACTCAACTCCCGGTCTCAACAACGTTGCTTCACCCACCTCATCCCAAAGATTTGGAGAAGCGACACTTTATTCCATACAACGCTTGAATGGAGCCATGCAATGCTTGCTTGATAAGCTGTTGTTGTTGTAGGAAAACTCCACCAATGGTAAGAACTTGTCCCAACTTCCTTGAAGTCGAGGACACGAGTCTTAATAAATCTTCAAGAGTTTGAATAGTTCTCTCGATTGTCCGTCCGTTTGAGGATGATAAGCGAACTAAATAATCGTAAATCGTGCCCATAGCTTTTTGCAAACTAACCCAAAATCGTGAAGTGGATCTTGGGTCTCGATCGAAACTATGGATCTTGGCATACCATATGCGATCTTACAATCTCGTTTTACATACATCTGAGCAAGACGTTCAAGTGTATAAGTTTCTCGTATTGGTAAGAAGTGAGCGAGACTTGGTTAATCTATCAACAATGACCCAAATCGCATCTATACCTTGAGAAACCTTTGGAAGACCGATGTGAAATCCATAGTAATGTGCTCCCATTTCCATTCGAAATTTCAAGTGGTTCTGATGGACCTTTTGGTACTTGATGCTCAAACTTTGACTCGTTGACAAGTTAAACACCTTGAGATAAACTCGCTATCTCTCTCTTCATATTGCTCCACTAAAATGTATCGTGACCAAAATGTATGTCGAAGATCACGATACATTTTGGTACTCCCAGGATGGATTGCAAACGGTGTGTTGTGCGCCTTCATCATGATTTTATACTTTAACTCAGGATCGTTAGGAACACAAAGTCTAGAGTTGACTCGAAGTATTCCTTCATCATCGATTCTTGCTTCCGGCATAGCACCTTCTTGCACTTTCTTTCTCATACGCGCATAGCTACAAATCTGTAGTTTGAGCAGCTTTAACTTTATCGATTAAAGTCGGTTTTACTCGTATATTCGCCATCATCACGTGGGTCCCTGGTGTTTTTATCTCTATCTCCATCCTTTGCAAGTCATACAAAATGGGCCTTTGCGTTGACAATATCGCACTCGTACACGCATATGATCTTCTACTCAATGCGTCAGCTACCACGTTTGTTTTTCCAGGATGGTATTGGATGGTATGATCATAATCTTTCAACAGTTCAAGCCAACGTCGTTGTCGCATGTTGAGTTCCTTCTGAGTGAATAAATATTTGAGGCTTTTATAATCCGTAAAGATCTCCACTTTCTCCCCATATAAGTAATGCCTCCAAATTTTAAGTGCGAAGACAACATCTGCCAACTCTAGATCATGAGTAGGATAATTCCTCTCATATTCTTTGAGTTATTGTGAGGCATAGGCTATGACTTTCCCATGTTGCATGAGAACACATCCCAACCCTTTGCCGAAGCATCACTTGTAGATGACAAATCCCTCCGATCCGGATGGTATTGTCGAGCAGTCTTTGAAATGAGTCTCTCTTGAGTTCTTGAAAACTCTTCTCACATTCCTCGCTCAACCGAACTTTGTATCTTTAAAAGTCAATTTGAATTAGTGGAATAGCGATTCGAGAAAATTCTTCCACAAATCTCGATAATAACCGGCTAAACCGAGAAAGCTACGACTTGATCATCGATTTAGGTTGCTCCCGACTTTGAATAGCTTCAATCTTTCTTTGGGTCAACAGATATTCCATGACTTGATACCACGTGCCCAAGGAATGCTACTTCTCGAGCCCGAACTCGCATTTCTTCAACTTGGCATAAAGCTTATATTCACGAAGCTTTTGGAGTACCGACCCTCAAGTGTTGCTTTCATGATCTTCACGGCTTTTGGAATAAATAAGGATGTCATCAATAAAAGGCGACCACAAAGTGATCTAAATATTTCTTGAATACTCGGTTCATCATATCCATGAAGGCGGAGGAGCATTAGTGAATCCAAAAGACATGACTAGGAATTCATAATGGCCGTTCAGGAGTTACGAAAGCTATCTTTGGAATGTCATCGGTTCTAATCTTCAATTGGTGATATCCAGGAACGAATATCAATCTTTGAAAAGAATTTGGCTCCTTGTAGTCAAACAAAGTCATCAATACGTGGTAATAATGGGTACTTATTTTTGATGGTGACATGATTCAATTCCAGATAATCAATACTGAAAGTCGCATACTCCCATCTTTCTTCTTCACGAATAGAGCAGAGCACCCCAAGGAGGCGTAATAGGGCCGAATAAAGCCGATGTCTAATAAATCTGTAGTTGGGTCTTTAACTCACGAAGTTAAATAGAGTCATTCGATATGGGGCTTTGGAAATGGGTTTTGTACCGGGTTCAAGGTCGATACAAAATTCAATTTCACGCCTCTGGGGTAGGCAGGAAGTTCTTGGGGAATCGTCGGAAATTTATTAACAATAGAAATATCATTTTAAACCGGCGTATTTTTGTTTAGATCCGTGACATGAGCTAAGAAAGCTTGACATCCGCTTTTTCAATAAGCGAATAGCTTTATGGCTTGAGATGACAAGTGATTGATTTTAATGGTTTGGTCGTTTGAATTCGCATAATAGGTTGGTTAGGAATATGAAAGCTAACAACCTTATTAAAATAATCAATTTTTGCATGATAAGTAGTTAACCAATCAATCCCTAGAATCACATCAAATGCAAGTATTTTAATGAAATAAGATCGGCCGAACGTAACGTGCAGGTACCAATTTGAATCAAACAAGACTTATAAGCCATGGATGTAATGAAGGTTTCTCCCAACGGAGTTTCAACAAATAAGTCAAAGTCCAATTTCTCCCGAGTCAAATTTAATCGTTGGTATAAATAGGATAAATAAAAGAATGGGTAGAAGCCGGTATCAAATAAGGTATATACTTCATTAGAGTTTATGATAAGCTTACCCGTGATGACCTCATTCGGGTTCCTTGCTTTTTGGGAAGTTACAACAAACGCTCTCCTTGCATTCACGGGTTTTGAATTTTTCGGGATGGCCTTTGATGCCTCCATCCCAGCTAGACTTGTCTTGATGGCAACGATAAAATCGGGCGGTGACCTTCTCTTCCACAATTATAACATGCTTTGGATGACGTACGCAGATTGGGATGATGTGTCCTCTCCTCGCATTTGAAGCATATGATAGGTGGTCTTTCTCCCTTAAAATAGGTCCATTCATTGACGTCTTTCCATCATTATTGAATCTCCTTTTCTTGAAATGTCCATTCTTATTATTTTGACATATAAAGCGTGAGTTTGAAGTGAGATACCATATCTGGCACTGTTGATTCCCTCCATAAAAATAAATCCCATCATAATTATTGATACATTATTTTATTAAAATGGTGAGGACTACTAAACAACTCTCTTTAGAACGTTGACTCATTATCGAGCTCCACTAAGCTGAGCCTATTTTACCTCATCGAAAAAAAAATGGAACAACAGAGGAAAAAGATGTTGGACGTATCTCCCGCTTAAAACCTCTTAAAAGATAATATACAACAAATTCTCGTTAGTCTTCACACAAGTGGGGAAAAATCTAGTGATAATACGCAACAAATTTTAAATCAATCTTCTTATGAAATAATAATTGTTTTGAAGAGTTGATAAACTCCAAACTACTATCTTTATGGCGAATGAATTTAAAAGTTCATCGTCGATATTTTATCCTGGAACATCAATCGAGATATATTGAATCAAATATTCATCTTTGCTTTTACTGATTCCATTCATATTTGGAATCAGTTGGATATGTTCATCTTTGCAAACATAAAAGCGTGAATGGAACCTTTGCTCTCGGAGCATCCCAAGACATCAAATATCTTGGTAATCTGCTTTATCCAAGATCTTCGCAGAAATCATTCATCTCTCCCTTAAACTCAAATGTAAGACCGAAATTTTTTTAAATAAAAAGAATTTCCTTTATTTATTATTTTGAAATAGTAAGGGTTGATTTGATTAATGTGGATAGTTATGGGTAAAATACGCAAATATTTCAAAATAAGCAAGTGGTTATAAAATATTCGTTTTTGTCGGGGAAATAGTTTGGTCGTGGAATATTAAATCTTGTCGGAGAATATTAAATGCGATGGCCTTGATCTTTATGTGGGCCCCATAGCTGAAAGCGATTGGATGAAGAAAGCGACAAATATAAGTTGTTTAAAAAATACTTGGCGTAGTTATTTACCGAATTAATCTTGTTGGAATACCCGGTGGTTAAAACACTAATGTCTGTGATGTTGCGATGGTAGCTGCGGTATTGCAGTATTGTTGAATTATTGATCCTTACGTAAGAAGGCACTACTCAATAATTTTTACGATGAATTCTTATTCAATATTTTATTTTATTGATTGATAATTCTTTGCGTTGATATTTTATATTATTATTGTTGTTTGATAATTATCATTACACATTATTTTTATTATCGGATCAATAATTCATATTATTTAAATAATATTATTAGATAACATTATTGGCAATGTCTAGAAAGTTACATCAGGAGAGGTTTGGTCACCTAATTGCTTGTAGCGATAAGAAGAAATTCTTATTGGAAAGCCCTCTTTCACAGGAGCGGCTTTGGTTGTCATAATGTGATTACGTAATATTATTTGTGAATAATTAATTATTGATTCATATGATGAAAGAAATATTTATTTTATGTGGATATAAATGATGGATTTATTTACAATGGTTATAAATGAAGAAATTTTTTGTTGAGGTGTTTTATTAAATATTTTATTTAAGGTATTAAAAATTATTTCGGGGTTTTGAGATATATGAGTAGTATGGGGATTATAAATTTTAAGGAAGTATTTTTGTTGCAATAAATGGATGTTAAACATGTAAATTGGAATTTTTGGAAATTTGATTATAGCACATAAGTTGAGTATATGATTTCCACAAATTTTGATTTGGAATTTGGAAAACTTTCTTACCTACGAATGATTTGTTGAGAATTGAATTTTAAGAAGTCGCGAGATTAGAATTTTAGGTTTATAATTGATTTTGGTGGAAAATTCTAGAATTGAGTGGGCCCCACTTGTGATTTTGGTGAGTTTTAAATGTGCTATCAATTTTAGCGTTTTCAAATGTTGGTGGGTAAACAATGAGGTAGAATATATAAGCCATCGGGTTATTATTATGTAAATTTTGCTTGCTTTGGTGCTAACATTTTCTATAAATAGAGGCTAAGTTAGAATTGAAAATCAAACGAAACAAAGTTTTCTCTTTCTCTCTCTATATTATCGGCGTATTTTGTGAGTATTTTAGATACTTTGAGAGTTCTTTATCACGGTCAAGTTTCATTCATAACATCACTTGACCTTTCCTTAGAAATCTTGATTCTTTCGAGGTAAGGGATATTATTTTTTTTTCGAATGATATTATTTCTTGATATCATTATCTTTGAAATATTGATTGGAATTTTTATCAAATTTGGAACTTTTTCATGTCGGGGTTACTATTCATGAGTTCTTATTCACGAGTTCTTATTCATGAGTTCTTATTCACGATTCTTATTCACGAGTCTTATTCGCAAAAGCGTGAAGATGTTTTTTGTGGAATTTCTATCTTTACTATTCATGTCGAGATTCTTATTCACGTATCGTTACTATTCACGATATCTCGACCTTTATTCACGATATCGACATTATTCACCAAAAAAATAAAATTTCTTCTTTTTTGTCAAAACATCTATTTTCGGATACTAGCTTTGATTGTATCCATGTTTTGATCATTCTTGAATTTTACACACCACTATGATTATTTTTTTGGGGTATTGTTGGACATGGATAAAACAAAGTCTGAATCCTTAATCCTTAATCCTTGTCATTTTGTTTTCTTTGGATTCGTTTTTAAAAATATTTTTCATCATCCTCGGTCTTAAATGATGATATTATTGAATATCTTTGGCTTTGTAGTGCAAAGATGAATGATTTCGAAGAATATCTTTGGCCGTAGTGCAAGATGAGATGAGTGTGTTTAAATGAACATGACCGGTGATGAATATCTTTGGCTCAGAGTAGTGCAAAGATGAAGTATTGAGATGAACATAATGACCGATGATGAATATCTTTGGATGCAAAGAAGATGAATGTTTGATTTGAGATGAATATTGATTGATGTTACGAGGATAAAATATTGATGATGGATTATTAAATTCATAGATTATAGTAGATTTCATTCTCTACTTAACTCTTACAATGAATTATTATTTCATTATGAATATTGATTTGAAAATTTGTTGTCTATTGTATTCTATTAAATTTTTCCTGTTGAAGACTAACGATAATTTGTTGTATATTATCTTAGTCATAATATTCTTCTTGAGCTAGTTGAGCTCACCCTTTTCCTTTTGTTCCATTTTTCTCTCGGGAGGCGAGAATATAGCGAGTACTTAGTGGGGTATGGAATGAAGGTTTTAGAAAGGATTGTTTAGTAGTCCTCACCATTTTTGTAAAATAATGTATCAATAAATGTGATGAGGATTTATGTGAGTATAAATATTATGCGGAAGATAATATTTGTATTTAAACTCACATTTATATGTTGTAATAATAAAGTTGTAGTTGTTTACGTACCATGTATTTAATGACTCGAGAATGGGTGATGTATGGACCTATTTTGGGGCGTCACGGTTGGTATCGAGCTTAGGGATATGATCTCTGGCGGAGATCGGGGAATAGAACTAGGAGGGAGGCAGAGTAAATCCTTCGCTAGTGTGTCCTACCTAAGCTTATTTGTTAGTTGGTCGATTATATAGGGATATTATGTGATATATTGATTTCCTTAATTAACCCTTGTTTTATACGATATTTGAGAATGTCGATTGAGAATATTAATAGTGGAGTAAATGAGACCGTGGAGATGCTGTCTTTACCAACGAGGAGAGCGTCTGTGGTGTGGCAATGTACCTCCTGTGAACAACACCGTGGAGCGAGATGATGAGCGAGGGGATGTTTAGAAGTTTTTTTGCAGTTCATGCAAAATCGCACGAGGAGACTTCGTGTTCAAAATCTGAGGAGAAATGATAGCAATTCACGGGTTGTCACACCCAAGCGATTCAAAGAGTTGGGACCACGAATTTAAGGAAAGCGAGATCCGATCATGGCGGAAACATGGGTCAAACAAATTACCAAGATATTCGATGTCTTGGGATGCGGAGAACGAAGGTTCCATTCGCTACCTTTATGTTCGTGGCGAGGGTGATTCTTGGTGGGAGTCGTGAAGCGTCCATCCATTGCACTTTTCGGCATGTCTTGGGAGGCATTTGAGAGACTATTTAATGACAAATACTTTCACGAAAGTGTTCGTCGTATGAAGGAAGTGGAGTTCATTAGATTAGAGCAAAACAACATGGCGGTGTCTCATTACGAGGCAAAGTTTCGTGGAGTTATCCGGTTTGCACCTCATTTGGTGGAGAATGAGGAACGTATGACGCGGATGTTTCTTAGAGGTTTGAAACCCGGACACGTCGATTATCTCATTTCTCATAAACTTTCTCTTTATTGAGATGTTGTAAGCGCAGGCTCAATTATTAGAGCGAGATAACGAGTACGGTCGGTGAGGACCATAACCGAGGATCGTACTGAGAGATAGCGATCATCGAGAATAATGATAACCTGCGGAGAAAGAAGAACAGACGGACGAAATGGTAACCACTCTGGTGGTAATCGTAGTCATGAAAATAGAAGAAGCGAGTCGGGAGGAGATTTAAAAGAGGAGATTTAACAGCGACTATGTGAAGGATGACGATCTAAAGCGAAGAATCGGTTCTAAGGGAGGAAACGACCACCGGTCGTATGCTACAAATCACGGAAAAGAGGGACATATCGACCAAAGCGCCCCTGACAGATTCAAGGTATGCTATAGTTGTGGAAAGGAAGGACATATCATTTCGAGATTATGCGATAGCGAAACCTAGTTCAATGAGGGACGGTGACTCAAAAGATGTCCCGAGAAAAGTCAAAGTCAGCGATTCCGGGAAGGCGTTTGTTGTATTTCGGTCATAATGCGAGGAACAAACGAGGTGATCACGGGTAAGTTATTTATAAATTCTTGCGAAGTTTATACCTTACTTGATCTGGGTTCTACCCATTCATTTATCTCTCTGCATGTGCTCAGCGTTTAAACTTGACTCGGAGAAATTAGACTTTGACCTATCTGTGGAAACTCAGTTAGGAGAAACTTTCATCACATCCAGTTGTTTATAAATCTTGTTTGATTCAAGTTGGCACCATCACCTTACACGTTGACCTTATCTCTTTAAAGATACTTGCTTTTGATGTGATTTTAGGGATTGATTGGTTAACTACTCATCATGCCAAAATTGATTGTTTTTCGTAAGGTTGTTAGTTTTCATATTCCTAACCAACTGTTATTAATTCAAGCAACTAAACCATTAAAATCAATCACTATCATATCTAATCATAAAAGCTATTCGTTTATTGAAAAGCGGATGTCAAGCTTTCTTAGCCCATGTTATGGATTTGAATAAAGACACGTCAAATTTGAATAATATTCTGTTGTTATTGACTTTCCGACGTATTTCGAAGAACTTCCGGTCTACCCCGTAACGTGAAGTTGAATTCTTTATTGATCTTGAACTGCAGTACAAAGCCCATTTCTAAAACCCATATCGAATGGCTCTATTGAACTTCAGAGTTAAAGGTCCAACTACGAGGAATTGTTGGACATCGGTTTCATTAAATCCTAAGTACATCTCCTTGGGGTGCTCTGTTTTATTTGTAAAAAAGAAAAGACGGAGTATGCGACTTTGTATTGACTATCGGAATTGAACCATGTCACCATTAAGAATAGGTATCCTCTACCTCGTATTGATGACTTGTTTGACCACGATTCTGAAGGCACAATTCTTTTCAAAATCGATCTTCGTTACGGATATCATCAATTTGAAAATTAGGCGAGGATATTCCAAGGCGCCTTGAGAACTTCGGTATGGGCATTATGAATTCTTAGTCATGTATCTTCGGACTAACTAATGCTCCTATGGCTTTCATGGATATGATGAACCGAGGTATTCAAGGAATATTTGGATCGGATTCGTTGTTGTCTTTATTGATGACATCCTTATATATTCCAAAAGTCGTGAAGATCATGAGCACCATTTAGTTCGGTACTCAAAGGCTTCGTGAAAACCAACTATATGCCAAATTGAAGAAATGCGAGTTCGGCGAGGAAGTAGCCTTTCTTGGGCATGTGGTGTCAAAACATAGATATCTGTTGATCCGTGAAGATTGAAGCAATCAAAGTTGGGAGCAACCAAGTCGATTGGTGAAAGACGTAGCTTTTGGGCTTAATTGGTTATTATCGGAGATTCGTGGAAGGTTTTCTCGAATCGCTACTCCATTAACTCGCCTAACTTTCGAAAGGATACTGAAATTCGTTTAGGGCGAAGAATGCGAGAAAAGTTTCCAAGAGCTTAAGAGGAGACTTATTTTAAGACTGTTCTAACAATACCATCTGGTTGGATGGATTTGTTATCTCAAATGATGATGCTTGATGAAAGGGTTAGGATGTGTTCTCATGCAACATGGGAAAGTCATAGCCTATGCCTCGCGACAACTAAAAAGAGTATGAGAGGAATTATCCTACTCATGATCTAGAGTTAGCGGCGATCGTTTCGTATTAAAGATATGGAGGCACTATCTATGGGGAGAAAGTGGAGATATATTCGGACCATAAAAGCCTTAAATATTTCTTCACTCAAAAAGAACTCAACACGCTGGCAATGACGTTGGCTCGAGCTATTGAAGACTACGACCACACTATTCAATACCATCACGGTAAAGCGAGCGTGGTAGGCGACGCATTGAGTAGAAGATCATATACGAACGCGAGTGCGATGATGTCGAGTATACGCGTAGAGCCAACTTTAATAGAAAAAGTTAAGGTTGCTTTCGAGCCACGCAGGCCCGACGTCACGTATGAAGAAGAAAGTACAAGAAGGAGCTATTAGGGCGAGAATTGATGAAGAAGGAATACTTGAGTCCACTCTAGACTTTGTGTTCTAACGACTCGATTTGAAGTACAAGATTATGATGGAGGCACACAATACACCATTTGCAATCCATCTGGAAGTACTAAAATGTATCGTGATCTTGACATACATTTTGGTGGAATAATATGAAGAGAGAGATTGCAAAGTTTATCTCGATGTGTTTAACTTGCCAACGTGTAAAGAGACATCTAGTACCTAAGGTCCGTTGCAACCACTTGAGATTAGGAATGGAAGTGGGAACACATTACCATGGATTTCGTTCACGGGTCTTCCTACGGTTTCTCAAGGCATCAATGCTATTTGGGTTATTGTTGATAGATTAACCAAGTCCGCTTCATTTCTTGCCGATCACGGAGACTTATTCCTTGAGCGTCTTGCTTTAGTATATGACGTAAATGAGATTGTTAGGTTGCATGGCATGCCTATATCCATAGTTTTGGATCGTGACCCAAGATTCACTTCAAGATTTTGGGTTAGCTTGCAAAAAGCTATGGGCACGGATTTGCGATTTAGTTTAAATATACCATCCCCAAAGAGACGGACAATCGAGAGGACTATTCAAACTCTTGAAGATTTATTAAGACTACGTGTCCTGAGACTTCAAGGCGAGTTGGGATAAGTATTTACCATTGGTGGAATTCTCCTACAACAACTTGATTATCGAGCAAGTATAGGTGTGGCTCCATTGAAGCATTATATGGGACGAAAATGTCGTTCTCTCCAATATGTTGGGATGAGGTGGGTGAAGCAACATTGTTGGGGACCGAGAGTTAAGACGTATGATTACGAAAAGATCCAAATAATTCGACAACGATACAAAGCGGCTCAAGATCGACAAAAGAGTTATGCGGATCTTCATCGAAAGGACGTGGAATTTAATGTAGGGGATCATGTATTGTTGCGAGTTGCTCCATGGAAGGGAGTTACAAGATTTGGGAAGAGAGGAAAGCTCGATCCACGATTTATTGGTCCATTTCAAATTCTTGAAAGGAGTAGGAAATGTAGCCTATAGACTTGCGTTACTACAAAGTATGTCTCGTGTTCATAATGTGTTTCACATATCTCATTGCAGTAAATATGTGAAAGACCGAACCACGTTATTGAGTTAGAGCCGGACGAGAGATAGTAGTAGACTTAACGTATGAGGAGGTACTATAAAGATCTTGGATAGGAAGGAGCATGTCCCTACGCTTGAAAAGGTCATACCACAAGTTAAAGTTTTGTGGAGGAATCATGCTATAGAGAAATGACACGGGAATTGGAAGCGGAAATGAAAGCGAGGTATCCTCACCTTTTGAAACACACCAGTCGTCGTCAATTCGAGGACGAAATTTCATAAGGAGGGAGGTTGTAAGACCCAGAAATTTTTTAAAATAAAAGGAATTTCCTTTATTTATTATTTTGAAATAGTAAGGGTTGATTTGATTAATGTGGATAGTTAAGGGTTAAATACGCAAATATTTCAAAATAAGCAAGTGGTTATAAAATATTCATTTTGTTGGGGAATATTAGTTTGGTCGTGGAATATTAAATCGCTGTCGGGAATATTCGTATGGTAGCGACCAATATATGTGAGCCCCTATAACGGAAAAGCGATTGGATGAAGAAAACGACAAATATAAGTTGGTTAAAAATAAGCGGCGTAGTTATTACCAATTAAGACTGTTGAATACCCGGTGGTTAAAATACTGATGTCTGGCGTGGTCACAAAGAAGATGCGGTATTTGCAGTATTGTTGAATTATTGATCCTTACGTAAGAAGCGCACTACTCAATAATTTTACGGTGAATTCTTATTCAATATTTTATTTTATTGATTCAATAATTCTTTGCGTTGATATTTTATATTATTGTTGTTCAATAATTGTCACCGCACATTATCTCCATTATCGATCAATAATTCATATTATTTAAATAATATTATTAGATAGCATTATTGGCAATGTCTAGAAAGTTACATCGAGGAGAGGTTTGGTCACCTAATTAATGGCGCACCAAGAAGTGAGAAATCCTTATCGGAAAGCCCCTGCTTCCTGGGAACGGCTGGTTGTCATAATTGTGATTACGTAATATTATTTGTGAATAATTAATTATTGATTCATATGATAAAGAAATATTTATTTTATGTGGATATAAATGATGGATTTATTTATGTGGTTATAAATGAAGAAATTTTTGTTGAGGTGTTTTATCAAGTATTTTACAGATGGAGGTATTAAAAATTAAATCGGGGTTTTGAGATATATGCGGGGATTATAATTTTTAATCCGACCGGATTTGGATTGTGGTAATTTTGGATATATTTATACATACATAAGTTGAGTATATGTCCACAAATTTTGAACCGTTAAAATGCTTGCGAATGATTTGTTGTGAATTTTAAGAGGTGTCGGATTGAAAATTAGGTTTATAATTGATTTTGGTGGAAAATTCTAGAATTGAGTGGGCCCCACTTGTGGTTGGTGAAGAAATGTGCTGAATTTTATTTCAAATGTGGTGGTGGCAATAGTAGCGAGTAAAGCCATCAGTAGCATGTCAAGTGCGCTTTACGGGCTAACATTTTCCTATAAATAGAATTTAAGTTAGAATTGAAAATCACACCGTAAACAAAGTTTTTCTCTTTCTCTCTATATTGTTGAGCGATTTTTTGTGAGTATTTAGATACTTTGAGAGTTCTTTATTCAAAGACAAGTTTCATTCAAGATCACTTGAACCTTTCCGGCAAAATCTTGATTCTTTGAGGTAAGGGATATTATTTTTTTTCAGTAATGATATTATTTCTTCAATATCATTATGTTGAAATGTTGATCTGAAGTTTTTATCAAATTTGGAACTTTTTCATATCGGGTTACTTATTCATGAGTTACTATTCACGAGTTACTATTCATGAGTTCTTATTCACGAGTTACTATTCACGAGTACTATTCATGAAACGTGAAGATGTTTTTTGTGGAATTTCTATCTTTTGGTGTCGGATTTACTATTCATGATATACAGTCTTATTCACGATATCTGACTATTCACGATATCTGTACTTTATTCACGTATCGACATTATTCACCAAAAAAATAAAATTTCTTCTTTTTGTCCAAAACATCTATTTTGGATACTAGCTTCGATGAGATCCATGTTTTGATCATTCTTGAATTTTTACCACCGTGATGATTATTTTGGGGTATTGTTGGACATGGATAAAACAAAGTACGAATCCTTAATCCTTAATCCTTGTCATTTTGTTTCTTTGGATTCGTTCTTTAAAAATATTTTTCATCATCCTCGATCTTAAATGATGATATTATTGAATATCTTTGGCCGTAGTGCAAAAAGATGAATGATTTCGAAGAATATCTTTGGCCATAGTGCAAAGATGAGCAGTGTTTAAATGAACATGAATTAATCGATGAATATCTTTGGCACGTAGTGCAAAAGATGAGCAGGTGTTGAGATGAACATGATGTGATGATGAATATCTTTGGCTCAGTAGTGTAAAGATGAATGTTTGATTTGAGATGAATATTGATTGATGTTCTGAGGATAAAATATTGATGATGGTGTTAAATTCATAGATTATAGTAGATTTCATTCTCTACGTAACTTTCTTACATGAATTATTATTTCAGCTCGCGAATATTGATTGAAAATTTGTTTGTCATTGTATTCTATTAAATTTTTCCTCGTTGAAGACTAACGATAATTTGTTATATATTATCTTAGTCATAATATTTTTTCTTGAGCTAGTTGAGCTCACCCTTTTTCCTTTTTGTTCCATTCTTCTCGGGAGGCGAGAATATAAGAGTAAGTGCAGTCGGGGTATGGAATGAAGGTTTTAGAAAGGATTGTTTAGTAGTCCTCACCATTTTTGTAAAATAATGTATCAATAAATGTGATGATTTATGTGAGTATAAATATTGTCAGAAGATAATATTTGTATTTAAACTCTGATTTCTTGTTGTAATAATAAAGTTGTAGTTGTTTACGTACCATGTATTGACAACTTCGGAATGGGTGATGTATACCTATTTTGGGGGCGTCACACGTGGTGGTCCCAGCTCCTTAAATTGTTTAGCGGTGACCGCTCGAGAGTTTTCCGTGTTTCCACTCACGTTTTGGGACGAGAGTCGCCTCATCTTTGTTCAGATAAATTGCATAAAGCCTCCGAACATTTGATCATTCGTCATTTGGTCGGTGTTGTTGTTGTTTGTATGAGAATTGTCGCCTTCTCGATGCACATTATCTTGATTATTGATATGTGGTGAATCAACGATCGCAAGGCCCATCATCTTATTCTCAACATTCTCGGATGTCATTTTCAGATCATCGCCACAAAACAAAAGGTTAATTGACGTATAACAAATTATCTTATCTTCCCGACCAACCAATAAAATAAAGACATAAACTTAGTAGAGGTCATACTAAGCGAAAGGTATTCTGCCTCCTCCTCTAAGATTATTCTCACATCTTAGCCAGGATCACATCCTAAGCTCGATACTCAACCGTGACGCCCCAAAATTAGGTATACATCACCCATCTGAAAGTGCCACTATACATAGTATGTAATTTAAATACAATTTATTAACATAAGCGCTGGTAATATAATACGACATAAATCGTGAGTTTAAATACAAATATCGCTACTAGATATTATACAAACTCAAACAAAAAGTCCTCATTATGAGTTATTATCACACTATTTTACGGAATAGTGAGGACTACTAATCTTATCTTCGAGACCATCACTCGTTTCCCATTTCGTCCCAAATTTATATTATCATTTCTCAAGAGAGAAACGGTGAAAGAAAAGGTGAAAGCTCAACTTAAAGAAGAAATATTATGACTAAGATAATGCGTAATAAATTATCAATAGTCTTCAATAATGTTAAACCGATAAAATACAATAAATAAACCGGTTTTACTCATAGCAATGGAATACGTAATCCATTAAAAAAGTCGAGTAGAAAATAAAGTCTACTATCTTTTAGGTTTTAAAGGTTTTTCATCATCATTTTTATAAATGAGACTGAACTTTAATAAATATTTCACATCATCGAATCACCTCGCACTACTGCCAAGGATATTCTTTAAATTATCGCGACCACAATTATTCATGCACTACTGGCCAAGAATATTTGTGTATTCATTAATGGTCGTGATCATGCCAACAATCATCCATCAATGCACTACTACTAACGAGGATTTTTATCACATCATTTGTAACATTACGGTCGTGATTACAAGAATAGTCCTCTCAATATAATCACACCAAGTCCATCTACACGCACTACGCCACGATGACTTTCAAAAAATATATAAACATGAGGGATGATGACAATGATATAAGAATTCAATAAAACAAGTTCAAGAATTATTTTATCCAGGAATTATTAACGCCCAAATTGTCAACATGATCATCGCTTTTATAGAGTAAAATTCAAGAATGATCGGAAGAATATTTTCATGAAAAGATCTTTGGATGAAACGCAAATATCGAGGATATTCCACTAATTTCATGGAGTATAAGTCAAAGTTTTAACCAACTGAAAGTATAATAAAGAATGGAATAACAAAAGAAATCACCACGCACGCGATAGTAATTGCATGCAAGTTATTCCAATGAATAATAAATAACGGAACGGTCGGTGAAATTCACACCCGGCGTGGGATGTTCCAGCAGAATAATAAAGATGGAACCCGGATCCGGTGTAAAACACATGCGATAGGATATTCAGCGGAGTAATAATAAAGACGGAACCGGTCCGGTGTAAAAACACGCATGCAGGATGTTCCAACGAGAATAATAAAGATTTTAACCAAGGTCCTGGGTGTAAAAACACATGCATGGATGTTCCAGCAGAATAATAAAAGCGGAATCGGTCGTCCCAGAAACACATGCACAGGATGTTCAGCCGTAATCATAGAAGAATGTCACCAAGATATAGAAAAGCACAGATACACGAGTTATTCCAATGTAATAATAAGAAATGGAATAACAACAGCTTTCTCTTCGTGAATAAGAAAGAATAACACCCCTTACATTTGGTAGGAGATTGAATCTGCAAAGAGCAGTAGTAACAAAATACTCTTCTTCTTCTTTCTCTTATTCTCTATACTTTTCTCTCTATACTGAATGAATTAAGTGAAAAATAATGAAGCCTCAGCCTCTATTTATAGAAGATTTCTAAGCTTAAAGACCGCTAGTGTGAAAAAACGCAAGTCATTGCGAATTTGGTTTGACGCTTGAATGTGAAACGACAAGTGGTTCGACGCTCAGAATGTGAAACGACAAGTGGTTCGACGTCTGGTAAAGGTAATTACTTATTAACGAAGGTAAATACTATCGACGAAGGTAAATACTATTCACAAGGGTAATTACTTATCGACGAAGGTAATTACTATCGATGAAGGTAAATACTATTCCCAAGGGTAATTACTTATCGACGAAGGTAATTACTATTGACGAAGGTAAATACTATTCACAAGGGTAATTACTATTAACGGAAGAGACTTCTTAGATGATGATATATGAGTACATAAAATAATCAAACTTACCACAAATCATAACACATATTTAATCTTTCAATAATTATTAATCATTTATAAACGTCGCCTCAATTATTGATTTAATACTATAACATATTATATGA
Organism: Panax quinquefolius; assembly: GCA_020205615.1. Classification (NCBI taxonomy): domain Eukaryota; kingdom Viridiplantae; phylum Streptophyta; class Magnoliopsida; order Apiales; family Araliaceae; genus Panax; species Panax quinquefolius. The sequence continues at coordinate 129,088 of JAINUW010000363.1, forward strand.
GGATGATCATCGTGACAATAATTGAATCAATAATATAAGAGATATGATGCAACAATTCATCAGAAGAATAATTGAAGATAATTTGAGTGACTTTCACGTAAAGATCAATAATCAATACCGCAGTGCTTCTACGCAACCCACGTAGACATCGCATTACTTTTACCACCGGGTAGTTCAACGCTTTTAACAGAACACCTCCACATAGTTATTTTTATAAAAATATTTTTTCGTTTTTTCAATCCGACAATAATGTTGTCAGTAGCCCACCAACGATTAGCCATTATGCGAATATTCCCTAACAAAAGAATATATATTCTCCCACCAAACTAATATTTTATAACAACTTGCATCATTGCAAAAATTTATAAATATTACCCACAACTATAACATTATATCAAATTTATTCCATAATATTCAAAAATAATATTTATAAAATTCATCTTTATTTATAAAAGTTTGTGTCTTTACAATATTTAATTTAAATTAATAAATAAATAATTTAAAATTTAAAAATTACTATTATGATATTAATATTACATAACACAATTGTCAACCATATGACTAAATTATAAAATTCAAAAAGAAAAAAAATTAATCACTCTCCCATAAAACTTTATACAGTTTCACTGTACTGTATACAGTTTCATCACTTTATAAAACCTTTATTGGACACATGTAGAAGCAGTTATGAAGTGTCACGCTTATCAAACATTTATACTTTATCAAAGCCAGAAGAACTGGTTGGTCAACAAAATGATTTGCTCTTCTTCCTTCTCAAGTTCCCACCATATGAATTCCTAGTAGGGGTTTTCCAATTTCAACTGGAAAAGAAAGCTCAGTAACAATGGCTATTTTCGTCCTACTTATTACGGTTCTAGTATTTGCAAGCCTTACCTGCGGGGAATCGAAGTATATGGTTTACAATACTTCCGGGAGAATAGACCCGGATAAACTCAATGTCCATTTGGTGCCCCATACCCACGATGATGTTGGCTGGTTAAAGACTGTTGATCAGTATTATGTTGGTTCTAACAATTCCATTCAGGTATTACTCTCTCCATATGCTTATATGTATATGTTATGTATATTTTTGAGTTCAATTTTTTAAGGATTATTGTGGAAGTGGTGTTTGATTTCTGGACTGGGGAGTGTAGGGAGCATGTGTGCAAAATGTATTGGACTCTTTGGTGCCTGCATTGTTGGCTGACAAGAATCGTAAATTCATTTATGTTGAACAGGCAAGTTTTTTGCTCTTTCTCTTTTCTGGGTATGCTGATACTTCAATTACATCAAGTTATGAATTTTTTTTATCCACATAGCACCGAATGAGCTATGGAGGCCTGAATTTTGACAGTTATACTTAAATATATACACCATTAAGGGCATTCTCAATTAATCTATGATAGTGAATTTCGATATTAATTACTACGAATTTCAACTAGAATGAAGTTTGTTTTTTCACTTCATCATTAGAAGACTTGAAGTATGCCATATAAAAATAATTAGAAGTTGGAGGTTACTGATGCAACCCTTATTTATAAGAATGCTGCTGAAATGGTATTCAACATATATGTTCTTAAAAATTTTGGGCTATTGCTTGATGCGGTGGTGAAAGCTCCAGCTCAAGGACAAAAATGCGGAGGGTGGCCATGAACGTAGTCCAGTTGTGCTGTTTTTTGGATTCATGGCATTAGGAATTGTTTTTTATATTTGTCTAATTTATTGGTACCTAAAAGCAAGCAGGCACTGGCATAGTGACGTCATCTTCAGTTCTTTCCATCTGTCAGTTAAAAACACCTCTATCATTGATGTTATGTATATGACCACTGTTTGCTTGATTGGTACATGCCTTTTTCCAGCGTTGGTGGAGAGACCAGAGCAAAGAAATCCAAATTGTAGTCAAGCAGCTAGTTGGCTCGGGTCAGCTAGAGTTGATGTAAGTTGGAGTATTAATTGCCCCTCACTTTTATACCGCATTACTAACTGTTATAGACAATAATCAAGATTAATGTCCTAAGAAGTAAGTCACCATTTACTAGTGATCTTCAATCGCACCACATACATAAATTTAATCACTTCAGCTTGTCGAGACTGATTTTTATGGATTTTTGTAATTATTAAATCTTTATTAAGACAGTCCTATACTTTCTTGTTGCAGAAATGGGGGTATGTGCATGCATGACGAGGCGTCACCACATTACATTGACATGATTGATCAGACGACTTTAGGCCATTGATTTGTCAAAAAGGAGTTTAGTTTGACTCCAAGAATCGGTTGGCAAATTGACCCCTTTGGGCACTCTGCAGTGCAGGCTTACTTGTTGGGAGCAGAAGTAGGTGCTTCTTGTATTGAGCTTAGCTTCGAGTGGAGCATTTAATTTACTTCTACTTTCAGATAATCAGTGTGAAATTCTATTCATTGGAAAGACTAATAATGTTAGACACAGATTAAAAGCTATATGTCTAGAAAATGCTTTTAATGAAGTTTTCCTCAAATGTTTAGGTTGGATTTGACTCGCTATTCTTTGGGCGAATTGATTACCAAGACAGGGAAAAGCGTAAAAATGAGAAAAGTCTGGAAGCTATTTGGCAGGGATCCAAGAGCTTTGGCTCATCTGCACAGGTAATTAGATAAACTGGTTTCAATATAATTGTATTTTCCAAACTGTTGTTTATGATTTTGGGTTGTTTCTTTGCCCTCCAATCACTTCTGCTGCAAGAAATTCTTTCTTTCAATTTGTATTTTTCTCTGATCTTTTTCAGATTTTTGCAGGTGCTTTCCCAGAGAACTATGAACCTCCTTCTGGTTTCTACTTCGAACTTAATGATGATTCGCCGATTGTTCAAGTAAATCCGTATAAAAGTTCCTAATCACTGTTAATAATTGATTACCTACTTCAATGTGTATTTATTTTTTTATGTCATCTTTTAAATGAAGGACGATATCTCTTTATATGACTACAATGTTCAAGACCGAGTTAATGACTTTGTTGCTGCGGCTGTGTCTCAGGTAACGGACAATGGACATCCATCCATAATTTGATGCATCTTTTCCCCAATGAGTATGTCTTACCCCATCAACCCCCCGAAGTAAGAGAGATAATATTTTTACAACAACATACCAAATTCTTCTCCTCAATGGAAAGTAAATTTTAATGCTTATGAGGACCTTATATATGTGGTTTACTGGTTTATCTTTGTCATACCAGCTGTCATTTACTTTTCTCTTTAACACATTCTGTTAAACTACAACTTTTTATGCAAAGGCAGTACCTCAATCCTCATGCATGTTGATTTCGTGATAATGAGAATACTTCTTGAAACTGAGGAATAGATTATCTTTAAAGTTTAGGTTCCTCTAATGTGATAACATTTTCATGTGCTTGATGATATCTTTTATAATGTGGACTATCTCTTTTGTCAGTTTCGTCATTCTTCACTAATTATGCCTTTCATATGTATTATATTCCTCGTTAGAAATTTTTATGCTTATAGAAATCCGTGTTGACTCATGTCAACACGGGTACTTCACCCTGAACTGAAGAGTCCATGTAACACAGAACAGTGCCGCTAGTTTAATATTTCATTTAGAAAGGTCTTTGGCAGTTGAAACTTTACGTCATCCTTTTGTAGGCTAACATAACTCGAACAAATCATGTAATGTGGACCATGGGAACAGATTTCAAGTACCAATATGCACACACATGGTTCAGGCAGATGGACAAGCTGATTCACTATGTCAACATAGTAAGTATTTCCCTATGGATAGTTCACTCTTTCAGAATTTGTGATTCCCTTGGTGGCTAATTTCAACGTTTAAATTTTTTCTTATTATTCCAAAAGCTTAGTAACTTCTGGGTTAATGTTGGCAAATGATTGCTATTACAATATGTGACTGACTTAACAGTTTAAATTCATGTTTTTAATATTGATTATCAGCACTCTTTTTGCTTGTGCAACGGAAGTAAATATATGGGTTAGTACAACTGACGAGTTCTGACAAATGGTTGCTATTAATTTTATATATATGATATTGATTTAACTTTGATTTGGTAAGTGGTAACATCATAACTAATCAAGAAGTTTTTCCACATCAATGGAATGTTTGATATTGTAACTGTCTTTTCTATGGAAAAGTGTAATACTTCAACATTAGGTGTATACTTATGAGTCATAGTATCTGTATCATCATGTCAATCATACAAGTAACTTGTATGCTGGAAGGCAAAGGTGGTCTCATACACATTGCGTTATTAGCATGCTATACTATCCCTTTATAGGAAAGAGATTAATTTTTGTTCGAGTTTAACGTCTGCCGAACCTTTGCATGGTCTAAGTGAGGTCAGTTCCTTTGAAAGTAGTGGATATTCATTATATATATATATAGTATACCCTTTCTACCACATCATATATGTATCCTTTTTATGTGTGGTTTAGCCTTTGGCTGGATCTATTATGTAGTCCTAGTTGCAATACTTGTCAACAAGCATACCCAACTGAAGTACATGTTTGATTTTCCTCATAACTTAGCTCCTATTCTCTGTCCTATTTGATTGGAAAACAAATGCTACCGTCAGTGGCGGACACTCGAATGTTGTTAAGGGTGGGGAATGTTTTAACCATTAAAAAAAAAATGAAAAAAATATATAGTTAAAATTTATAGAATATAGATTTCCAGCAAAGGTATATAAAGTCACTATTTTTTTTTCTTCAAGGCTTTATTTCTGGAAACTGTTTATAATTGCCTTTATTTTTTAGCAAATCAAACACAGAGTCCACAAGGACCACACTCAAATAAAAATACTCTATTAAATAAACTAAAAAGCAAAAGTCCAAGTATATATGAACAAAAGTCCTCGAGGACCTTAACTAATTAGGTAATATTGCAATAAACAATTGAACAATTAAAGTTAAAATATCACAATATATTATTATCTTAAAAAAACTCAAAATCATACTTTTCCATATTTAATCATAATCTTGATGTAAATCTGTCATCATGTTTTACCTTTATATTTTAACCTTTTACTTTAAAAAAATAATTCAATTAAGGTTGGTCAATCTTATATGTATAAATCTTTCACCGTGTTTACCTATATATATATATATATATATATATATATATATATACAATACAAATTATATTAACCAAAAATAGGGTTGGTAAGTGACCATCCTTGCCCAAGGGTGGGTCCGCCTATGGCTACAGTTACAGTGTAATTGCTAAATTTCTTGGTTGTTTAAAATGATTTCAGGATGGACGTGTAAATGCACTATACTCTACTCCATCCATATATACTGATGCAAAGCATGGAGCAGCCAAATCCTGGCCCATTAAGACTGATGACTTCTTCCCGTGAGTTAAATACTTGGACACTTGTTATCTGTTTGCTTATTGATTGTATCATCCTTTTTCTGTCTTTCTAGAGATTGAACCGTACAACTTCTCAGATATGCAGATGGTGCAAATGGTTACTGGACAGGATACTTTTCGAGCAGACCAGCCTTCAAACGTTATGTCAGAATGATGAGCGGCTATTATTTGGTATTGATTACTTATATGTTCAATTTCTGTGATTTATCAACAATAGTCGTACACTTCCCTGTAGTTTGATCCTCATATTTTTGTGTTCTAGTAGGCAGCCAGGCAACTAGAGTTTTTTAAAGGAAGAATTGAGTCTGGTCCCAACACAGATACATTGGCTGATGCTTTAGCAATTGCTCAGCATCACGATGCAGTTTCTGGAACAGAAAAGCAACACGTGGCTAATGATTATGCATTAAGACTGTCAATGGGCTATCTGGAGGTGCAGATTATTTAGTTTTGACATTCATATTTCCTCGTTTCAATTCTCTCTATGCAGGTCTGAAATTTTGGTCACCTGTGATCTGTTGTGCAGGCTGAAAAGTTAGTTGCATCTTCACTTTCTTTCTTGACTGAGCTGAATGCTGGATATGGGAACTCCACGACAAAGTTTCAACAGGCAAACACACAATAAGCCTCATTATATAAGCTATTTATTACTTCAACTGATTTAAGTGAAAATTTCATACTTATTTGTAATTATGTATAGCATTGTTTACAAGTACATCAAATTGAAAATTATATGAGCAAGTACCTCCTTAGTTTATGCATTACTATAATATAAAGACAAGATTACTGTCATTGAATATGGAACACATACTTAACTATTTTTGCCTTCACTTTCTTTTCTTCCTTGTGATACTCGGTCTAGTATTTGCTTATCAATCTGGCAACTGAAACTAATAATTTAGGCAGGGGGCAACCAAAAACTTTACCAATAATTGTCTTCTTTAGCTCATAAATGTTACTAATAGAATACTTTCAATATTTTTAAAAAAGTTATGTTTCTTTATGGCATCAAAAATATGGTGTGAAACCCCCCTATTTTCTTTCTTTGCAGTGTCCACTACTTAATATAAGTTATTGTCCTCCATCAGAAATTAATCTTGCCCATGGGAAGAACTTGGTAAGATTTTCTGTTCATTCAGAAAGTAACTTTGCACTTCTCTTTTTTAAATTTCAACTTATCATCTAAGATTAATAATGTCTTTTGCTCTGTAGATTATTGTTGTCTATAATTCTCTTGGATGGAAGAGAGAGGACGTAATTCGGATTCCTGTGAGTTCTTCACTTCTGGTTATAGTGCTCTTGTCATTTTTCTTCAATCCTTTTGCCTTCATTAAAAATATTCTAAAATTACAATTATAGTTATCCCCCTCATTATGAGTGGGAGTGTTGGACTACTTGAAGTTCCAGCTGTAAGAATCTTACGCTGCTGGAAATAATTATCTTTGATCTCTATTGTGTATCTTTGCTCCAAATAATTTAAATTGCACCGGGGGTACCATTTTTGTGAACAGTAATATACAGGATATGCTTACTTTGAAAGTCTGAAATTGTAATATTTCCTTCTAGGATTGACACAGAAAAGCAAACAGGTGATAGTGCATGCATATATATTTACAACATTATCGTATGAAACATGCAGCTAATAGGAACTGGGGGAGGAACAGCTTCTTAGAGGCACCCTGGCTATAGAACCGTTAAGTTAAAGACCTGACAATATTTGTGACTACTTGAAGAAAATAAAACTAGAACTACGAAGATATGTTGTGAATTGAGAGACTAATTTTATGACGCGATGCTGTCATCATGCTTCAAAAGATACCTGCATGAACATAATGATCATCCCTCCTAAGTACACCACTCTTCTTGTAACCTGATGTTTTATCGAGACATGATTATTATTTCCTTCCGTTTGCTGATTACTTCTTCCACCTGCTGCTTGTTTAAGGGTTTGCTGTGTCGTTATTTATGTCATGTTGTGTGTCATCACCATTCTGTTCTTTGAATTTACGAGTATGAAGGATAAATAATTTTTTATAATATTTGAGTCTGAAGGAAAGGTAACATGTTAGTTGCGTTTTATCGGCCATAGTGTAATAGAAAGTTATATGCTTTTGTGGCTGAATAAGTTGGCTATATTTGACACTGTATATTTCTTGTGTAATTTAAATGAATAGATAATTTTCCTTACAAGCAGATATATTGTTTTGGATGTGGATATTCTCTTCCTCATCCAGTAAGCTTTTATGAAGACCAGGTGTTTGGGGGGATGGGGGTGTTGGGGATGACGATCTATCTTCACAAGTGAGCCAAAAGCAATGAATTATTATTTTTATATAATTTTGATTTTTCATGCCCTCATGTTTATTCTGTAAATACGATACTTATGAGTAAAACTCGCATGCTTACTTTCAACTTTAGATAGTTTGGCTTCAATATCATTTGTCTACCAACACCATCAATTTTTTTGCAGGTTAAGAATGAAAATAATATTGTTCGTGATTCTGCTGGAAAAGAGGTTGAATCACAGCTTCTTCCCCTAACTAATACTCAGACAACTTTAAGGAACTACCACGTTAAGGCATACCTGGGTCAAAACCCAAGTGTGACACCTGGGTATTGGCTTGTGTTTACTGCTTCTGCTCCACCTCTTGGATTCAGCAGTTACACCATTTCCAGTGTCAAAATGGCAGGTTTGCTCATATTGGTGTTCTATTATACGATCAATGGTCAAACTGAGAAATGTGGAATTCATGTGCTTGTGTTCTGACTTGTGAATGCAGATGCTAGTTCAGCAAGATCATCTGTGTGTACATATCAAAGAGGCGAAAACTCTACTATGGAAGTGGGTCAAGGAAATCTAAGGCTTAGCTTTTCTGTTGAAGAAGGAAAACTTACTCATTATAAAAATACCAGAAACTTGGTATGTAATGTGCTTGAAAGTTATATGCTCTATTGTGGGTTTCCTTCTTCCCCTAAATTCTTTATCCCCCACCGCTTCCAATTCAATACAAGAAAAAGTAAGAATTCCTGGACTTTCAATTTTGTAGGTTAAGGAATCTGTTCAACAGTCTTACAGCTTTTATTCTGGACACACTGGAGATGACGAAGATCCTCAGGTTTCTCTGGCATTAGCCCCACCTTCTTCTTTTAACTCCCCTTTCTTCACTATTTTAAGAAGTGGTTTTCCAAACATTTTGTTCTTTGTTGAAGGCCTCTGGAGCATATATTTTCCGGCCGAATGATACTTTTCTTATAAAGCCAGAAGAACAGGTGTGTAGTGCAATTTAGTTGATTTATACAGACTGATTATTATACAGACTGATAATCCTGTGATTATCAACTAAAGCTACTCTAGAAGTTGCAGATCCCTTTGACCGTTATGCGTGGACCTATATTAGATGAAGTTCACCAACAGATCAATTCATGGATTCATCAGGTGGTATACTTTGTCACCACGTTGCAGTTCTATTTTTCTTTTAATTGATTTTTTACTTTATTCAGTGGCAGTAACACAAAAATTTATTTAACGAAAATGAGAAATTTTTATGAACTTGAAATCAGTAAATCTTGTAAAATTATATCTAGAGATAAAATATCACGGTGACTACACTAAAATAAATATTTCTAAACTGCAATAGCCATTGACTGTTCTATAAGCTTCAGGAAATTCTGCTGTTTATTGTTCTAAATTTATTTATGTTTATTTTTGTAATTGTTTAAAATTTAAATAATAGGAACCTTATCTAATTGAAAGGTATAAGTAATAGGGACTGTCTTGTTTTGATAATGTATGTATAGGAGCTTTCAGTAAGTGCACATGAAACTGTAAATCTCCACCTTTTAGCAGTTTGATGGAAAATCTATGTCACAGGAAATACTGTAAAAAATGGCAGACATCGATATAGAAAATCGTTAATCGGTCCCTGTAAAGCATTTTTCTTATTGAGTTATTGACCACAGATCCCACAGCTTCTCATTGTGAAGATTTCATTGGCATGATATGAAATGCCAAGGTGGATCTCAAGGTTATTTTGTATTCGATTCATAATTTTGTGCTGTGTTAATATTATGTGGATTAATTTTGCAGATAACCCGACTTCAAAAAGGGAAGGAACATGTTGAAGTCGAGTTTACTGTAAGCTTACTCACTTTTACATTAAATTCTGAACCTGAACATGCTATTGCCTATTGGTTCTTAAAACAATATAGAATCTTCCAGACTCATCTGCTCTCTTCATTCTTCAGTTGTTCAATTTTTTCCTTATTACTATTATTGTTATTTTTACATTTTGTGTTACTTTGATCCTGTTTGGTGCCTATGGTATTCAAAGGGAACTCAGAATACTTGGTTGACTTTCATTTGATGTTAGGCTGTGCACTAACAATATCTCAGGTTGGGCCTATCCCTGTTGATGATGGAATTGGGAAAGAAGTTGCCACTCAGATCATAACCAATATGGAAAACAATAAGACATTCTATACAGATTCCAATGGCCGTGATTTTATCAAAAGGGTAAGTTGCGTGTGTATCCACTATAACTAGCAAATCCGACTAGTTCGGATGTTGTCCCGATGCTCAGGGTGGATGCTTGCCAGAAATCTTGAACATATGCTCCCAGTGTTTTTATATGTTACTACAACATTTTTTGTACAGTTTCTGTTAGTGTAAGCTGAAGCTGGATAGATTCAGAGCCTTTTTTATATTAAAAATATACTTCATTGACTTAATGTTCATTTACAGCATTTGTGTATAAGTGATGACATTAGATTCATCTTATTTGCAGATTCGTGATTATAGACCGGACTGGGACCTGAAAGTGAACCAACCAGTTGCTGGAAATTATTACCCAGTATGACATTGACATTAGAACGTTCTATCAACATTCCAAATTATTGATATTTCTAGTATCATAGCTGGGCTGTTGATCTCTTAATTGAAATCTCTGTTTGGGTGATCCTAGTAACCTACTGCATATACTATTTTAGTTGATTGAGCTTGCTAGTTGGTGGTTTTACCCATTTATTCAGCTAGAAAAGAGAGAATCTATGCTCTTTTCTAGCACACTGAAATGGCTTCCACTATTGGTATCCATATATATGTATACTGTAATAACAGAGATATGCTGAAAGCCCTATCTGTTTATACACGGTAGAACGAGACTTGATGGTTGGTAGCTATTATAACAATATTGATAAGGATTTTCACTTGTCACTTGACTCTTATTTTTCTCGGTAATAACAGAGCTGCTGAAAGTCGTATCTGTTTATACACATGGTATAAAGGGAGTTAATGGTTCTAGTCATATCACTTTTGATTTTCCATTTCACATTATTTTCCTCTTTCCTTCATTCACTTTATTTAATTCTTTCTTTCTTGTTCATTCTTGTTTTTGTGTATGACAGAATGACATCTGGTCTTCTAGTAATAATACTGACTTTGCTTTTCATTATTTCGTCCTTTAATAAAAAGTATGCTATAGCTTATTTATGTGTAAGAGAGTGATAGGATCATAAGTGAAGTGTTGGAAACATGACTGTGGGTGCCTGACCAGTCAATAGCAGCCGGCAGCCTTTTTTGGGCAGTATGATTGATTGGCTGGTAGGTCGGGGCACATTGAAGGCAGTTTGATCAGATTGATTCATGTAATTTGGGTCCTAAGTTTACTTGCAGCTTTTATATCTGCTTCTATGTATTCAGTATACATGATGCAATATTCTTAAATGTTTCTTCTTTCTCTCCTCCATATATAATACAAAAACATCGATCCTATTTTTAGGTCCACTTTCTATATGGTTTGGCCACTAAATTTTAATACATGTTCTCCTTTCAGATTAATCTTGGAATTTTCATGGTAGACAATAAGACAGAATTTTCAGTTTTGGTGGATCGGTCTGTGGGAGGATCCAGTGTTGCAGATGGACAGATAGAGTTAATGCTCCATAGGTATGCGTTCATCAATCAACTGATTTTATCAGCTATATGTCGATGTGGGACTGCGATTTAAGTTAATGTTCCACATATTATTAGAATAAAAACTGAGAGTACTCATATCATATAGGAGATTGCTTTGTGATGATTCTAAAGGTGTTGCAGAGGCTCTAAATGAAACAGTCTGCATTAATAATGATGAATGTTCAGGATTAATTGTAAGCACCTTTCTCCAATTTCATTTATATCTCAATTGTGGTCATTGCTGATCTCTTGTTATTTTACCCTAAGAAACAGTACTGCCTGGAACCCTCAACAGATTCAGTTATATTTTTTTTTTTTTCCACTTAAGATCATTTTCTTTCTTGTCAAACTGTTACTCTGCAACTTCAAGCTGTATGTAAAAGATACATAAAACCGTGACATCCTAACTATTGCAATGAATGATAGCCTTTATTTTAAGCAGCTATGTATATAATCATCATCAACTTCTTTGATGTATTTTAGCCGTCACATCTTACACAAAATAACTTACGGCAGATCCAAGGAAAATATTATTTCAGAATGGACCCACTTGGAGAGGGTGCTAAATGGCGTCGCTCTTTTGGACAGGAGATATATTCTCCATTTTTGTTAGCATTCTCTGAACAGGTAAAAAAAATGATGTGTATATCCTTGCAGTAGTCTTCAGAAAATTAACTTTTCTTTCTTTCCAACAAAATGATTTAGTTCCCTTATGCAGGATGAAGGTAACTGGATGAATTCCCATACATCCACATTTTCAGGGTTTGATTCCTCCTATAGTTTACCTCATAATGTTGCCATTTTAACTCTTCAGGTATTTTGTGCCAATTCCTGTCAAAGCTAACTTTATCAACAGTTTCATATCTTATTGTTCAAGTAAGAACTGGTAACTGGGTGAGCAATAGGACAATTTTTTTGTGTGGACGTTTTGGACTATAATATTGTGCTGTCGCATGCCTTTTCCTACCCCTCCACCTCCTGGGAAATAACTCTATTATGTGCCAATACATTAAAATCATGTTTTACAAGCTCATTGGTAGCTTTATTGTTCCTTTGAATTTCCTAGAATAATAAGCATTTTCCTTTCCTAAACTATGCAGGAGCTGGATGATGGCAAAATTCTCCTTCGCGTGGCACACTTATACGAGGTTGTCATTTTTATCTATTATTATATACCTGTTTGAGCCATCGTAAGAGTTCTTGCCAATCTTGTCTCTTACTGCAGAAACATTCTTGAGTTTCTTAGATATGGCTAAGCCTTACCCTCCTCTTGTTGGAATGATTTCTCACACTTGGACTATACACAAGGTTAAGGAATGGAGAGGGGCCTAATATTAGAAGCCCTCCCACAGGATACTAATAGACTGTTGATAGACTGTTGGGCCTACTGATGTAGGATATGGAGGAAAGAATAAAGGGGATTCAAAAGAGATAATTAGGCTAAAAGCCACAAAACACGAGACTTAAAATTCCAGTGTTTTAAAAATCCCTGCCCAAAGCGGCAAAAAAATCTCTCCATGAAATTAGGCGGGGTCTAGGCGGAGAGTTTTTTTTTTAATAACTACCCAAATCAGATCTTGATATATTTATTTTTCTAATGATTTACCATATTCATAATACACCTTGTAGCATATCAAATTACAACAAGAAGTGAACAATATGAAGTCAAAATGTATAATTTTATTATAGTTGTAATTTTTTGAACTTGTACCAACTTTAAATTATATAAATGATGATACATTTGTAATATTTAGTTTAATTCAATATAATTCTTAAATTTATGTTTAGTTTTTTAAGTTTTAATATTGAATTAAATTCTTGAAATTTTAAATTTTATTATTTAATAGCAATCTTGTTTATCAATAAAACTAATACGTTAAAAATATGTTTGAACTTTGAACAATTGCATGTTTGTGTTTGAACTTTGACATTAACAATATAGATATGTGTTTGAACTTTAAGCAAATGTCTTTATTATCTTTATTATAGGTTGTTTTGCTTTATATTATTGTTTTGTTTGGATAAATGTAAGATAAAATATTAAAATTGGCTTACAATAAAAAATCCTGCGCCCAAGCCCCCTAGGCATTAGGCCCCATCCGCCCGCCTGCCTAGCGCCTTTTAGAACATTGTAAAATTCAATAATATCAATGATTCAATACTAATAATAACAACGAGAGATTACAATTCTTTATATAGGAATAGGAAAAACCCTAAAATTTGGAGGCTAAGTAAAATATTAAGTAACCTAATTAAATAAGGAAATAAAATTATAGTAATATCTACTACCTTAAATAATTAAATGCTCTAGAATATTCTACTAATATAATTAAATATATCCTAATATTATCTACTAAATAAACTAATTACATTAAAATTATCCATAAATAATAATATATAATAATAACTCAATAATATTAAATTTCTTTTGCTTCCATCCGCATCATTCTCCTCTCCTTTTAAAAAAATTTGTCCTCGAGTTTTGAAGTATAAAAGAATCCAAAATCCACGAACTGGACTCCAAACATGCAAGAAAATTTGATCCTCCGTGTAACCATATTGATTAGTTGAAAATAATGAGTAAACTTCCTTGTATTGCATTTTGTTAGAGCTCTCGTTGATAACGAAATCAATGAATTGATTGTTTGCTTCTTCATATAGATTATAAAGTTGTTTGGAAAAACATCATCAATTTTTTGCTTAATCTCGCTCTCGCTTGTTGTATCCTCTACTTCAACTTTATCTTCTTATGACTTGTCATTGAGTTGCGAAATTTCTTCACTTGTCTCTTTCAGTGCATCTTTTTGAACATTCTCTTTAAGCTTGAATGGAATTAATTTGATAGTATAATGCTCATGTTTAAAAAAGTATATATCACCTTCTTCATGATCCACACATCTAAGCATTCAATCCAATCTTGACCATAGTTGCCACGACGAGTCCTGGAGGTAGTCGACTGCTAGGACGCCTAGGCGATCGTCATGACGTCCGTATGACGACAAGTCGTTTACAATGTGTAATTTATATATTATTTATTTTACTTAACAAGTATATTGACAATAAAATTTCATATACATTAAAACCCAAAACATAACGCTATGAAATACCATTAAAACCGCACTTATGTAAATACTTAGCAATAACAATCTAAAAATAAAAAACTTGATATTAAAAATTAGTAAAAGAAATGAAGAATTCAACAAACACCACATAAAATAAAGTTGTAACTAGCCATCACATATTACTAGTCTAATAACTAATAAAAGACCACATAACAAGTCAAAATAATGTCTAGACTTTCTACACTAGTCTCTAAACATCATTCAAGCAAACTCATCAAGAAAAAGGTCATCTCCATCTCCTCCACGAGAACTAATCCCATTCAAAGGCGGTGGTCTTTCTTCAAAATCATCCTCCACATCTTAATCATCATTTGGAATTCTCTTTTCTTCATTAACTTCATCATCGGAGTCGGAATCCATCAACCTTGATTCCCTTGAAGTTGAACCACCACCACACGTCGAAAGTCGCTCGATCCACATCATTCCCTGTAAGATCCTCCCCGGGATGAACATCGGCCTCATTATTGATCCATTCATTACCCCATTCAAAGTCATCAATGGCTAATGAATCAAATTTTTTTCCAAGTTCGCGCATCTTTTGGAACCTTGAGACGATCTTTTGATTGTATTGGACATACACCAAGTTGCTAAATCGTTTGTGTTCCAATCTATTCCTCTTCTTCATATGAATCTAAAATAAATAAAACAAAAAATAATAATATTAATGATAAGATTTTAATTATATAAAAATAGTTAGTTTTAATAGTGAATGACATGTTACTTTTGAACCAACAATAGAAAGTACTTACAAACTCAAATGTACTCCAATTGCGCTCACAACCGGAAGAACAACAAAGACGTAGAATTCTTTTTGCAAACAAGGATAACTTAATAGCCCGCCCTCCAAAAGCATTCTACCAATCAACTAGCAAACATTTAAAAGAAATATAAATATTTTAAAAGGAGGAAAGGAAGAATATGTTTAATTAAAATTTAGCTTTTATATCTTTATATATATTTCAATATACTTACGATGATTCTTTGATTTCCGTTGCCTAATTTCCATTTCTCTTGCAAAAGTATCTTGAGAAACATCATTGTTATCGGCTAGATTGCTTATCTTGTCTAGCAAATCTAAGTCGGACACCATCTTTGCAAGAATGTCATTGAAGTCTTCTCGTATAGTACTAGCAAACACCGGACGTTCTTGTTTGATATCAAAGTACTTACTCAGATTGAGAAACAATGCATCCCTATATAATTTTTGCTCCATTTAACTTTCCCAGCACCGCTCAACAATGTCAATCACCTTGTACAGTCTTTGTTTGTTACCAAATGCATCTTTGATTTTTTTCTTCGCACATTCCATCGCAGTGAAAACTTCTGGCATGACAGGCTTCTCATTACCATCAACAATCCTCAAGACTATTAGAAGTGGTTGCGACGCCCAAATGCAATCCTCAACATGATGCCAAAATGTTGTTGAAATAATAGTATCACATACTTTCTTCCCCGTTTCGATAGCCGACAACTTAGATTTTGTTCAATTTTCTGTTATGAATAAATACCTCAATGCATCTTTATGTTTGTACAAACTCTGCAAGGTGAGGAAAGCTGTAGCAAATCTAATAACTGCGGGTTTCACAAGATTCCTCCCATTTGTTTTTTCCCTCGTCGCATCAAGAAGACGACCATGCCTATAAATGAATGTTGTGATTCTTCTTGCATTTGTGATTGTGGGCTGAAATTGCTTCAACTTCCCTATGTCCTCTAGCATAAGGTGCATCCCTATATAATTTTTGCTCCATTTAACTTTCCCAGCACCGCTCAACAATGTCAATCACCTTGTACAGTCTTTGTTTGTAACCAAATGCATCTTTGATTTTTTTCTTCGCACATTCCATCGCAGTGAAAACTTCTGGCATGACAGGCTTCTCATTACCATCAACAATCCTCAAGACTATTAGAAGTGGTTGCGACGCCCAAATGCAATCCTCAACATGATGCCAAAATGTTGTTGAAATAATAGTATCACATACTTTCTTCCCCGTTTCGATAGCCGACAACTTAGATTTTGTTCAATTTTCTGTTATGAATAAATACCTCAATGCATCTTTATGTTTGTACAAACTCTGCAAGGTGAGGAAAGCTGTAGCAAATCTAATAACTGCGGGTCTCACAAGATTCCTCCCATTTGTTTTTTCCCTCATCGCATCAAGAAGACGACCATGCCTATAAATGAATGTTGTGATTCTTCTTGCATTTGTGATTGTGGGCTGAAATTGCTTCAACTTCCCTATGTCCTCTAGCATAAGGTGTAGGCAGTGAGCGGCGTAAGGTGTCCAAAATAGTGTAGACCTCCTTTCCATTAGTATATGCCTCGCTGCCTTGTAATTAGAGACATTACCCTTGACCACCTGAACAACATATTGGGAGCCAATTTCCTCAATCTTACTATCAAGTAGATTTACAACATTGTGGCAAACTATGAATTGATTAGAGGCATCAACAAAACTCATGAAATAAGTCCCCTCCGAACTTTTAACAAGAAAATTTAACTTCTTTCCACTCTTATTTGTCCAACCATCCGACATGAGTGTACAACCATATTGCTTTCAAGAAACTTCATGTTTTTGCCTTTAACTCATCGGGTTTTTGTCTTTTGTCTTCTCAAGTAAAGGAACCCTCAACTCTTGATACGTTGGAGGCTTTAAACCCGATCCATATTGCCCTATTACCTCAAAGCTCCTTACATTTGCAGCATTGAATGATATGCCACACTCGTAGAAAAAGTTAGCAATGTGCATATACTCTCCTTTTCCTCCGGTGTCCTCAAACAATTTTCATTACTCATTTGGCTTAAACGCTTCCTATGCCTCTCCTTAGAAGTGATTCAACCGTCTTTGTTGGAGCTTTTGGTTGTGGCTTTTGGAATTGAAAAATAGCTTTCTTCCTTTTGGAAGCCGTCCCAGAACTTGGGATAGTGTTAGAAGAAGCATTGGAAGCCATGGTTGGACGAGCAGATGATTGTTTTTCTTACACTTCATCTAGTTTAACTGACTTGTTCCTCTTTTTACTATTCAAGCTGTTTGCATCTCCCTCATAATTTCTGTTATTTTAGGGCACTTCGCTACATCTCCAAAATTTTCAGCTAGATGTTGCTTGAGCATCTTGATGCCTGAATGACATTTCTTCCCGCAAAGTATACATTGCACGACATCCTTATTACTTATATCCGGTCAATATCCATATTTCTAACCCGGACCGTTCGATTTAGCTTTTCTTTTAGGGTCCTTCGTTATATTATAATTTATCGAACTCCGAACTTTCCGCCATTTTACTTTCTACGTAATACAATCAAATAAAAAAAATATAAGAAAAGTAGATAAATTGTATCACTATAAACCACATCAAGTAGATAAATTGTATATATCTATATATAACATCAGTTGTGGTATCACTATATAACATCAATATGTCCAAAATGTAACCACTGTCAAGTAGATAAATGTTACATATTAATGGATAAAATGTAAAGAGTACATATATAAAATATAAATAAATACATATATATATATATATATATATATATATATATATACGTACCAAAGAAAAAGGATAAGGATAGGAGAAAAAAAAACCTAGTGTATTGTAGACCAGTAGTCGGTTGAAAGAAAAATAAAGCAGTACGCACTGAACATACTTACACATAAAAAGAAACCACTTCGGAGTCGCGCAAGCAGACAAGCAATAAAAGGGAAGAAAAAAAGAAGAAGAAATACCTGTCGATCGGAGTCGCGCAAACAACGTCGTCGGAAGGACTTTGGAGTATAGCAGTCTAGAAGTCTCTCAGAGTCGCAATCTCTCTCGCTCTTGCATTCTCTCCCTTTTGGTTGCTCTAATAGTCTCGCTCATCGATGCGAATCGACTTCGAGTTCGACTAGGGCTAATTTTGGAGTTCCTCAGCGACGTCGTTTTTTTTTAACCCATATGCCATTTGGGTTTATCCATACCTGAAGTGGCCAAGTCGCTCAATCTGCCAGAAAGTTGTCGACGTCGAGTCGTCCAAGGCAACGACTGCCTTTGCTAGGCGCTCGACTTTCAACCCAAAATCAAGTCGCCCGGTCGCCTTGTCTGCCTCCTACCGACTGAACGTCTTGACGTCGCCTAAGCGACGTCTTAACAACTATGACCTTGACCCAATAAAATATGTGCAACACGGGTATACTATCGCTCCATACTAAATCAAAATATATGTGCATTTGGATCGGAACTAAACGTCTTTCTCAGTTTCTGTAATATGAAAATAAGTATTACCTAGCCAAAGAATAGTGTAAGGCCTCGGATGCGGTTCAACAAGAAGTTTTAGTTTTTCTATCGCATGTGGATACACAAAATTGACCACACATTCGTTTTCGATGATAATTTTACACCGTTTTACTCCACAACGAAGAAAAGTATGAAAAGTATTGTCACGCTTTAAAGAATCCTTTGTGCGAAGTTTCGGGATATCCAGTTCCATGCTAAATTGACAAAATTGAAAATTTTAGGGCTGATTTGAACTTTTCAAAAACCTCAGGGACTGATTTGAACTTTCATAAAACTTCTGGGGATGCACCAAAATATAGAAACTCGTGTGCTGAATTGAAAATTTCAAAAACTTTTGGGGTTGAATTGAAAATTTCAAAAACTTTGAGATACAAATTTGTAATTTTACCACGGATGAACCGTAACACTGAGCTCTAGCAGCTTTTTTTTGTTTTTTGGATAAAAAATTGGGATAGATTGAGACTATGTTGTCGCCTCGGATGTTGTGTCGATTGTCTAGCGAACTTGGACAATAGATGGATGCCAGAAAAATTAGTGTAGGAAGAAATTGGATGAAATCAAAATATATTAGAAACTTTTGGCTTTAATACCAATATGATGCAGGACAAGTATGGAGGAAAGAATATAGGAGATTCAAAGTAGGGGTTGTACATGGAGTCCGAAATATCCGATATTCGCTCCAAAAATTCAGATTCAGATCCGAGATATTATTCGTATCCGTATCCGTATCAAAACGAATATTATTCGTATTCGTATCCATCCAAAGTGGATACAGATACGGACATATGCATATCCGTATCTGTTAATATTCGTATCCATAATATCAATATACATATATATCGTTGAATATATGTTAATATATACATATACATATATATATATACACACACACACACACACATATATATATATGTATATTAATCTCTCATTTAATATTGATATAATTATATGAAAGTATTAACATATTAATTATACATCTTTTATGGCTATTTAATGCTATACTACATAAAAAAAAATTATATATGAATATTATATCTAATTTTATTATTTTGTTTGGTTGATTATACATCATTTCTAATTATTAGGTGATTAAGTGAATATTTTTTAGTTATTAATTTAGCATTTGTGCAAGAATTTAAAAAATTAATTTTTTATTTTAAGCAGATGTTGATACTGAGACGGATATTTGATATATTTATTCATATTATATTGTACAAAATAGATATGAATAATATTCTTATTTAAATATTATCTGTCGGATACGAATATTCATATCGCATATTCGTCGAATATGAATACGAATACGGAAATTAAATTTTTTTTTCGGATACAGATACAGATATACCTGTATCCGCATCCGAAAATATCTGTTTACAACCCTAATTCAAAGGAGATAATTAGGCTAAAAGCCACAAAGCACAAGACTTAAAATTTAATAATATCAATGATTCAATACTAATAATAACGAGGGATTACAACTATTTATATAGAAATAGGAAAACCCTAAAATTTGAAGGCTAAGTAAAATATTAAGTAACCTAATTAAATAAGGAAATAATATCCTAATAATTATCCTACCTTAAATAATTTAATGCTCTAGAATATTCTACTAATATAATTAAATATATCATAATCTTATCTACTAAATAAATTAATTACATTAAAATCATCCATATATATTAATAACTTGATAATATTAAATTTCTTTTACTTCCATCCGCATCACCTACTCTGCTGTCTAACCAACATCATATGATAAAAAGTGTGTGTAGCCCATAAACAGTGATCAAAATCATTCATGGCTTGTATTGGACTATATCAATTTTCAGAAACCAAAAAAATACTGTCATAAATGTAAGCCCAATTATTACAATTTTAACATTCTCCCACATGAGCAACCATTAATTGTAAAAAAATTAGAGAAACCATTTAAATTTCCCAAAGACAATTATTGGAATGCATTCTGTTTAATGGCCCCTTATTGACACGACCATTGAAGGTCTGAAATGTATGGTGGGTTTTGACTCTAGTAAGAACAACTCCAGGTGAAACTAGTGAGCTTCCTATCCTTATAATTACCTGATGGATCAGCATTTGAACACTTTTTTTTTAATATATCTGTGGGTAAAATTGGCTACAGATTTTTATAAAGGTAATTTTGAGCCCTTCCTTCACCAACTAGTTTGGGACGAAATTTTTGGACCCCTAATATGCCGATGGGAAGAAGCAAAATTGAGGTTTCTTCCTCAAAGTCTGTTATTTCTTGCATCCTATGGGTTTAAATGGACAACATATAGTATGCAGTTTCATGGATAGCACTCTATTCTTCTCACTACTGATTATCTTCTGTCTAGAGTTTGTAGAAAGTGTCATCCTTTTCATGTTCGTTTATTATTTGTTGTGATTACCAAGATTAAATGTTTCAGGATGAGGAGAATTGAAGTGTATTAGGAATAAATACACAATTTCTCTTATTAGTTCAGAGAAAGTAGAATATTGTTGATGTTCTCTCCAAATGACCATTTGTTCAAAACCTAATGATTGACATTGAAGGATGTGGAGCTAGCTAACAATCAGGTTGGAGTTAACCCCAATGTATTCTGTCATGGTAGTGGAGCTCAATCAAACACCGAATTATTGTGGGTCATTAATTGTTATCTAGATTTTTGATCTGTTCTCCCATGTTTGCAGGATACTAAAATTGCCTTTCCTCTCTTACCTGAAGTGGTTAAGAATCTTAGAACTTTACTCTGTTTTGTTCGTTTTTTTTCCTTCTTTATATATATATATATATATATATATATATATATATATGCATATATAAATGTTTTAAAATACATGGAATGCTTCCCCTCTTACTTATGTTTCTTCATATCCTTGCGGTATAATTCAAGTATGGGTTTTTATCTGTTTGGCTTGTTGCAAAAATGATAGATTGGAGAGGACAAAGATCTCTCTGTGATAACAAACGTGGAACTAAAAAAGCTGTTTCCAGGCAAGAAGGTAAAAGCTATGAATCCAGTATATCTCTAAGTAAGAATCTTCCATTGGTACCATTATATTGTTTCCCTTATATTGTTTTATTTAGATCCTGAAAGTGACCGAGACGAGCTTATCTGCCAATCAAGAAAGGGCAGAGATGGAGAAGAAGCGATTGGTATGGAAAGTAGAGGGTTCTTCCCGAGAGAAGAAGGTGGTGAGAGGAGGAACTGTTGATCCTACAAAGCTGGTAGTGGAACTTGCTCCAATGGAAATTCGCATTTTCCTCATTGATTTTGATCCCGACAAAAAAGTGTTTGATATCTGAAAGATGGGGAGCATGCTGCTGCATATCATGAATGTGGTTACTTCATATGCTGAGGATAAGCACTATGTGAGTTGTATTTAAACTTCTATTCCATAGTTTTAAGACATTGTCTACATGGAATGGAATCTGTGGAGAGGTAACATGTAACCTCTCTAACTATTTTAGGGGGGAAAGTTGTGTACTAATTTATGTTTTTATTAAGCCTTGTTTTCCAAGAGCTTTCTACTTTAGCCCCCCAAATTTAAATTGAATGTTATGTATTGAATTTTTTTTGATCATATTATTTTTAATTAGTTTTAGTTAATAATACTGGTGCAAATATAAATTTTTGACAATTTCAAACAATATTAATATTGCGCAAGTGATAAATTTATGACGATTCATTCATCAAATTAACAAGAAATGTACTTATTTTAGATTTCAGTCGATCATCTAGTTATAAGTATCAACCTAATAAACTAACCAGGACTATTCATCTTTCCTTTAATTTTTTACAATCCATGACAAAAAAAAGGACTTTGTTTTGTGCAATTCTTGACTGAAATTACAAACCCAATAAAGTTATGGAGCTTTACCTTCGGATCCGATTGCTATGGTTTCGTCGCGGAGACCTTCCGATGAGCTCTTCCGTCTGTTACTTTATCATGTGAGAGAGGTAGGGAAGAAGTTGGAGAGAGAAAGTAGTATCAATATGATCTGAGCTCTGGTTCTATTTTTTTTACCCTATTCGTCTTTAGTCCGTGAGTTTAGTTGTATTATTTTTATTTAGTTGTGCATTATCCACACATAATAAAATTATATTTTACGGGGTGCGCTTGATCAACTTACTATTAAGTATTACTCTATTATTATATATAATATATTTTGAAATTATTTTAGTCTAAAACATATTAAGTTGCCCAAGTAACAAATTATTGCAACTCATCCATCAAATTAACAGAGAAAATATTTAATTATCAGGTGTAATGGAGTAATAATTAAAAAACTTAAATTTACTTGATTCTAAAATTATTTATACATGAACATGACCCAGCAGCGCTAGAAAATTAATTACCGCAAAAACCGGGGGTAGACTGGTCCTTCAAATGTCTAAAAGCAGCTCCGAGATGAGATGGACCGATTGCTTGATATAAAAGGATAACCCACTTATTGACACCATCAAAAATTGTAAACGAACAGTTGGATTTGCCCTCAATTTTCTTCGCAGAAATTTCATGTCCAGCTTGCCCTCTCGAAATCTAGGTTCAACATCGTCTTCTTCTTCATCTAATCTTCAGTCTCCAAACCCTAATTCCGAACACGGGGCCTTCTTTCCTCAACAACAACAGCAACTATTTCAATTTTCAGACTCTCTCTCCGACCAAACTCATACCCTTCAATCGCTTAAAATCTCAAATCCCACCGCCACGTCCAGCGATCTTTCAGGTAGAGTTTTTGATTTTTTTGGTATTTCTGTGAAGCCCTAGAACAGAAAAGGTTGTGATTGTATTAGTTTTGTTGATTTGGGGTCCTTAATTTTCGTGCTAGTTGATAATTGTGCGTTGTATTAACTAATAAGTGCTTAATGCTAGTTCTTTTGTTTTAACTGTGTCTTGGGAGTTTTAAGTGCTAGTTATTCGAAATTTAGACAGAATTGATGTGGTTGTCAATATGGGAAACTAGAAGCTTTTCATTGACGAAAAAAGAGTAAAGCTGGAAGCTTTTCTATTAACTACATTTTTCAGTTTGTGGAAGGGGTTGCGACGGATGTATGAGAGCATGCTTTGGTATTGATAAGCACTGTTGTTCTTTTTTGACAGGATCAATGGCTCCAACTGCAGAAGATTCTGGTGGATCTTCCAAAAAGGTAACTTTCTTGCTTGCTTGCTCTTAAAGTAACGAATTTGGTTTATTTTATTTAATGCCCATGTTGAAAAGAGCATCAATGTGGGTTGTGGACCTTGAAAAATTGGTTTGGTACATTCTAATTTAAGATGGTCAAACAATTGCCCTCAAGCTGACTTTAAAGCATGAAAACATTTTGTATCAATGTGTGGAAGAAATTCTACAATAAAATTGAAAAATAGAAATTGTTGCTTACTCTTGAGGGTGAACCAGTGGTCTAAAAATCCCGCCTAGTCTTGTCTAAGTCCCACATAGGCACTAGGGTCACCTTTATTTGACTAGGTGCCTAGACTTTGAAACCCTATAATAATTGAAATGAATTTTATGTCTTATAAAATTTCTTGTTTGATATTTTGCATGTAAATATTTTAAATTTTGCATCTACTGTGTCCTACATAGTATATACAAATATATACCAGAAAGATAAATAAGTAAGACCGACTAAGAAAATGCCTAGGCGGCCTAGGTGCTAGATGTTTAGATCCATGTTTAGGTTTGTGTAGCTATTTTTAAAACACTGGGTCAAAACCAGTATTTATTTTTCTTATTGACAGCCAGCATGAAGCTGATATAATTTCCCCATTTATAATGTGTGTGTTTCTGTATATATCCTATATACACATTTTTTGAATTCCATTTGTTTTTACTTTGTCTAGTCCATTTTTATTTTTATTGTTACAGGTGAATGAAGCAAGGAAACAATATAAAAAAAGTTTTGCTCACCATAAAACTGGTACAGATTATCAGCGTCAAGCTTCTGGTCGAGCGGGGATTGTTTCTGCTCAACACAGAGGAAAGTTGTCTGAAAGCATTGTTTTTCCAGGCAGCCAGCAGACTTCTGGGCCTACGCATCAATCTGGAAGGAAGGGACAGATGATTAACGGTAACCACTTACTGAATTTTCATTACGATCCTATTTCTCGTTCACAACCAAAGACCCCTCCTCCAAGAAGACAGCAGAAGAGAAAGTCGTATAACAAGGATTTGTTCCTTCAAGCAAATTACAAGTTTGTTTTGTTAGATTCTGGAAACTATGCACCTGAGACGATGGATCCAGATAAAGCACTGCATTGGGAGGATATTATCTGTGTGAAGTATTCCACTCCTCTTGCTGTTCAGTGTCCAATATGCTTGGAAGATCCTTTATGTCCACAGATAACCTCATGTGGCCATATTTTCTGTTTTCCATGTATTTTGAGGTACTTTTCAATTGGTGAAGAAAAAGTTGAATGCTCAAAAAAGTGCCCCTTGTGTTTCATGATGATATCTTCAAAGGATTTGTACACCATCTACATTGAGAATGTTAACCTGTACTGTGTTGGTGATACTGTAGAATTTATGCTTCTAACACGTCAAAAGGATTCATTTACTTTATCTCTCAAAAATAAACAAGGGATGGAGAGTGTGGAAGAAGTTCATAATTCCTTTTCAAAGTTTACTTTCACGTCAGATGTGGATCTCTCAGTCAGAAAAGCAATGTCAGAGCTAGATAGTTGGCTAGCAAGAGCAGACTCGGGGCTTGTCGATGACCTGGAAAGACTTCCATATGTTTGTGCTGCAATGGAACAGTTGGAGCAAAGGAAGACAAATTGGAATGAGCACCGGGTTGGTAATGGCAATGACACTTTTCGGAACAGTGATTATCATACCAGATCTCCATCAGCTGCAAGTGTTATGAATATTGATCATGAATCTGGCCAGTTCATATGGGGAACACTTTTTGCTAATGTCGATGATAAACCCACACGGTTGGAAAGCTCAAATCAAGATACAAAAGATGGAGACCCTTGTATGATTCAAGTTAGTGATGTGGTTGAATCATATGACAACCGAGATGAAGCATTATCTTCTTCCTATGATGATAACGGCAGTATGCACTGGCAAGCAAATGGCTACAAGGATATAAAGGACAATAACTCGTACAATTTTTATCAGGTGCTTAAGCCACTTTTAGTTTTCCACGTATTGGCATATTTTTGAAGAATGCAAATATTACATTTGAAAGATTAGCTTTTCAAATAAAGAAACAGATTATAATAGTGCGCCGATCTGTGGATGTAGATGTGGAGTTGCACTGAACTTTCAGACTTTACAATCTAATCCAATTAAGAAGAATACTATACATTGTGATTTCTGAGTATCACTGAAGAGTCTTATCAATTTTATCTTGGTTACAATACAAAGGCAACCATAGCTATCCTATTTATTACAAAAGTGCCTGTTATTCATTTTTGACTCGGACAACTTTTTTGTAATTGTTTTACTATTTATGTTATTATGTACATTTTGTAACTTCCTTGGCATTTATACTCCTGAAGACCTTTTGGGACATGCAATATTTATTTTGTAGCTGTAAAACCTTGTGAAAATTGTTTGACAAAGGAGCCTTGCTCTTTTTCCTATCAGAATTGTGGTCTACTTCTATCCTTGTGCCTATAATGATGCGTAATTTCTTTTTTAGATATTTATACTATGTCTGTTTGCCTATTCCAGGCTGTTGATGGTCAGCACCTTATCCTTCATCCACTAAACATAAAGTGTCTTCTACACCACTATGGGAGCTATAGCAGGCTTCCACACAGGTTTAAGAAAGATTCATTCTGTTTTTTTTTGGCTTAAAGAGAAGAATGACTGCTAATTGTTTGCAGATACTTGTCTTTTATTGAATTTGAACCACAAAGATGAAAGATACTTCTGTCATCTACTGAAAATTTCATCGAACTTATTTCACATGTACATATGCATACACTGATACACACACGTTCATAGTTCTCTCTTCGATGTTTGTAGGGTGCATGCCCTGCATTAAATACATTTGAGTATCTCCAATACATGCAAAATTTGCATGTTATACTCATTATATGTAGATTTAGATAAACTTTGTAATTTCTCTGATCACCTACTTTACAGTAGCAGAAACAGTATCCTTGTGATTGTGATGGTTAAAGGAGTCCTATCTCCTTGCCATGCATTGCACTTGGTCTCTGTTTGAGGATGAGGCTTGTTAATACCATTTTAAGTTGATTTTTCTTTTGGACAAATACACTTGACAAACTTAGAATTTATCATGATCTCATGGTTTTTTTTTAATATCGATGGGTTGGTGTAAAACTTTCTGAGGTTTTTTCTCCCTCAGCACTGTATGAGGGAATATTTTCCCGTGTTTTGTTTTGGTCATTATCATTATTTTTTTCTCAAACTAGAATTTATGATTTATACAGAATCTGTGGAAAGATTGTACAACTGGAGACAGTGACGCAATCAGAGGCAATGAGGAGGCGCTATCGTCATTTGAGCCATTTTTCCTTAATTTCAGGTACCCAGCAGCATATATCAATGTGTTTCTGTCTGTGTAACTTTAATCTTTTAAAGCCACCATTTCAGGATCATGTATTATGTAGAATCTCTTATGTCCCGTGCCAATTTCATTCTATTTAATGTGTTTCCTTAATTTTTCAGCTTTGTGAGATTGATCTCAGTGACCATTTACCACCTGATGCTCTTTCTCCATTCATGGATGAAATAAAAAATCGAGCAAAGCAGAGGAAGCGACTCGCCAGAAAGGTGAGGCCAATCACTGTGCCTATTTTTGTTCTTTTGGTGCTTGTTTTCTTAAATGTTTCGAGTGATTGATTGAGTACTCCAGTTGGCTAAAAACAACCTGTCGCTACTCCAAATCCGGCAATATTTTTTAATAAAGAAAACCCTCAACCTAGAAGGACCCCCCTGCCCCAAAAAAAACAAATAAAAAATAAAATAAAGTAATAGGCTAAGTAAGAAAATGTTATCTTACTTGGAGCAGACCATCTAGCTTGAGATGTTAAATCATGCCACAGTTCATTTTTTGGTAAAGGAAAATGAGGAATAACAACGTACAAGCCACTAGTTATTTGAAAGAAAAATATAGCATGCAAACTAGGGACATGAGATTGCAGTTTTTATAATCTGCAAATTTATTGCTTATATCTCTTCCACATAAGGTAGTAGCATAATTGTATAACTTCGTCACTTTTCAAATGTTAAGCTTGGCATCTCTAGATGGTATCAGTGGAGTGGCCATAGTCAGCTGTTCTCAGTGTTCACCACATAAAAGGGGGTCAGTCTTGGGTATTCTTTTGCTGACTATGTGACTTTCTCAATTTATCCTTCCCACTCTTTGGGAACTGCACGCGTAGGGTCCACATATTAGCTACTAAAAATTTGACACATCAGCTAATATGTGGGCTTTACATGTGGAAATATCAAAAAATAATGTGGAAATATTGGTTTCCCGCCATTTTTGTCTATTATTTTTGCAAAACCCAGTCATGTCCAGGGGAAACCAATTAAATAAAATGGTACTACAACAATTGAAAAGAAGGCGGTAGATCAAATGCAACACATATACCTTGTTTTAAAAGGTTATTTTGTACGGACTGCGTTTTTAATATAAATTATAATTATATTATAACTTTTCTTCTATTTATATGTATAGAATGTTACTTTGAAGGCGATCTTCAATATATTTAGCTATTATTGTGCCGGCAGTTTCTAGACACAATTAGTAGACATATTGCATGATATATAATACTCTAGCAGCAAATTTGTGTTGGACACGTGTCGGACACAAATTCGCTCCGACACGCCTCCGTGAGCTCCTCTCTTTTGTTTTCTTTCTTTTTTTCCCTTTTTTAATTGTGGACACGCCTCGGACACGTCGGTACTTGCCTTGGACACGTTAGAGGACACACCTGGGGTTAAATTAATTTTTTAAAAAATTGCAGTTCTTAAATTGCAATATAAAAATTAGCTTGATGTTAATGAGATTAACTCATTTTAGTTGTTTTATTTATGGCCCTATGGCTTATTTTATGTCTTTTAAGTTTGTACATTATTATGCAACTTTAATATATTTATTATGCAATGTGTTTGTGTTTTCTTTTTTTTGTTCTAAGTTTTTATCATGCTCTATTAATATTAAATTTATTTATTGTAAAATATATATATATATATATATATATATATATATATATATATATATATATTGTAAAATTGAATGTATCCCTGAAATGTCTTATCGTGTTTTTTTTGTGTGGAAAATGCTGTATCCAGTGTCTCGTCCTGTGAGTCGGTGCTTCATCGATAATACTTGTTACCTTCTTTTACATTTCCATATTAGCCTATTAGGTCATCGTAATGTTTTCATGATTAAGGAACTATTTTAGACTATGCTTACTATTCCTGTTTCCAGGAGCAAGAGGAGAAAATAAAGGCTGAAGTTGCTGCTGCCACAGAATATGTGTCTATGCCATTTAACTTTGCACAATCTCATGATTTTTCCCCTACCTTCTCCATGGATGACTTTGAAGGTAATAGTGTGTTGTGTCTTCACACATTTGTTCTATAGTAATCGTTAAGACAAACCTCTGAAAGCCCATACTAGAGTAATACTTATTATTTAAACAAAATATTAGAATATAGTACTACAGTCGAAATTGTATATAGATAGTCCAGATGGAACAAACTAGTTTAAAACTTGTGCTGTTGGGATTGTAGTATTCTGTATCGATGCTTCAAAGCAGTCTTTCTTCTTCTTTTTTTAAATAAATTTTTTTTGTGTGTTCCGTCAAGATTTTTCATGCCTGCAGGGATGTAGTTCATGATCCTTGTTGTAGACAATCTTCTAGGTTTATGGTATATATGTTTACATTGATGCAGCCTGGTTCTGCTCTAGGGGCTTGTTAAATTTTAAAAGTTCTTTAATTGAGTGGTTGTCAATTCACATTTGGAGGTCTACTACTCCAAAAGCCGTGTATTTTTGATATGGGGGCTCTGCCATCCGACAAAAATAAAAAAAAGGCTCCTTTGAGACTTAATTTGACCTAATGTTTGATCAATTAATATTATTAATAGTTTTGCTCATTTCTATGTTTGACTATTGTAGCGTTGGGGAGTGTAGGCGACAGGCCTCTCTTCTCAAATGTTACAAGGATGGGTTTTGCTGCTGCCCATGATTCTCCAGCCTGGAAAATTGAGGAAGCTCATATTCTGCCTAAAACTGATGTTGCGAGTAATTCTTCTAGTGTATTCGGTAATATTCAAAATGCAATTTCTATATGTTTGTCATCCGCTTGAATATGCGCATCTCTTAAACTAATGTAGTGGCTGGAAAATTGAAACTATATTACCTATCATGCTATTTGGACAGCTGATCTCCATGTTGTCTCAATCTTTGCAAGGTTCAGATAACCGACTTTTTTCTTTGGCTCGGTAAATGCAGGTACACCCTCATTTGCGAATGTAATATCAAGAGCAAAACCTGTTGAATCCAAGCCTACTGAGATAGGCAAGAAAGGAAAGAAGCCAAACCGGGTGCTCCTATCTACAGCTGGTGGTCGACCCTATTAAATAAGGGGATTGTACTTGATAGTATTAGCATCTGTATATTATATTCGGAGATAAGTTCCTTGGGTATATGTCTGAATTTTGCTCGTGCCTTTTGACTATTTGAATGGCATCATAGCAAGCTTGCATTCGTTCTTTTCTAGCGTGTTGGTTGGTAGCACCATTAGTCTCCATAAACTCAAACTTGTCTTTTACTAGTCCAGTGCTATTTTTCTGGCATCTGATGTAAAAGATTTGACTCCTAAGATTTTTCCTGTTATCTATTTAACTCTTGAAAACATAGATGACCATTCAGAGAATTGATTGTTATGTACATCATTCTCTAGTTGATTGTTTTTAAAATTAAGAAGTAAGCATCTATTTTAATTATGAACGCTAGAGTTAGATTTATGGGTATATATAATATCCTCGATTTTGAAAATCTGAAAAATTAAACTAAACTAGTTTATAAGGAGGAGTACTATTAATTTGATTTGATTATTTAATACTATGTTTTATTGTAAAAAAAAAGTAACCTTGATACTTTTTAAAATGATCGTTGTATTAACACATTATTTTAAGACTATTTCATGCTTCGGATTTTACCTAAATGGAAGTATGATCAGACTTCTAGTAAAACATTCTTTTAAACTAGTATTTCATTGGTCTACCAACTCCCAAATAGATATTTAGATTATATTTCAAAATAAATAAACCGTCTATTTTTATCCGTGTCATTTAATTAATTAATTAATTTTAAAAAAAGAACACTTCTATTGCAAGAGTTTTTGAATATTCATAAGATTAGTTAGTATTATTATTATTTTGAAAATCTTTGCTTGTCCTTGTTTTTCTACGCATAATTGAGGAGAAAAGGAAGGAAATATGGAAAATATTAAAGCTCGCGCTGTCTCTAAAAATAAAATACACGCCACGTGCCATCCCTTAGGCAGAAAGTCAAATTAACTAATTACCGATCACCGACGTCCGACGCCATTCCACATAACTCGGAGGAGCTCGCCAACTCGCTCACTCAATGAGCAGCACCAGAAGACCAGCCCTTCTTCATCTTTTGTGTGCGCTGCCTCCATTTTTTCTCTCTTCATTTTTGCCATTCAGTCCTCCTTCTTCACCGGTTAACTTCCCTCCAATATATCAAACCCTGATCTCACTACTTCTACTTATTTCCATGTCGCTCATGCCTTTATTCATGTTTGAGTAATTGAATTGCAGGAAATGGGAAAGCCGAATCTAACACAGAGGAAGTTCGAATGTTATCTGATTTTCAGTACACCGTTCAGCAATGCGTGGTGAGTTTTTCTCATTTCTTCAATTATTTACTCAATTTTAGATCACAAAGTTTGTATTTTGTGACTGGAGTTCAATTTTTTAGTTTTTTTTTTTAAATTTATATTTAACTTCTAATAGTGGTCTAGTTTAGCATGCTGGATTAAAATGATTTGCTATTTTAGGATTGAATTTTAGCTATATTTACTAGAAGTTTGTTGACTTGATTTATAATTATATTTTTAAGCTTTTGATATGCAACCAGTTGAGAAAAAAATTGTGTATATGGACTATGGTTAAATATAAATTTGCACTTTAATAATTGGAATATTTGTAGTTAAGTCATCTATTATTTGTTGTTTATTAACATGTAAAATTATTTACATGTTCTTTGGTAAGTAAATAAATTCATTACAAACCCAAAAAGGGGCGAACCCAAGTCACGTGATGTATATAAAAAATCCAAAACCCTTATTTGTGAAATCTTCTTATTACTGGGGTGGTGTAGTCCATCTCTGGAAGTGAAGCTTTTTAAATAGTACCTTTGAATGATGTCTATAAAGGGACTGTTTTTTTTCATCTGAGGCATACAAGGGGTATGTCTTCTATATAATTAATAGTTACCTACCTTGATTTAATGTAGGCGAATCGAGGTCTTGGACTTGCTGCACATATTATTGATCACTGCAAATTGGTGTTCAAGTTTCCTGGGTCTGCCTCTTCTTTATTTCTTTTACTATTTCTTGTTATCCCTTCCTGATGCATTTCTAAGTTGATCTGACTTCTCCTTCCATTGCGTGCAGTACAATGCACAGTTTAAAATCTTTGAACCTTTAGAGTACAGCTATGATGTTTGGGAGGCAATTCTGATGTGGGAATAGATACGCTATTATCATTAGTCTGTGAAGGTATTTTCTGTTGTAGTACATGATATAAACTAAGAGTGTCTGAAATGCAGCATAGCCACATGACTACAGTGTTGACAAGAGAATATTTAGACTCTCGGTCAGATGGATGGTTGGACTATACTGCAAAAAGAATAGCACAATTGTATGCTATCTCCTCTAGATATTTATTATCATATTTTTGCCATTTTTACTTAAATCTTTGTGTGGTAAATGCTTGTGATTATTAAGTAATCATCTTTTGTTTTTTTTCTTGTTCTACTATAATATTTTTCATGGTTGTAGGGGTGCAGAAAAATGCTACAATCGTTCTCTTTGCGAGGAGCACCTTAATTTAATTTTGCAAGCAAAGCCACCTTTCTGCTTCCGTCAGTTTAAATCATGTGCCGTTGTTGGAAATTCAGGAGGTCTCTTGAAGGCAGAGTTTGGAAAAGAAATCGATAGTCATGAAGCTGTAATACGAGACAATGAGGCCCCGGTTAATGTGGTATATACCGCTTTCTGTTGGATGTTAATTCAAACTCCACCAGATTTTATGTTCCTAGTTTTCAGCTATTAGTTATTTTTGAATAAAATCCTTCTATCTGAAGGATATAATTAAATCAGTTTAGTTTTAATTTTAAATCAACCTTATCAATGTTATTAGGCTTATCCTTTATTCTAATGCCTATATAAAGGCCATCTTGCTATCATATGTAATGCACCACAGATAAATAAAAGTTCAGTTCTTCTCCTTCCTTTAAATATTCATTGTTTTGTTTTTTCTTGCTGCTGCGTTAACAAAGTTTGGTATCAGAGCAAGTTAAATAACTGGGCATAAAATTACAACTCCATCAGAGGCAAGGTCAAAGTAAGTATGGCTGCATCAGGTAACAATTCTCAACCACATGTTCCTATTTTTAAAGGCGAAAAATATCAGTTTTGGAGTATTAAGATGAAAACCATGTTTGTTTCTCTTGACTTATGGGAACTTGTTGAGAATGGTTATACGGTATATGAAGGAGAGGGAATCATTGTTGCCCAAATGAAAGAAGAAAATAACAAGAAAGATGCAAAAGCATTGTCCTATATACAACAAGGGTTGGATGATACAATCTTTCCTAGCATCATGGGTGCAAAAACATCAAAGGAATCATGGGAGTTGCTGTGAAATGAATATGAAGGTTCAAAGCAGGTAATTACTCTTAAATTGCAAACTCTTCGTCGAGACTTTGAAACGTTGTTGATGAAAAGTTCTGAGATATATGATTTTTCTATAAGAGTTACTTCTATTGTTAATCAAGCAAAGTCTCTTGGTGAAAACATGTCTGATCAAAAAATTGTTGAAAAAGTTTTGAGGATTTCAACTCCAAAGTATAATTTTGTTGTGGCTGCAATTGAGGAATCCAAAGATTTGTCTACTTTATCATTTACTCAATTAATGGGTTCATTGAAAACACATGAGGAAAGATTGAGCATGGTTGATGAAAATCAAGTTGAACAAGTTTTCCAGTCAAAGATTGACTTGAAGACAGGTGCGAGCTCACATTCCCATGGGTGGAAGAATCATTCAAAAGATAAACGTGAAAGTGCTCGAGGCGGAGGAAAAAGTTGGAACCAGACTCAAAAACATTATAGCAGAGGTAATGGTGACAAGTCCTGGAGCAGGAATAACGGTAAGCACTTTAACAAAGCTAGTGCTCATATAAGCACTTCAACGCCGCGAATGGTGAGAAACACAACTTCGGTAATTATGAGCTTCCCATACGTTATAATTGCATAGAAGAAGGGTCATATTGAGAAAGATTGTTGGTATAAAAACAAGGATCCAAATATTCCTATTTGCTCTATTTGTGGAAAATATGGACATACTCAAGACAATTGTTGGTATAATAAGAAAAATGAAGCAAAATTTCATGAAGAAAAATGTGATAATAATGAGGAGTCGTTGTTTCTGTGTTGTTTAACTGAAACTGTAGAGCATGTTTGGTATCTAGATAGTGGCTGCAGTAATCACATGTCCGGTGATAAGTCTATCTTTGTCGAAATTGATGAATCTGTAAAGTCTCAGGTCAGCTTAGGAAATAATGAGCAAGTTCGGGTTTATGGAAAAGGAGTTGTCTCCATTAATACCAAGTTTGGAAAGAAACTTATCTCAGATGTAATGTATGTTCCACGGTTGGGTCAAATTCTTATTAGTGTGAATCAACTACTTAAGAAAGGATACTACTGTTTGTTTTGATGATGATTGTTGCATGATTTACAATAAGGAGGATAAGAAATTATTATTTTCTATAAAATGGTGAAAATAAGATGTTTTCCTTCAATTTTCTCGAGCTTAATTGTAATGCATTTAGTGTTATTGATGACTCTTGGCTATGGCACAAAAGATATGGGCATTTGAATTTTGATGGCCTAAGGTTGATCAAAGAAAAATGATGGTGAATGGGCTACTGCAGTAACTAAAAATCGGGGAAGTATGTGAAGCTTGTGTTTATGGTAAACAACATCAGTGTTCCATTTCAAGTGGGAAGTCTTGGAGAGCAAAAGCAGATTGATGCTAGATACATCTTTGATTTATGTGGCCCTATGCGTACAACCTCATTAGCTGGGAACAAGTACTGTTTGGTATTTATAGATGATTTTTCTCGACTAACGTGAGTTTATTTTATCAAACAGAAATCTGAAGCATTTTCAAGATTCTTGGAATTCAAAGCATATGCTGAGAAACAATGTAGACATTCCTTGAAAATACTACGAACAGATCGTGGTGGTGAATTCACATATGAGGAGTCCTTTTTTTGTAAAAGTGCAGGAATTCGAAGAGAACTTACTGCAAGTTATACTCCGCAGCAGAATGGGGTTGCCGAACGAAAGAACAGAAGCATAATTGAAGCTGCGAGATTTATGTTGAAAGAAAGAAGACTACCAAAGAAGTTTTGGGCTGAAGCAGTGTCAACTGCAGTGTATTTAATAAATCGGTTTCCTACAAAGGCTGTTCAAGGCAAAACTCCTTATGAAGCTTGGCATGGGAGCAAGCCAAATGTGAATCACCTAAAGGTATTTGGTTCTATAGCTTATGCTCACATTCGATATCAAAAAAGAGGGAAATTAAATGATTAAAGTAAAAAATGTATCTTTATTGGTTATAGTGAGGAGACAAAGGGCTATAGAGTTTATGATCCTTCTAATGATCAATTACTTGTTAGTCGTGATGTTGTTTTTAATGAACATGATTATTGGAATTGGGAAAGAGATACTGAAAAATTTTCAAATATGTCAAAGGTGATAGGGGAAGAAGAGTCCGTTGAAGAACCAATAACTCTTGAAGAAGAGTCTGAGTCGATACCAAAGAAGTTACGGAGTCTAGCGGACATATATCAATCTTGTGATTTTGCTTTTGCAACATTTGAACCATTTCATTTGAAGAAGCAAAGGAAAGTCTTTGAATGGAGGGATCTGATGAAAGAGGAAATTGATGTCATTGAAAGAAATAGTACATGGAACCTAGTCAATCTACCTAAAGGAAAGGAAGCTATTGATGAAGTGGATTTACAAGTGCAAGTTTAATTGTGAAGGTACACTTCAAAGGCCAAAGTACGGTTCAGTAGAAAGGATATTCTCGAAGTACACGAAATCGATTATTCGAAACATTTTCTCCGTGGCAAGGATTGACACCATCGGAATTTATCCTCGGATTAGCAGTATGCAAAAGAAATGGCAAGTTTATCAATTTGATGTGAAGTCGGCATTCCTTAATGGAAGTTAGAAGAAGATGTATATGTTGAGCAGCAAGAAAGGATTTGAAGTCAAAGGATGGAAAACAAAGTCTACAAATTGCGTAAAGCTCAGTATGGACTTAAACAAGCTCCAGAGCTTGTGCGGGAAAGATTGACAAGTATTTTATCCAAAGACAACTTCAAGAAAAGTGAGAGTGAGCCAACCTTATGCGTAAAAACTCAAGGTCTTGATTTCTTAATTACTGTCTCTATGTTGATGATATGATATATACGGTAACTCACAAAGATTGATTGAAGAATTTAAGAAAAGTATGATGTCTAAGTTTGAGACGATGATTTGGGACTACTACATTACTTCTTGGGTATGGAGATTGTTCAGATTCTTATGGAATTTTCTTGTGTCAAGAAAAATATATTCTTGATCCATTGAAGAAGTTTAAACTGTCAAGTTGTAATCCTGCAAAAACCCCAATGAACACCAATGAAAAACTGGTGTTAGATGATGGAGCTAAAAGATGTGATTTGAAAGAGTATCGAAGTTTAGTCGAAGGATTGATTTATCTCACTCATTCGAGGCCAGATATAATGTTTGCTGTTAGTTTGTTATCACGCTTTATGCAGAATCCAAGCAAAGTTCATTATGGTGCAGCAAAGAGAGTTTTAAGATATGTTCGTGGCACGATTAACTATGGGATCAGGTATCATAATGTTGATAATTTTAAGTTAATCGCCTATACTGATAGTGATTGGGCAGGTTGCACAGATGATCGAAAAAGTACTTCCGGATTTGCTCTTGGTCTTGGTTCTGGAATGATATCTTGGGGAACAAATAAGCAACACTCAGTTGCTTTATCAAGTTCTGAAGCTGAATATGTAGCTGCTACAAAAGCCGCATGTCAAGTTGCGTGGTTGAGGAGGATATTATGTGATTTAAAGGAGAAGCAAGAAAGGCCAACAACTATATTCTGTGATAACAAGTCCAGCATCGCGATGACTCGAAATCCAGTTTTTCATGGAAGAACTAAACATATTGAGCTTCGTCATCACTTCATCCAAGAGCTCATAGCAAAAGGTGAAGTAAAACTAGAATTTTGCAGCACAGAGGACCAAATTGCAGATGTGTTCACAAAAGTGTTGACCATTGAAAAGTTCTACAAGTTCAGGAGCTTACTTGGATGTTGTGGTCGTTCGAATTAAGGGAGGATATGTTGGATGTTAATTCAAACTCCACCAGATTTTCTGTTCCTAGTTTTCAGTTGTTAGTTATTTTTGAATAAAATCCTTCTATCTGAAGGATATAATTAAATCAGTTTAGTTTTAATTTTGAATCAGCCTTTTCATGTTATTAGGCTTATCCTTTATTCTAATGCCTATATAAAGGCCATCTTGCTATCATATGTAATGCACCACAGATAAATAAAAGTTCAGTTCTTCTCCTTCCTTTAAATATTCATTGTTCTGTTTTTTCTTGCTGCTACGTTAACACTTTCGGTGTTAATTTTCCCATTATAAGAGATTGTGAGGCTCATGCTCTTTTTGAGTAGCCATAATGTTACTTCCTGTTCGGTTGAATATGTCTCTTATTACAGTAGTTGTACCATTCAAAGCTTTGCATTTTGTACAATTTCCTGTTGTTTTGGAGTTGATAACAAAGCTCTATCTGGGACAACTAACATATCTCGTCTATGACAATGCCATGGAGAAATATGCTAAATATGTTGGTCTAAAGAGGGATTTCCGTCTGGTAGTGAGGGGTGATGCTCGTAACATGGTCAAGATCCTTGATGGCTCAAGTAAACTCATATTACTATCTCCCTTTATTTTAATGGAGTATTTCTCTTAATGCTTTGTCCCTCCTCCCTGCCTAAAATTTTGCAGTCTCTGAATTTGTTTTTTCAGTGTTGTCTTTTTGTTTTTGTTTTGATGTTCATAGTTTTTATTACATCTAGCATTTGACATTTGATTTATCATGCCATAGAATATACGTCATCATTAGTTTTATAGCAATTAGCTCAAAGCGTGCACAACTGCACAAGTTTGGGCAGTATTATCAATTATGGTAGCCTTCTTGGTTTCTCCTGAACTGCAATTTTCATACCCTGTGAAGCCTCTTGATGAAAGTCAGGAGTGTATATTTTGAATCAAAAACATACAGGCAGAATCACTTGAATTTATTATTGGTGGAGGTTAGAGTAGTATTTTGCTACTTCATCATTCAAGGCAAAATTCCAGCTCTGTCTTCATCGCCTTTAGTTCCCTAACAACCTTCTTAGATTACAAATTAGTTGATTCCTCATGTCCACTTGTGGAGATAAAGTTTCTCACATTCTTGACATGTCAAACTAAAAGTAAAAAAGACGCGAGTAATAAGTGATAGAAGTTTCTTGATATCATGATACAGATGTACAAGAGTGCCTACTTACTATATTTTCTCTCCTGCAGTTGATGAGGTTCTTATTATTAAAAGTGTGACCCACCGAGACTTCAATGCAATGATATAGGTAAATATTGCATTACGGATGGTAGATGATTAACTATGTTCATTAAATTACTAAGCAAGAAGTTTGTGAGCCGTAATTATGTAGCACCTGAAGAATGAAGGGCCAGATTAATATATTTGATAGTTAAGGCCCATAAGGACCAGAGTAACAGGACAGTGTTAAATTACATGCACTTTATTGAATTATTTCTGTGTTGTAGGTATAATTTACATGTTATGCTACTTTGTCTGACCACATTTTTTTACTATCACATTTTGAAATCCTATAACTCCTCTCTCTCTGTCTCTGTCATACATAGAAGGAGCAAAAAACGAAAAAGGAAAGGAAAAAAAGGAGCTGAGACTTAACTGTGGCTGGAGGTTTTGAAAGATGGTGTCTAGTTCTCCCTAAAGTCATAAAACCTTTGTCATTATGTACCAAAAGTACTTTTAAAGGCATGGCTAACAGCTTGTCATATTTATGCTGCAGAGCATTCCAAATCCAGTTTCTCTTCCAGGGTATTGTACTATGCAGAGGTGCCAAAGGAACTGGAATGAAATCCATAGAACTTGCACTTTCTATGTGTGAAACTGTTGACATATATGGGTTTACTGTGGATCCTGGCTATACTGAATGGTTAGTTTAATTCTATTATTTTTCTGCATTCCCTTGGTCATTAATAGTCATTTACCTCTCTCTCCCCCCTAATTTTTGTTAAGATGTTCTCTTAGGACCCGGACCCGGACCCGGACCCCAAGGAAAGGGCACAATCCACTTCAAGGAAGGGCCTATTACCAACTCTTAGAATGTCTTGGTGCAAGTTCTTTTATCTAAAGGAAAGATAGGAGATTTACTAGTGTTGATAATATATGTATATACCCATACATGTATACTATAATTTAATTTGGAGTTCATACCTTTCAGGTAATTAGGATACATTCTCCCATGAGAGAAGAAAGGATGCAAGACTGGTCAGATGTACCAAGTCGAGAAATGGAGTAAATTCTAAAAATAGTTTACTCCACGTTCAGCTTTCTAGTTGACATCCAATTTTGTTGGATTTTCAAAAATTCAAATTCAACGCCATTTAAAGTGGCATTGGAATGATGAGCATCATTTGAATGTCTAATTTTGTTCTTAATCATATTTTTTTGTTTATCCGATTTTTTTTAAATAAATTTATTTTTTAAAGAATTTTTAAAAAAAAATTGATATTTTTTTTGTAAAAACTTGATAATTTATTTTTGTATTAAGTAAATTTGAAAATAAAAAATTAAACGTCATTTGAAATGGTGTTGGAACACTTTTTTTTATGAAGCAAATGTGGATGGAAATAGATGTCAGGCTATTTTACTAAAAGCATAGAGGTTGAACATGGCGTTCGAACTTTTTTGTTTTTTTTTAATAAAGCAAATATGGAATGGATTAGTTAAATGTGAGCTTGAAAGCCATTTGAAATGGCGTTGGAACATTTTTTACAAAGCCAATTTGGACGCCATTTTAAATGGGATTGAAACAAAAAAAAATTTACAAAGCAATTCTGGAATATATGTTACTACTTGAACAATTGAAGAATTGTTTTGTAAAAAAAAAAATATTTTGTTTCAACGCCATTTCAAATGGCGTCCAAATTGGCTTTGTAAAAAAATTATTTCAGCGCCATTTCAAATGGAATTTAAGCTCTATTCCACATTTTGTCAGTCAGAAAAGCGCCATTTCAAATGGCGTTTGACTAATCCATTCCATATTTGCTTTATAAAAAAACAAAAAAGTTCTAAAGCCATTTAAAATGACGTTCAACCTCTAAATAGCTTGACATCTATTTCCATCCACATTTACTTGGTACAAAAAATAAAACTTTGTTCTAACGCAATTTCAACTAGCGTTTAATTTGGTAGCTGTAAGGTGTGGGGTAATGCTGATCCCAATGGCAATGGGCGCATCTCTGGATCTTCAGACATGAGCATCATCAGGAAAAATTCAAATGATAGTAAATGGGAAGTCATGCCTTTTGAGAGTGAGAAAGGAAGCACAGGATCATCTGGTGTTTCTGTGTGCAAAATGGATGGCAACAAATTGGATGATCTGGTTTGCATGAGACATTCCTTGAAATCTGAGAGGTTCTAAGTTGGTTTAAACACAAGTTGTATATAGTCCTGTTATAAACAAGTATTGTTGCTGACTTGCTGGAGTTTTAACCCATAGGCGAAACACCTAGCAGTAGATTGAGCTGCAGAAAATGCTGTTCCTGTTGTCTGATGTACTATTTTTTATTGAGGCAGAGTCCGCATACATGTTGGGATTGATAAATCATGGTACTGCCCTGCCTTTTCTTTCAGGTTTCCTATTCTCCTTTATCTCTGTATCTCATGGGTTGTATTTCCTGATATCTACTACCCTCTGGTGAACTTAGTTGTTTGCACTGGTGCATGTGATAATAGTCTTTAATTATAACACAGATAAAAAGATATTTGGTTCCTGGAAAGCATTTTCTATAATGCAGTGAATGAACATGAAAAATAAAATGGAGATTTGAAAAAGAGATGGATGTTGGGAAAGTGACCCTACAGCTACACCTGGAGTTGGGAGTTGGGGTCACACAGGAGCCAGAATAGATCTTCTTGGTTCAGCCCAAACTATTACACTACTACTCCGTCCATTTCTCAATAAGTGTTTTATTCGAGATTTTGACCAAAAATAGTCCACTAAAATCTTACTATTAATTAATATAAAACCACACAATATACTCAAATTTGTAATCATGTCATATTACTAAATTAAAAAATTATTATTTTAATGGTATACGAACAAAAATGTATTCTTAATAGTACATGTATATTGGGACATGAGATTTATTAGAATTTTATCACCAAATAATCTAATAACAAAAGTCATTTTTTTTTTAAAGTTGGGGGTCGTTTGATAAAATTGAATGAAACTGAATATCGAGTGAAAAAAGTTATTTGATAATTGATATGTACGAAACATTTAAATAACAATCTTTTATTATTTTATCCCTCTTAAATTATTTTAATTTCTTACTTCATATGACTATTTTAAATTTTCATTCTCTCAAGGACATGTATATTGGGACATGAAATTTATGTTAATTTTAAATTTAAAAATATATTAAATTAACTTAAAAAAGTCAATTATTAATTTATTACCATATAAATTGGACAAGAGGGAGTATCCCTTTTCCAACAATGGCAGGCAGCTGTAGTATTTTGTTTTTCAAAAGGTGATTTGAATTAGCACCCTTATTTTTCTCTCTCCAAGGTCATTTAAACAAATAATAGCTGCCATTTCTTTATCCTTTTTTTTTTTTTTAAATATTCACCAATCGCCCAAATTTTGCACCCTCTCTCTACGTCTCTTTTGTTTTGCCTGTAATTTGTCTGTTTCCACCCTTATTTTTCTGTCTCCATTTCTGCTTCTTTTTGTTCCCATCTATAAACTTTACAGTCTTCCTTCGGATTTTTCTCTGCAAATTCAAATTTTCGTTGGCTTTGAATGATCTGTAGCTTTCCATTCTTCTGTTAAATTGAAGAGATAATTAGATGGAGTTACGAATCAAGACAACTCAGGCCATTAACATGGAAGAAGATCAAGAGAAAATCATCGGATAAGATGGGAAGGTGAAGGATATGGCGTGAGAATGAAAGATTAAAGTCTGATTTATGCGGGTAGTTGAGTAAAAAGGCCATTCAGTTTTTGCTTTTAGCGATCCAGACAGAGAAATCCAACTTTTTCGCTCAGCTCGTTCAGACCAATGCAGCTGATAATTTTTTCAAACCAAACAAGCTGAATGACTTACCAATTCAGATTTTTGTCATTCAGTTCTATGCAGTGCTAATCAAACAGCCCTCAAGTCTGCGCGCGCCTAGAGCAGACTCCTGCTAAACCATTTGTGCGTCTTTGCTGTGAAACTGTATAGAAGTAGAAATGCAGTTACAAATGCACTCCAAAAAAAATATTGTTTTTTCCCTGAATGAAGGCTCTCAGTCTCCATCTTCACACCGCTTTAATGTCAAAGATTCGATGGACGCTCAAGCATTAAGACGGGATTCGACCTAAACACATGCCGCTCCAACTTCCAGCTTAAGAATTTTGTAGGTCAAGTTTCTCAGGCACCGGAACTGTTCGAACAAATGCCTCACAAAAACACTTGCTCAACAAATATGTTGATTTCGGGCTATGTAAAATCAGGTGATCTTTCTATTGCAAGAGAGTTGTTTGATGGCATGGCTGATCCAACAGCAGTGTCATGGACGATATTAATTGGTGGGTATTCGCAGCATAATCAACCCGTTGAAGCTTTTAAGATTTATGGTGAAATGTGTACGTGGGGGACAAGGCCGGATTATGTGACCTTTGCTACTTTGTTATCTGGTTGTGATGAGACGGTGACAGCAAAAGATATTGTTCAAGTGCATGCCCATATCGTTAAATTGGGGTATGATTCGACCCTTATGGTTTGCAACAGCTTGGTTGATTCTTACTGCAAATCTCGTTCTCTTGCTTTAGCTTTTCAGCTCTTGAAGGAAATGCCCACTAGGGATTCTGTGACTTTCAATGCAATGATAACTGGGTACTCAAAAGATGGGTTGGATGAACAAGCAAGGAAATGCAACATTTGGGCTTGAGGCCTTCTGAGTTCACTTTTGCAGCAGTTGTATGTGCTAGTATGGGGTTGAATGATGTTGCTCTTGGGCAACAAGTTCATGGACTCGTGGTCAAGACCAATTTTGTTTGTAATGTATTT
Organism: Panax quinquefolius; assembly: GCA_020205615.1. Classification (NCBI taxonomy): domain Eukaryota; kingdom Viridiplantae; phylum Streptophyta; class Magnoliopsida; order Apiales; family Araliaceae; genus Panax; species Panax quinquefolius. Next base: position 172,516 of record JAINUW010000363.1, read on the forward strand.
GTGGGAAATGCATTGCTAGATTTTTACTCCAAGCATGATTGTGTAGATGATGCGAGGAAACTCTTTGATGAGATGCCAGAGCTAGATGGTGTTTCTTATAACGTGATTATTATAGGGTACGCGTGGAAAGGCCAACATCAGGAATCCTTTGATCTCTTCCGTGATTTGCAATTCACCAGGTTTGATCGGAGACAATTCCCATTTGCAACTATGTTGAGCTTAGCAACAAATTTGTCTGATTTGGAAATGGGTAGGCAAATCCATACGCAGGCCTTACTAACAGAAACGGATTCAGAAACCCTGGTGGGGAATGCTCTGGTTGACATGTATGCCAAATGCAACAGATTTGAGGAAGCCGATGTTATTTTTGCAAATCTTGTCCACAGAAGCTCAGTTTCGTGGACAGCTCTGATCTCGGCATACGTTCAAAAAGGATTCCATGAAGAAGCCCTTGAACTGTTCAATGACATGCGTAGAGCCAGTGTTTGTGGTGACCAAGCAACTTTTGCTAGCACCTTAAAAGCTTCTGCAAATTTATCTTCACTTTCAATTGGTAAACAGTTACATTCGTACATAATTAGGTCAGGATGTATGTCAAATGTTTTTTCTGGTAGCGCACTTCTGGACATGTATGCGAAATGTGGTTCTATAAAGGATGCAATTCAAACTTTTCAAGAGATGCCTGATAGAAATATAGTATCTTGGAATGCAATGATCTCAGCTTATGCACAGAACGGGGATGGTGAGGCAACTCTTAGATCATTCAAGGAAATGGTTCTGTCTGGTCTTAAACCAGAGTCAGTAAGCTTCCTCTGTATTCTAACTGCTTGCAGCCACCGGGGGCTAGTCCAAGAAGCAATGTGGTACTTCAATTCTATTACTCAGACCTACAAATAAGAGTTGTGTAGAAAGGGGCAATTTAATGAAGCAGAGAAACTAATAACTCAGATGCCATTTGAGCCAGATGAGATAATGTGGTCATCGGTTCTGAACTCATGAAGGATTCATAAGAATCAAGAAGGCAATGAGGGATCGAGGAGTTAAGAAGGTGGACATCAGGAAAAAGATTGATAATACAAACCAAATCACAATGTGGATGAGGAAATCAAAATAGAATCTCTTAAATATCATAATAGTGAGCGGTTAGCGATTGCCTTTTCACTAATCAATACACCACAAGGGTCATCAATACAGGGGTCATCAATACTGGTGATGAAGAATTTACGAGCTGGATTCTAGTAGGTTCCACCAGGTTTTGTTATAGAAGAAAATAATTTGTTTCCTAAACGGGTCGTAAATGCTTAAATGCTTAGAGTTGGTAACTTGAGATCAAAATCTGTTGTATGTTTTATATCTAGTTACTAATGAAGCCAAAAGTTTAATCTTTTATAATTTTTAGGATACCCGGCCTTGTACATTTTGGAAAACAAGAACTTTAACAATCCAACACATATAACAAGCATTGAACTCAAAAGCTTATAGAAAATAAAACAAAACAACAAAATTGTGCAGAATCCCAACGGCCCCATATGCTCCAATATTCTAAATTGGATACATAACAGAGAAATTTCATTTCATTTCTTCAGGAGATTATCAGGTACAAGTTTGAGTTGTTTCCTCTGCTTAGATTTCTGAATCTTCATAAGGGTCTTGGGATTACTGATAATCTGAAGCTTAGTACCAGACTTGAGAATATTCTCTTGCTTCCTCTTCTCTCTCTCCTTCTTCTTCTCCCTCTTCTCCACTTTGTTCTTCCTTATCTCCTCCTTCAGCTCCGTCATCCTCTCCTTGTACGCCTTCTTTATCTCCTTCTGCTTCGCCCTCTGCTCAAACGTCGATCCCTTCAGGCTCACCTTCGCCGCCGAAGACCGGTGGGTCCTCGGCTGCTTCCACTTCCGACCCGAGACTCTTCCCGCGATAACGCCGTCGTAGGTGGGTTTTCCGAACACAGGCTTGTTCGGGTCATCGGACGAAGATACCGCTTGTCTCTTCGCCGGAGGTGTAGGCTCGTTGAGATCGATCTCCATAGATGCATCGTTGTTTTGTTGTTGTTGTGATGAGATTAACTGATTGAGCTGTTGTTGTTGCTGTTCGGCTCTCTTCCGCTTGTAGGTTTTTCCGCCAAAGCCTTCATCTAGGCACCTTAAATCAACCGTGCACGCCATATCGCTCGCTTTTTTGTAAAACCCTAGCGTTTTAGGGTTACCTAGTGTTACGGTGAAGGAAGGAGAGGAAATATATATATACACTAAAGTAGGGTGCACCGGTACAGATCCTCTGTAACTTATATGCTGTTAATATTTGTAAGGATTCTATTTTTATGAATTATTAATTTTATGAGTTTTATTCATTTTCTATTCATTCACATATTTGTTTTTAATTAAATTATTTATGAGATAATTTAAAATAATTTAATATTATATTTATTTTGTTCAAGATTATATAAAGAATTGGACAAAAATTTATTTTTTATGGTTACATAGATCATTTTAAACAGATAAATTTAAATTTATTTATAATTTTTAATCTCAAATTATTAGATTACTTAGTTAGAATTAGAACTAAATAGTCTCCTTCCAAGTCATTTTTTTCAAATGTAGAAATTATAATACCTAAATGTTGGTCATGATACATGATAATAAATAAGGAGAAGATATTTTATTCTCTAAGAACTAATAATCATAAATTTATTTTTTGAAAACAAACAAACAAAAATTTGATATTATGTTATTTATTTCAAAAGTTTTTCATTTTGAGAACATTGAGAAAAGATGTTATTTTTTACTCCTCCATCCCAAAATAATAAACGTTTACAGAGTTTCACAAAATTAAGAATAATTATAATTTTTATTATTTTACCCTTAATTAATATTGTGTCTTCTTGTCTCTTCAGTCTTCTCTCTGTCTTCTTCTTAATCTCTTCAGCCACCTCCCTTGCCGCCACCATGACCGGCACTCTTTCCACGCCACCGTTATAACCCTCCGCCAAGGAAATATTATTCCTTCTAGAATTGATTAATTTTGTGCACTATAATGCGCAGTGCTATTTCAAACTAGATCCCTGTATCTCCAATTTCTGGACCCAAACTGGCATCAAATCCTCATCTCCTTTCACACACAAGAACCACCGCCACCAAGCCTCTGTTATCACCAAACCGTTGTCACCGCCGTTACTGGAAATCTAAATAAAGAAATTGATGGCAACAATCAAACCCGGACTCCAATTGAAATATTTCGGCAACAAGGAAAAGCTCGAAGATAACAATTCTAAACTTTATACAAACCAATTAATCACAACAATTTAAGTCCATTGATTACACCCGTCTCTCATTGAAATTCAAACATAACTTAAAAATAATGTGAAAAAAATAAATAGAGAGATTAAGAAAAATATAATCGCAGATTCATTGAATATGGCAGCAACGGAGAGGCCCAAAACGACGACGAATTTGGGGAAATAGGCCTGATTTTTGTCATCTAGATGTTGGTAGTTCACGAGGAGGTAAACATTGAATATGAAGACCAAAACAGAGGAGAGAGAAAGAAAGATGAAGACGCCGGATCTGAGGAGAGAGAAAGAAAGATGAAGACGCCGGATTTGATTCGAATCGATTTAATTAGGGTTCTGTTGGTAATGATTTGGGGTAATCGCAGATCTGATAAATTAGGATTTAGGGGATGTTCTTATTTTCCAAAAAAACAGAGAGAGAGAAAGAAAATGAAGACGCCGGATCTGATAATAGTGATGGTAGAGAGAAAATGAGTTAGAGAAGGAAAACAAACGCCAAAATATTTTTTGAGATTGTAGATTAAAATTTTTAAAAAAAATTTCACCTTGGAACCCAGTACGTTGTGATTAACCTCTTTTTCAATCATTGTGTCAAAACATTAACATTACTTTTTTTAATTAAAATTTCACTTGGAACCCAGTACGTTTTAGAATCAGAAAAATTGGTGACACAAAATTAAAATAGTGAAAATTTGATATTGTGAAACACGCATACACAAGCCAAAACCTTATAAATGAATATATTTATATTACACTTTCCCTAAATCAAAGAAGGCTACCATACCATACCATACCACATTAATATCAGTTGAGAAATAACTGTAGTTCAGAAGAAAATAGTTGAAACTGTCTACGCCGCAAACTAACGAATGGACACCTCGACCTCGCTCTCACTAAAAAAGAAAAGAATTTCAACATCCATTTGCCGAACCATTTCCAGATCCACATTTGTCTACTAGTTCAGACAGATCACTCTCAAAGAATGCAGAGTGGAGAGCCCTGACGCATTGTTCTGATTCACTATCGTTTACAATCAAGGAGATATTCACCTAAAAGAACCCACTCGTTAAATGTATTTGTCAAGCGGGAGCTTGTAGGTGCATACATGTAGTGTATTTTTAGAAGCAGAAAAAAAAATCATTTAATGCTTGTTTGAATTACCTTGGATGCACCTTGAGAGATCATCTGAACGTTCACTCCATTGGTATGAAGGACATGAAATGCCTGTTATAAAGTGCACAAAGTAACATGAATTACTAGTAGAAGTAGATGAAGTGCCAGGGGTACTTCATAATGACTCAATGTTATTACCTTCTCTAGTATCAGTGAGGACCTTAGGACATTCCCAATGAGAGAGATAATTGATCGGTGCTGAAGAAGATTTACCACTGCAATTTTCTCGAGTTCTTCAACAACATGATCAAGTTCCTGCTCAACGAAGCACATAACGGAGTTAGAGCTTGTCAGTTGACCAACTGAACAATCTAACAAAATGATGTCCAAAAAAACTGAAAATGTGCACAGAAGATGATTTTATATATGAAATATTGCAACAAATTAGTGAGTACTTGAATGTAGCTTCATTGACAGGAACTGTTGTAAATTATTTAGCTAAATGTAACATGAAGCACAATATCGTACGCTTGCCTGCTGAATCAGTTCTCTGCTCCAAAGCTTTGATGGGTCCAGTGTCAAGGAAATACTAACTTCACTAGTAGCTACAACATCCACAGATATGCCCAAATCTTCGAAGATTGAGAATACCTGAACGGTGATCATGAAGACATTTCATCAAATGTTGTTATGAAGTGGCCACTAGAGCAATCTATCAACTCCTATCACTTCAATCCATTGTATTACCATGCCAATAGGGAGAAGCAAAATAAAGTACTTGAAAAAAATATCAACTTGATACTAGGGTTTGGATCAACATTAATTCCAACACTACCTGAAGTAGTTTCTGTTAGATACAAACAAGGTTGATTAATAATGCTCAGACAAATGTCAATTAGGGATGAAGTTCAGGTAAAAAATTCCCATTACAGTTTTGCCTTTAGGATAAAAATACATGAAAGTAGCAAAACTAGATAGAAGCTTTGTGCTTGTTCTTTTATCGAGGCATGAGGATTCCTGTCTTTATAGGGTAAGAAGTGCCTGAGTATGAATTGTAACATTTGCAAGCATTTTCACTTTGGTGGTTTGGAATTTGGATCTCTTTTGAATATGGAGGAGAGATCAATTTCATAAGTGAGCCAGCAAAAGAACAAAGAACAGCAGCTCCAGAAATTAGTCTGTTTACCTTACTAGCAAGGAATAGAACTGCCCAAGCATGAGTGCTAAAAATATTCAACATGGTCGCTTAAATTATTTATGATTACTTGTGTTGCACTAAAGCAAGATATCAGATGAGACGATAAAAGAACAAATAACAACTCCAAAAATCACTTTCAGTTTACCTTAGCAAGGAAGCCAAACTGACCAAGCATACGAGTGCTAACAATATCCAACATTGTCACATTCCGTTTCAGAACAATGCTAGTTAGTACAGCCTGGAAATGAATAAGACAAGAACACGTGTTTCAGAATTTTAAAAGTTAAAAATATTTTCTATTGTGAACTGTACCTGATACATACCTTTCTCATGTCTCTTTCTCTAGTGATGAGGGTACCTGGAGCATTAGGGTTGTAAGAATTCTTAACCCTAACAGGAATATCACCCTCTCTAGCAGGCCTCATAGACTGGGGATGCAGAACCTGTGACAATAAAAAATTGTTGGGGGGATATATTCAGTGAATACATTGTTAAAAACCTTTCTGTTTATTACTCCGCCTTGCAATAGACAAACTATAAATCGCACTATTTCAAGCTGCTTGAATGCAGACAACTACTTTTATTATAAACAGGTGAAATCACAGAGTACCAGAGCAAACATCAGACAATGATTTTGAAAGGAGAGATTCTAATGCTTTAGTGGAATTATCCAATCCTTATTACAGCTCAGAAATTTACAATAAATAGTTTCCGGTAAATAAATAAAAATCTTCTTCTCTTCGGCTGGGCACTGAGTCAGGTCAAAAAATTAACTTCAATTTGAAATAATATTTACTCTTTGCATCCTAAAATGGGAGTCCAATATTAAAAGTCAAAGCTTTTTAGAAATTATCCAACTTAAATATAATCAATGGCCAAGATCACAAATTACTTGAAAATTAAGAAACTTAGAACATTAGTTTTGAAAGTGGACGAAGAAAGGATTATAACGATGGCCATACTACATAACAGAATACATGTAGCAAATTTTAATTAAAAGAATTAAAGTACAAGCCAATTTATGAGAACTATCCTCAGCAAGACCTCCTTCCCCTCTGACCTCTTTTGTATTACCGACTATTCTAAATGTAAAGGTCAGCCTGCCAAAAACACAGCAGCAAAAAGGAAGGTTTGTAGAGATTTGTTTTTCAGGGCCCAGGGGGTGGTTATATTATTCTGCAGTAGTGCTTTACTTTAAAATTTTAAAAGGGCCCTCCCCAAGTTTTTACCTCTCAAGGTTATTTCCAATTTAACTGCTAAAGGGTAATGCAGTGAAACTCCCAAAGGAATTGTAAACAGTTCTGTAAATATACTGACAGCACGTCACCCATGCAAGAAAAACTGAGTTTAAAGATACCAAATTCAAAGGAATGAACTTGTATGATACCTGAGCACCAAAATAAGCAAGTTCAGCTGCCTCATCAAAAGTTAGATATGGCACTGGTTCTGCACGTCGATATATATTAGGATCACAAGTCAAAACACCATCAACATCTTTCCAAACCTGTCAAGGCATAAGCAGGTTCAATGCATGTATACACCTAGCTACAAAAAATTATGAAATCAGCGTCTGCACTAACCTGGATTTCTCGCAACCCCAATGCTTTACCAATGGTTGTAGCCGTCAAATCACTACCTCCTCTACCTAATGTAGTCACTGCACAAGACTTCCAACCCTAAAGTAAAAATATCCAAATATTTAGTGTTAATATATGAAACCGAAAATGAGCTCATATACAAGTGAGGATACCATAAATAAAAGACCTTTCCAAGAAATCCAGTAACAACAGGAATTGCAGGATCAACAATCCAATCACCATGTAATCTCTTTGCAACAGCTGGATAAGCTGCTTCCAAGATATCCGCATTTGTGAAATCATCTGTTGTTATAAAACCTATATCAAACGCATCGTACTGCAAATCATGCACACCATTTCAATTAGCCATCATCAGAAGTCGTGAAAGAAAGATAACCTTATGTACAAGAGATACTTGACCATCAGGTTATAATGGATGTGAATCAGTACTAGTGAATTACAAAAAATGGATTAATATCTCAATGTCAACTACATAAACATTAATGAAGTTTGTAATTTATACATTCTTGACACGGAAATGAACTAGTTAAGATTTCTTGCGTCAAAGGTTTCCATACAATAACTCCAAAAATGAATCTCTTATGTCAGAATTTTGTTTCATCACTGAAGTCTGAAATATACATATCATAATTATTCATCAAGGCTACTAACTAAATCTTTTTCATGTTGAAAAGATTGGATGCAGCAGTGCTGAATGTAACAGCCTCTAGAAGTGGATACTGGATGGAGGGAAATACAGAGAACCAAAAGATATTAGACACTGAATGTTAAGCACAAGCAAGAACCAATAAGTAAAACTGTAACCATAAAAACCATGTGGATCAACTGGACAGAGAAGAATTTTATCAAAGGACCCACTCTGCAGAGATTAAAGGTATGCAACCGAAAGCAAACTGCAATTAATAATACATAACTACAAATGATGATATGCTATTCGAATTTCTTGAAGTCTACATTTCTCTAATTACTCATAATTTGAAGGATGTACTGTTCAGCAAATTTAAATTTCTAAACATTTGAATTAGACTTGCAATCTGAAATGTAATTCTAACTGCGCTAGGTTGGGGTTTCTTTACAAAAGATTGTATAGAGTTGCAGAGGATGTCCCCACTGTTTTGTATTTGTTCAGAAAAAATAATTTTTTTATCCTTCTGGAAACTGACGGCAGTCACGGCAAGGATGGGACTTCAAGATCTAAAATTATTACTTCAAGATGTATACTCACTTAATAGGACATTCTCTACTCCCAAAATAGCAAGACAGGACAACTTCTTCTAAATACTAAATTTATTTAGCTAGCATTAAATAAAATAAAATATAAAAAAAAGATATGGCTAAACTTGTCATAATTTAATTTAGCAATCAAGAGAAGACATACTTGGCGGGCTTTGACACCAATTTTATTTAAATATGCAGCAAATATTCTTGTGGACATGCACTCCCCAAAAGATACTAAAAAGTCTCTTGTGCGTGGAGTCATCTCTTTCATCATCGCAATCCCATTCAGGAGTTGTTCCAATTCCTCCAAGTGTGCTGCAAAAAGTTTACAAGAAATTGGAAGAATTGTTCAACAAGACTGTCGAGACATAAATTCAACGATAGAAAGTCATATTATTTACAACATATAATAATAACTTAAAAGCATGGTGATATAGAAACTCACATGAAATGATGGACCTTTCTATTCCAAGCTCAACCACGGTCCTGATTAATAGAAAGATCTCACTCATAATAGGTCTAACATATTAAATTGTTAAATTTTTATTGATTAGAATAAAAGATTTAAGTATGACAAGAATACTTTTACCTTAAATGTAATTCTTTTAGAATGGTCAACTCATCAATGTCAGATACATTAGAAACACCACAACTGACAGCCTTTTCCCCAGCCTAAGACACAAGTCAACAAATTAGCTTGAAACTTCTTAAAATAAATCTTAGAAATAAAACAATAACTTAATAATAGTAAAATAAAATAAACAGAAAATATGAGCCCGGTAATACCAGTAAAAGCTTGTTAGTTGTCTTCCCCATTGCAGAAAGAACAATTACAGGTCTCTCGGGAAGCTAAGAATAAGTTCAGCTACTTCCCTCATCCTTTCAGCAGAGGCCACTGATGATCCACCAAATTTCATCACACATGTCAATTCATTAGCTACTCCATCAGAACCTTGACTCCTTGTCTCACTCCTCTGAAGCACATCTATATTTCCTCCGTTACAGCTGATCCTAAGAACTCTTCCCCTATATGAACTTTCTGATGTTCTACACAAATCACTAATGGAAGCCACAGATGCTACAAAATTAAGGCGATGCTTTGGTGCCAGATGTTGGCAATGCAAAGCTCTCCTTGAGAAAGCAGAGGAAGGAGTTTTAACTCCACAAAAATGCATTGCAGTCGCCATGTAAAATCAGGTAAGTGAAATATGTTAAAGGGTCTAACGGATATGTCAAGATGTTAATAAGAAAATTCGACGAATTATGTAAGCTAGTGATTCCCAGCAGCAGACAGAACCAAACGCTCTCCCTGCCAAGTGAAATTTTGTAAGACTGTCCAGCTGAGTAGCTCTCAATATAGAAAATGCATGTAAACAGATGACCTGCAGATTCCATCATACGATTTTAATTTAACTGAAATATACTGGAAAATTTCTGAAAGTATGCAAAGAAATTCATCATCACAACTCAAATAGACATAGTAATGCATCAGAGCCAAACTAAACGAAAAACAAGCAATTTTGTTTATTTACTACAAAAATCATGTTTTGAAACTTGGAACACTAAGGAAACTTGAAAGTAAATGAGGTTACTGGTGGCTAGTTCCATATCGGGCAAACCGAAATTTATAATTTTGAATAGTAACATCACCATAGTTGTCATGGCGTCACCTAGGCGTCTTGGCACTGGAGAAGGGCAAGGCGACGCCGAGCTGCCAAGACTCACGCCTTGATTGGTGAGCCTTGACAGCTAGCCCAAGTTAAGTAATCATGACTCATCATAACCCATGAACTTCCTATGTGGTGTAACTTTATTACTTATTATGTGATGAGTGATGACTTGATTAATTCTTTATTTTCTACGTAATATTTATTGACTTGTTCTAGTTTTAAATGTCAAGTGTTTTGTTTCTGAATTTTGATTGTGAAGTATTCATTTAATTGTGTTTTTGATTGTATTTTAAGTGTTATTATGTTTTGGGTTTTAATGTGTATATAATTTTATTGTTCAATATACATTTAGAGTAAAATAAATAATGTATAAATTGCATATTGTTAATGACTTGTCGTCATACGGACACCATGGCAGGATCAACCAGGTAGCATTGTCTAAAAGTATGAACATCACACATAAAAGTACATTAAAAGTTTAGGGTACACTAATCATCACCAAAGTAGTAGTCTTGCAATTACAAAATGCTCTAGGTATTGTTATCTGGGATCAAAAGTTAAAACAATTTCAACAGGACAATAGTGTTAAATCCTCAAAAGAAATTCATCTCCAAAACCAATATGAAATTTACAGCCTTAAACTCAATGAAATAAAAGAGCAGGTTATCAAAGGTGGAGAAAAACAAAGCTATCATTGGAACTGAAGAAGTAAAAGAAAGAGGAGGAAATATTACATAGATATGTACTAATATCTGATATAAATTTAAGAACGAAGAAATCCAGTTATTCTAATCGAGAGATTACCGAAACTGCTACAATAAATTGGCATTTTTTGATTAGAGAAATTTGGATAGGCATCATCCATTAAATTATCTCAATAATATGATAGTATATCCAAAAAAGTTATTTTAAAAGGGAAAATAATGTCGTCAACAAAATGCAATGAGCTGAAACAGATTGGGGATAATAATAAACAGTTCAATTACGCGCGAAAACCAGGTAATTAATATGCAAACAGTTCGATATGATGTTTATATTTTAACGTTTTTCTAAGCAACCAAATGGCGTCAGATCCAGTTAAATTACATACCTTACGAGCTTTTAAGCAAAACAGGTACTTGGCAGCGGGAAAGAACAAAGAGTTCTAGGGTCTTTTATTTGTGTCTCGATTCCTTCAGAGGGCTTTCTCTCTCTCTCTCTCTCTCTCTCAGTAGAAAACCCAGAAGTTTGAAGGAATGCGAGAAATCTAAACATGGCGGCGCTCTTGTACTAATATTAATTTTATAGCGTTTGAATGGCTAAACGTGTTTTCCAATTTCATATTCTTTTACTTTTCTTTTTCCAATGTGCTTGCCATTTGTTTAATTTATTTATGAAATTTCTAAATATTTTTATATAAAAAGTGTCCTATAAATATATAGTGACACATAAAAAATATTTAAAATAAATAAAAATATTAATTTTATTTATTTAAAATATCAAAACAAATATCCAAAATATTTCAAACATAATTATGAATTTTTATTTAAAAAGTATTAGTTATAATATTTATTATTTTAAAATTTTAAATGATTTGTGTTAATTTTAAATTTGAAATTAATTTTTTTAAATTAATATTAATTTTATAATTTAAAATGAGAGAGGAAGTATAATTTATTTTCTCAAAAGAATTATGTACTTTTATAGGATTAGATTAGAATGACCTTAGAGGCTTTTTAAAAATTCAATCGTACATATATAAAAGAGCATAAAAAATATGAAAGAACACAAGTTTCTAATAATTTGATAATTTGTGTCAACGACTTTAAATTAATTAGAAAAAAAAAAATTTACGATGACTTAGCAAAAATGACTTATTTTAAAATTTAAATTAATTTATAAGTAAAATTTGAAAGAGTGATTTATAAATAAAAGTATTTGATACCATTTTTATTTTATAAGTCAAAAATTAAGTTAAAATAAAATGTGAAAGTGTCTAATTATAAGTTAAAATGAAATGTAAAAACTATTAAAATAAGGATAATAAAGTATTTACATTTGGTCAAACTACTTATTTTAAAATGATTTATAAGTTAGTTTTTGAGAAGTAAGAAATTATTACTTCCCAAAAGCTAATTATAAGTTAAAAAACAACTTGAATAATAAACAACTACTTAAATAAATTTAATTTGACAAACTTATAAGTTGAGAAACATATTTATATAATAAAGTTAAAATATGATGCTATAATAAAATTAAAATAGTGGTGCTCCAGAAATGTTTAAATAGAGTTGGAAAAGAGAAACAAGAGAGACAATCATGGTTAAGAAATAAACAACAATGTCTAAAAATTATAGCCAAGGAAACTCGTCCCAATTTTCAGAAATGTCTAAAAATTGAAGTTACTAAACAACAATGCTTCTTGTAATCCCAATCATGGTTAAGAAATGAACACTAAACATAATCTGAAACGCCGGCAGCCTCAGTTGAGCAGTAGCCCACTTAAATTTGTCGAGGGAACACCACTGGCCAGCATAACTGAAGCAGTATCCATTTACAGAACCAAAACAAATACTTCATCCCCTCTCTGCAGATGTATGGTCAAAGCTACATTGCGCCTTGAAAACCAGCCGAGTCTAAAAGTACTACTTTGATCTGCTCAGGCAAAATGTCCTGGCCTTCTCTGCATTGCTGATGAACAACAAAAAGATGGGTCAAACTTTAAATTGCATTCAACAAAGTTTATCAAATCAACATGAAGAAGGCTAAATTGTTATGAGGCCTTTAGTACATCAAAATGAACCCAATCGGGCTGTTTTATTTGGATGCCACATGATCACTACCACATACGGTGTTTCAAATGGCAACTCATTTCAAATTGTTGAGCGACTAGTTTTTCAACTTATGCAACTCATTTCACTCAAATTCTGAAGAGATACCGTTTAGACTGTTTAGACGCCAAAGACATGATTATTCCATGTTAATCTGATGACAAATGAATTATGCTTTTCATATGCATCTACTCATTTCAGAGCAACAGTACTGTCAACTGTGCTTTACAAAACATGGTGGAAAATTATCTATCCTGTTGGGATTTCCAATATTTGATTGTAAACACCTCCTTTTCATATGATTGAGGGTTGAAAAGAAAGAAGTTATAATAGAGTTGCTAGCTGGTTAGTAAATTTTGCTCTCAGTTCACACATACCACACATATATTATGTGTGTTTGTGAGCTGTGGTGCAACTGATGTTTTTTAAATTTGCAACTCAGTTTATATTATCATAATTCAAGGGCCAGGAGATGATATTCATGGAAATTAATGAAGCTTGAAGGATTGATGGCCAAATAGGAACACCTTACCTCAGCTCGAAATATATCCAAAGCAAAACCATTGAAACAACTAATGACAGCTTGCTGAATGTCCAAACCAAGGCTGTCAAGGGCCCTCAAAGTGGAAAGCAAGAGACCGGGCCTTCGGGCACAGAACATGTGGATGTTGACAGCCCTCCCTTCTCTTACCCTTACCTCTACCTGCCAATTCAGAAAACCAGAAATCATGAGTTAGATGCGGAGCCAAGTTTTAGAAAATATTTATTATATGATAGAATTAACCTTGCTCATTCAGGGAACATATGATAACATGGAAGAGAGAGGGGGGGGGATTCCTTGCAAAGGAATCCTTTAATCAAAGGTCTGGTTATGAAATACTGGATATACTAGTCAATAATATAAATCGCATAAAAATATCAAATTCTTTACTAGTAGGGGCCATTGTTGGGGATTTAAAATATAATGAGACTGGGTCCTATGTACAAAAAGGATGAAACACTGGTCCCTGTTTCTTCTGGTAGTACTAAACTACACATAACGGGTAAACCAAGATACTTGAACTACAAAAATCATCTTCACATTGCTAAACATAATAATTGAAATTAGAAGAATCCAAATCCACTTACAAAAGAACAATCCATTTTCAACTTCTTTTTAATTTATTTTTTTACATGTAGGTGACATCAGTATATGCACGAGTCAGATAACCATGTAGTTGCTTATTTCTTTTTACATAGCAGCTTCGGTAAAGTACCCAAGCTATTGTTTCAAATGAGTTTTTCTTCTCTCTCATTTTAAACATCTCTAATGAATCGAAAGACACTCATTTGGTTAAACCATCATGCCAAACTAAAATTGGAGAAACTAGTAGAACGTAAGAACTCTTCTACTATGAACTCTAAACAGAATCAAATTGTCAAACAGGGAAAAACTTGTTCACATAATCCTATTCCAATTTTTTCTCCCCCTCCCTCCCTCCCCACACACACACACCGTTGATGAGAAGCTTGATGAGACTTACCCTTGCAGATGGGTTTTTGGGGCTTGGCAGTGCACTTGGGCACAGTTCTTCCTTGACGCGATGTGGAAGGGTGGGTGGAGTGGGTGTCAATGGATGAAAGCTTGATGTGGGAGTAATCAAAGAGCCTGGTGGGGTTGCCTCAAGTTCATTATGAAGATCATTTATCCTTTGCAAAAGCTCCTTCAAATAATCAATGGCATCTCCAAGTATGGAAGCTCTATCCATCTGCAGACAAAATAAAAACAATCAGATTAAAGGTTTTTAATTCAGTGGGACATTTTAAGGTCTCTTTTGATGTGGGAAACATAAATCTCTTACTCAAAAGGTCTGCCAAAAGTCTTTTGATGATGGCTTGAATAAACCAATCAAAACGCCATGCAATCTCTTACTCAAAATGAATGACAAAATTTTATTATACTAAAAAAAATCAAAATTATGTGTAAATTTATTTAATAAGTAGTTAATAAAATTTTAGTCTTAGTAAAATTAATTTCATTTACATCTATCAAATTTATTCGCATCAAAAACAAAAGATTAATGATTCAATAATTAGGATAGACACTAAACAAAAGCCTTACACTATCGGTTTTTCTTTAGAAAGAAGCAATGATGATAATTAGGTCTAAAAATAATTAAATTTAGAAATATATATTTTCTCTCTTTGTTTGCATGTCTGTCTGCAGCTTTAGGCAGTAGCGTCGTTTCAAAATCAACTAAATTTTCTATGGTCAGAACTCAAAAGTAACTAAAGAAAGAAAGAACTTTTACAATCTTAACCACTGTAATACAGAAAAGTTTGTTTAACCGAGATAAATTTGAGCCAAGCTCAACAAAAACATTAAATTTGAGATGCAATAACTCCTTTCATATACCAGTATGACATATTGACATGCCGTATGTAGTATAACAGATGAACTTCTTTTGAATATAAAATGAAACCCCATTATAAAATTAAACAACATTTTGCAAGAATTTCAGTACAAGAATATAATGGAAAAAATATGTGTGATGGATTATATATAGATAGATTCAGATATACCTTGCTGATCTTGGGAACAACAGACCTAAGCATGTAAAGCCGATCATTCAGCTTCTTTCTCCGGCGTCTCTCAGCCATCAAATTCTTAGCAGGGAGACCCTTCTTTTTCCCTTTCTGATCTTCAACTGTGACGGAACTGTTGGCATTCGAATTATTTCCAATACCACCATCATTAGTATTATTATTATCATTCACATTCCTAGAATAAAGTTCGTCAGAATCATAATAAAAAGAACCCAAAATATCAATCTCATCATCATCTTCACTGAAGCTCCTCTTCATTTTCTTACACAAATCCTCTCTATTTCCCCAATTCCCTAACTTGTCGACCTCACCAGAGCCTTGGCGCAACACAACTCTCTTCCGGAAAAGAGTGGGTTGTGCCCCAACTGGTGGCAAAACTTCAAGTGGCCTCAAAATCTTAGCACTGTTTGAAAACAGAGCATTTCCTGAAGAAGAGCCCTGAAATCCATCATACCCAATTGGACTAAACCCACCTCCAATTGAGTTGTCGTTGTTGTCATAAATTGGTAGAAAACGGGTAGCAGCAAAATCAGAACCAGAACTCAGTTCAGGATTAGGCAAAACAGGGGAATTCGAATTTGTTAAGAAATTGAGTTCACAGCCCAAATCGAAGCTATTGTCAAATGGAACATTAGAGAGCGAAGAGAAGCTAGATTTGGGAGGGAAGAAGGGATAATGTGACTGTGATGGGTCGAGCGTGAACGCCGGTGCCGGAGAACAGGAAGATGAAGAATCCATTGCTTGTAACAACAAATTACCATTATTGAAATCTGGGTGATGATTTGTGAGGATATTTTGAGAAGGGTTCATAGTATTATTAGCAAACCAATCAGTTTCGAGCATTGATTTGAAGCTAGTGAGAGAAGCAGCGTTCATGCCTAAATTTTTACATGTATCTCCTTCGCTATTGTCCCTCACCGCCCATGAAATTCCTTTGTCTTCTTCTCCTTCCAACAATGCGATTCCATTAGAGCTTGGTAGCATTTTCTGGTCCTTCCCTGTGGTTTTTTCTGTCTTTAAAAATTCGTCAGACAAATAGAGGAGGACAAAAGAGGAGAAGAGGGAAAAGGGATCTTTCACGGTAAGTTGGTCATGTAATCAAGGTTGATACTCAGAAAAATCACCTCTTCCGCTTGCGTGTCCATAACTTCATGCTAACCAGGGAAAAGGAAAGTAGATTTTTGAGAGTATGATAAGGAGAACAGATTTCAGAGAGAGGAAGAGAATGAGGGATTCGAATTTTGAAAGGATTCTTTACTGTGGAATAAATGGACACCACTGCGGGGTGACGGAGGCTACTACTAGTACTATGTTTTGGTGCTGTTAACAACTTTGCCTTCCCTTTATATTGTCCCCAAAAAACAGACTAAAAGACAATTTTGCCCCTAAAATAAAAACTTTTAAAGATATTTTTTTAAATAATAATAAATGTGCTCAACTTTTTATTACTTGCATTTAGGGGTGTTCACGAGTAAAAAATCGGACCGAACCGATTCAAATCGAATTGGATTGAATATCGAAATCGCCCAAATTTTGATATCGATACCGGTATCGGTTGGATCGGTATACCGAACCGGCGGTACCGGGTTTTACCAAAAATTAATGTATTTATTATTATTTTTATTATTATAATCATTATTTTATTATTATTATTATTATTATTATTATTATTATAATCATTATTTTATTATTATTATTATTATTATTATTAATTATAATAAAAATTAAAATCTAAGAGATTTAAGTCCTATCCCATTATATCTTAACCAAGAAAACACTAAACCGAAACGCAGTAGATCGCTTTACCCAGATTGTAAGACCCTCAAATTTTTTAATAAAAAAGGAATTTCCTTTATTTATTATTTTGAAATAGTAAAGGTTGATTTGATTAATGTGGATAGTTAAGGGTTAAATACGCAAATATTTCAAAATAATGATGGTTATAAAATATTCATTTTTGTGGGGAATATTCGTTTGGTCGTGGAATATTAGATCGTTTCGGAATATTCGTTTGGTCGTGGAATATTAGATCGTTGTGGAATATTAATAATACATAAATGCCGTATGTGGGCCCCAACTGGAAAAAGCGATTGGATGAGGAGAAACGACAAAGTTTGGGTGGTTATAAATATGGCGTAGTAGTTATTACAATTAAGATCGTTGGAATACCCGGTGGTTAAAATAAGAATACGCTGGCATGGTCAAGACAAGATGACACTTGCGGTGATTACCGCGATGATGTTGAATTATCGATCCTTACGTGAAGAAGGCACTACTCAATAATTTTCACATGAAGCATCGCTCAATATTTTATTTTATGATTCAATAATTGTTGCGTTGATATTTTATATTATTATTGTTTCAATAATTGTCATCGCACAAGATTTCCCATTATCGGATCAATAATTCATATTATTTGAATAATATTATTAGATAACATTATTGGCAATGTAGAAAGTTCGCTACAAGGAGAGGTTTGGTCACCCTAATTGCGGCGCCAAGTAAGGAGAGATCCTTATTGGAAAGCCCCTCTTTCTTGGGAAATTTTCATGGTTGTATAAATGTGATTCTCGTAATATTATTTGTGAATAATTAATTATCGATTCATATGATAAGGAAATATTTATTTTATATGAATATAAATGATGGATTTATTTATGTGGTTATTAATGAAGGAATTAATGTTGAGGTGTTTTATCAAGATTTTATCGGATTCGAGGTGTTAAAAATCAAATCGGGGGTTTTGAGATATATCATGGGGTTATAATTTTAATCCGACCAGTTGGATTGTGGTAATTTTTTGGGTATGTTATACATACATAAGTTGAGTATATGTCCACAAATTTTGAACCGTTAAAAATGCACGAATGATTTGTTGTGAATTTTAAGAGGTGTCGGATTCTAAATTGGGTTTATAATTGATTTTGGTGAAAAATTCTAGAATTGAGTGGGCCCCACTTGTGGTTGGTGAAGAAATGTGCTGAATTTTATTTCAAATGTGGTGGGTGGCAATAGTAGCGTAAAAGTTTCATCGCAGTAGTTAGTCAAGTCCGCTTTACGGCTAACATTTTCCTATAAATAGAGGCTAAGTTAGAATTGAAAATCACACCAAAAACAAGTTTTTTCTCTCTTTCTCTCTATATTATTGAGCGTATTTTGTGAGTATTTAGATACTTTGAGAGTTCATTGCTCAAAGATAAGTTTCATTCAAAGATCACTTCCGCACCTTTCCTTCCCAAGATTGATTCTTTGAGGTAAGGGATATTTTTTTTTCGTAATGATATTATTTCTTCAATATCATTATCTTTGAAATGTTGATCTCAAGTTTTTATCAAATTTGGAACTTTTTCATGTATGGGGTTATTATTCTTGAGTTACTATTCACGAAAGTTCTTATTCATGAGTTACTTATTCACGAGTTCTTATTCACGAGTACTATTATTTAAGCGTGAAAATGTTTTTTTTGGAATTTCTATCTTTTGGTGTTGAGTTACTTATTCACGATACTCAAGACTATTCACGATATCTGAGACTATTCATCGGAAAATAAAATTTCTTCTTTTCGTCTAAAATATCTATTCGGATACTAGCTTTGATCAGATATCCATGTTTTGATCATTCTTGAATTTTACACCACTATGATTATTTTTGAGGTATTTTTTGGACGTGGATAAAACCAAGTACTAATCCTTAATCCTTAATCCTTGTCATTTTGTTTCATTTGGATTCGTTCTTTTAAAATATTTTCATCATCCTCGATCTTAAATGATGATATTATTGAATATCTTTGGGCAGTAGGCAAAGATGAATGATTTCTGAAGAATATCTTTGGGCGTAGTGCAGAAGACGAAAGGTGTTTAAATGAACATGACGATCAGTGATGAATATCTTTGGCCTTTAGTGCAAAGATGACGAAGTGTTGAGATGAACATGACCGATTGATGAATATCTTTGGCAGTAGAAAAAAGATGAATATTTGATTTGAGATGAATATTGATTGATGTTACAGGATAAAATATTGATGATGGATCGTTAAATTCATAGATTATAAGAGATTTCATTCTCTACGTAACTCTTCTATGAATTATTATTTTCATTCATGTAATATTGATCCGAAACTCATTGTATACTATCAGATTCTATCGATTTTTTCCTGTTGAAGACTAACGATAATTTGTTGTATATTATCTTAGTATAATATTCTTTATCGAAAGCTAGTTGAGCTCACCTTTTTTTTTTTGTTCCATTCTTCTTCCTCGGGAGGCGAGAATGTAACAATCTTAATCGGGTATGGAATGAAGGTTCTAGAGAGTTGTTTAGTAGTCCTCACCATTTTTGTAAAATAATGTATCAATAATTATGATGGGGATTTATTTGCGTGTGGATATTATCTAGAAGACAATATTATATTTAAACTCACAAAGATATATTGTCGTATTTCACAAGACATTTGTATTATTGAAGTTGTAGTTTGTTTCTTGTACCATGTATTTGGCGATTCAGAATGTGTGTTGTGTACGTCACAGTACATATACCGGTTTTTTGTACCAAGATCTTAGAACTACTTGATATTTATATGTTTTGACCGACATCGATTAGTCAAAAACCAAAAAATCCAATTTTTTTGCACACCCCTACTTGCACTCTTTCAAATTTTTAAATAAAGCAATTTTTATTCAATAGAATAGTGTAGTGTAATTGGTGAATTTTTTTGGTTAAACACTTGTTTTTTTAACAAAATAATGAAATGGTCTGAAATATTTTGAAACGATAAAAAGATTGCAATATAAATAATTGAAAAGGTAATTTTTTTTAAAACAAAATAACATATCAAGAAAATGATAAATCATAGTAACAGCTAGTGGACACTATATAAATTCCTGAAAAATAATTATATTTCAAAAATAATAACAAAAAATACAGATTTGATAAATTCAAAAAAATCAAAAAATATATATAACATCACATCCAAATAAAATAGGTCCCACCTTTACATGCATTATGTCTCTGGCCCACAGAAACACATTGCATTTATTTTTATTTGATGAGAACTAATTTAATCACATTGCCCATGAAATTCATAATCACATCTAAAAAAATGGTGTAATTTTTGGTCTCATACATATCAAATACTAATTATAACAACATAGGGACCAAATAAACCTGGATCTGAAGCTAGCTCATTGAAGTAGCCTCTAGCAGCTAAAATGTTGTTAGGCAAGTAAAAGTAATTGAATGTAAAAGAGTTTGGAATAAATTTGGTAAGAGGAAAAGAAAGAAAGAAAGAAAGAAAGAAAGCATAGTTGATACCCGCCAAGATCCCCGTGACTCCTTTCCATTCACCGCACCTACTACTATTACCCAATTAAAACCAAATACGAATGTACGTTTGTTTTCACACTTCCCCTTGTTCAACGTAACCATTCAACACCAGTTTCCACTAAATTTACCCAAACTTAACCGCCCCAAATGAATGATAACATCATTATTTTATTTTAATGAAATTGATATTTTCACATTATTTTTTAATATTTACAGATGAAAAGTGTCGTTAGTAAAAACTATCGCTATAAGACTGATAACATCATAATTTTTTTTAATGAAATTGATATTTTTACATTATTTTTGATAAAATATTAAAAAAATATATATAACGACATAAAAAAATATCTTTTAAGATCTATTTTCGTGTAAAATATCAAATTTTTTTTTAAATTCAGAGTTAGTTTATGGGTTAACCCAGGCTAAGTTCTTGTTCCGACAATATATAAAGGCACACCCCCACATCAACTTCGTAAATCTAAGAGACAGAGGGAAGGAAGCAAATCTCCTTCAAATGTGTTGATACTCTTTAGAAACTATTTCTTTTACGACGCGTGGTAATTCGTCCAGGTCCCTGTGCATACACGTATTAGCTCCGATGTGACTACAGAAAATAATGTTGTATGTTCCTGGTAATTAAGATTATAACTTTGTATTTATACTGATCACAACACCTTCAATCCTTCATAAATGCCCTTCCCCATATAAGAATAAGATCATTAGGTATGCATGATTCCTTAATGGGATTTGACTTGATTAAAGGAAGTCGAATTATATACTCAATTGCCAAATCAGATTCTTACCCAGGTGAATACCTCCGTAGACTTTGGTCCACTCCACTATATAATATGGACCCTACCAATCACACCCCCAACATATACAAAATTGTTTAAATATATTAAGTTTGCAGTTTCAAATGTCTTAAAATCCAGGTCATGCAACAACAAAAATACTTCCTCCCGTCCAAAAACGAATCATCCACATCCACATGAAGCTACTATCCTATCACTAGCAGGCATATGTGACAATTCCTCCACATGAAGTCTTCGAACCGGACAATTCCTGCACATGCACCCTTCAAGCTTACGTAGCAAACTTAAATTTGACCCTCCAATTCAATTATTTTATCCTTACGATCAGGTCTCAAACTTTGAACCATGCAAGTAAAAGAAAATTTTCACGTGAAACACTCTACAGAGAGAGAGAAGATATCAAAGATTTGTGTTTGATAATCGAAAATAATGACGACAACGATTACGAAGACTTCTTCATAAATAACACACGTAGCAATTAAACATGCAAAATAATTCCCAAGGCACAGGTACTTAGTTGTTTTTTATTGTCATTTGTCAATCACGTGAGTATTAGTGATAAGATGTGTAATAAGCTGGATCTAATAATTTTATCAAGATAAGTTTTGTAATTATATTATATAGTAATAAATATATTTTCTCAAAAATAATTGACATGGGAAAAATTATATACTCTCACATATAACAGAGACAAGTCATTGTCTTCTACAAGGCTATACAAAGTTACTGCAAAAAAATGACTAAAAACAGCACCGTTGCACATCCATAGCCATCATTACACTGTTGGAGAACCAACTTTTTGTTCATATCATCAATGTGATTACTCAACATCAGAAAGAAAGCTACAATTTTCTTATATTTATAGTGAAAAGTTGAAACTATTTAGTCTGGTGAGAAAAAGAGTATGTCATAAGGCCAAGATGAGTTATATCTACAAAATGTAGGTGATTCAAATCATCCTGTAAGGAGTATGAGCTCTTGAAATCCGTCTTTTTATTTATGTTTGTATCCTGCTAAACTGGAATCTGGACAAATTCATCGGAATGGAGGATATAATAGGCCCAAATCTCTGCCACCAGAAGTGAATAAAGAGTACTATTAAGAACCAAATGGTTACATTAAGTTTCTAAAAGAGGGGAACAAAAAGGGATGGTCTTGCCATTTCTAAGGCAGCACGTTGATAGAGGAACAAAATTTAAGCTGACCACAAAAGCCATTTAGATATGAAATTGTTTAAGAGAGGACTTAATTTGCCTATGCACAACCTTGACTATATAAAAATGGTCCAATTTCTTTTCTTAGGAACACATACAAGATTTGTCACGTACTCGCAAGAAATGCATTCTCAAGTAGACAGCTTGTTGGTATTTATGTTAAGTTGTACAATCCAATACGAATTAACCTCCAAGGAGAAAAATGTTGTTTTCACCATACCTGAGCATTATCATAGAGTTCAAACAATGGGACGGCAACAATTGTATAATCCTTTGGCACTTGAAAATACTCTCTCTCGGACAAATGAACGAGGAAAAGCTTCTTACACTCCTGCATTACCAGAAAAGGTGCCAAATATAACATTTGCCAAAGGAGATGGGCAGAGTTGCAGGGAAATTCAAAATACATACAGAAGAAATAATATAAATTTTGAGTTGATATTTTTTCAATTTGAACTTTACCTTGGGTTGTATTATATGAGGAGGGCAGTATGGGTAGAAGATCATGTTTTCAAAATTTGGCCTCCACCACGTAGCCACACATTCGCCAATCTACAATCAAATAATTACAGATTAATAAAACCTTTAAAAATATATTTCCTAAACGAAGAGTTTCAAATAGGAATAAAATTGAGAAAAATAGCATCCCGATGAGTTTCAAATCTCTGAATAAAGTTTTGGGACTCAGCTCAGAAAATATAGCATTCTGTTGTATTTTTCATCATTAGCTTCTTCTTGTATCCCACTCCTCTCAAACATGCTTCTGAGCATGCTTTTTCACTTCCATTTATCAGAAGTTTGTCCCCTAAACTAATACTCGCACACTAAATTACATTAGGAAGTAGTACCTGCCAATCTGGCTCAAGACCAGGAGCAGCAAGTTTGCTGGAGAGTTTTCTTTGCAAGCCCTCAATTTCTGTAACATCAAGAGAAAAGCATAGCTGTTAATATTAAAAATATATACTTTAAAAGCTACCTACACTCGAAAAATTATGTTCATGAAAAAAAATATGAAAAACCCAATAAACAAAACATATTACCAGTCTCTCCTATCTCGAGACGCCCACCAGGAAGTTTGTAAAAATTGTTGATAAGTTTCAGGAGAAGAATATGGGGATGATTATGTTTATGAGCCTGCAAAACCAAAACCATGTATGTGCTATTAGCTATATAGTGTGCATTGAAAAAGATTACCAAGTGTGTGCCAAATATAATAAGAGATTATAAAACTTAAACAAAGAGATGGAGGATATGGATAAAATTTTGTAAGCGTTGTATAGTTTATGTTAATATTAAGTGCTGGCATATAAATATTGGCTGTGCAAGGAAATACATATTTGCCATTAAATTAATTTGCAGGAAACCACAGAAACAGGATAAACCTCATTATGCCAAAAAACTAAAAAGCATACATTTTCAACATCCTAAAAAACACGTGCATATTCCTATCACGGCAAAAGATTTACCATAAAGCATGCTGGATCCTATCCCAAATCTGCCGACCTCCCTGATGCATCCTAGCTCCGTTCCAGGCGTGAAGGAACTCCTCCACCACTAAGGCATATATAACCCATGTCAAGCCATAAAGGGACAACTGATCATCAGTCAACTCCCAATCCTTCTAACACATAAAGCATTAAAAAAGGAATTTTCCCCTCGACATTATCCTGGATCTAAATCCCCCCAACCCCACCCACAGAATAAGGCAATCGCAAGACATTTTCACCTATAAATAATTAAGTAGGACAGAAATTAGTAGTTGTTTCAATTTAAAAGCGAGTTAATTACAGAACACATAACCAAAATATATTTGTTAATGAAGTTTTAAAGGTTATTAAAAATAATCAAATTAATTGATTATATAAGCTATCTATTCAGATGGCTTGTACTCGTACAATATTCAGTAAATGAAAGAACAAATATTGTACTGTCCACACTGTTACGAAATGAAGTCCATTTTACGTGTGCCAGCTCAGCTCAGCTCAGCTCAAAGGTATCAATTATTTGTCTTTATCTCTTTCATTTACATAGCTCTCTCCTCGTGCTATAGATAATTCGTGTATTTTCTTTTACCCTTAATTTTGATGCATTATCAGATGTAGGTTTCCCTACTATAAAAAGTTGAATTGAAGTCCAGTTGATGAATGAAATATTGTAGTATTTGCTATTTCCTTAATTTTTGCAACTGTGATTTCTTCTCCTTCTTTGTTCTATAAACAGACACAATTAATCTTTCTTGCTTTAGATAAGTATTAGTCTCAGACCTCTGCAATATATATAAATCATTCTATTGTGCTTTTAAGTTTATTACAGTTACCAATTAACTGCACATCAAGATTAGCCTGTAGTTTTGAACGAAACTAACAGAACTCATCTCCAAGAAATCCCATTACTTTTTCTTTCAACTGTTTATTCCAACGCAAGTAAAAAAATTCGTGAGAGAGAGGGGAGTACCAACAAAATTCCTTCAACGCTAGTCCTCATGCCATCTCTCATATAACTGCAAAATCCAATTGAGTTCAAGAATTATAGCAGGGAAACAAAAGTTTAAGTAGCAAGATTAGGGAAAACGTAAATATATAATCAACAAGAAAATCAAATAATAGTTGTTTCGATCGATCTAAATACATTATACATGTACATTACATTTTAAGCCTAAAAGATTTACATATACATTGCAGAGGAATTGACTAGATTTTATTATCCTCTTTCTCTATTTACATTTCAAAAGAAAAGAAAAGAGGGATACTCACTTGGCTTTCAAGCGATCTTGGAATTCAATGTGAGAGGCGTCTTTCACTATTTTGGGTTCCTTCATGTCGTTGTCGTAGGTGTAATTTGACAGTGGGTATGTATTTACCACTGGAAACGACATCATTCTCTCTCTAAAAACCCCTGAACTCTGTCTTCTTACAATTTGCCGGAGGGCCGACCGACCCGACGCAATGGAGAAAATAGAGAAGGGGATTATTTGAAAGTGGAGATATTTCATATTTGTATCTACCGCGCGTTTATTAAATGGGTAGAACTACTAAACTACCCTCAAAAGTTCCGGTTTTTTCAATTTTGATACTCCACATTTTAATATTCACAATCAAACGAAGGGAACGGAAAACATTAAATTTTAATTCAATTAGTAAAATCCCAAATTTTAAAAGTTGGTGTGATTTATATAAAAACATTAAATTTTACAATACTGATATCTTCTAGATAGTTTGAAATAATTATAATTATATTAGTAACTAAAATTAAATGAATCACGTAAAAAATCACTATAAAATCAATAGACATAATAATATTTACGTCTGAGAGTATTTCCGACAATAACATCAGGTCACTACAGGTGTTAACGTCAAAATATGTTCGCTTGTCAAATCATCAAACAACGAACTTAAACATGCATAAACAAACAATCCCATCAAAAAAATGGCGATAGAGGTTGCCGTGGATAGGTCAAGTATGAGAATAAGTGTTGGAGATTCGTAATTTTTTTAGCGCGTAAAAGTAGATAAAATATATATTAGTGTGCAACTAAAATTGAATTATGACCATGTATTTATAGCTTGACCACACCGCCTCAATTTATATTACTACGTCCATCCCCGAGTAAGAATAGTGTAAAAATTCCTTATAGATGTAAGTTTGATAATTAAATTGAGTATGAGTACTCGACTTTCTCACAAATAAAAAATAAAATAGGATACGAAAGTCATAAGTCAATTTTGACAGTAAATCCTTTAGAATGTCAAATCATCTACTGCAATATTTCACCACGTGGCATGAGTCTCACCGAATCGCCTGAACCTATCAAACCACATTTCAACAATTGGTTTGTTGCCTTGTGAAGTCCGAAGTTGCCGTGATGAAAAGGAACGTTAACAATAAAGTTGAATGATAAAGGCTTAAATATGATTTACTATCTTAAACTATAGGTCATATTCTACTTCGATGATCCATCTTTTAATTTTGTCAATTAGATGATTGAACTATTAATTTTTTTCAATTTCAACAATTGAATATCTTACGTCGTAAATCACGACGTATTATATCTCAAGTGAAGATATACTTAAGCTTATGTGTAAATAAAAAATATTATTTTAATATTTATTTACACATTTATTATACATTAAGGACAAATTCGTCAAATCACTTTATATTAAACATTAAAATTAAATAAAAACAACAAACCAATAATTTCCCCTTTTTCCAGATTGAATCAACCGGTAAAAAACTTGAAAAGATTGAACCAATCCAAGAAAATCATTAGAAAAAGGTAAGCCACAAATTAGTGGAGCCTTGATTTCTCTTACTATTCCGCCTCATAAAGCTGCACTTTTTGTCCGTTGAGCAATCCTCATGACCCTGCAGATTGCTTTTATTCAATAAAAAGTTCTTGATTCAAATCTAAAATCTTGCCCATACTTCTAAATAAATCCTAATGAGAAAAACCCTAACCAAGAAATCTCTCTCCTCTCTGTCTTCAAACCCTCTGCTTCACCGTTTCTACAACAATTGAAGCTCCAATTTCCCGCTGTATTCACCTCCGAAACCCTCAAAATTGAGCGGCGCACTCTCACCTTCCAGCTCAATCCCTAGGATCGTTCACTACATCGTTCCCACCCCAAAGTGGATACAACCCTTCAATGACCTCTCTGATCTCATCACAGATCCTCCTAAGAACCTCCAACCCTCCCCTTGAGGCTTTTTCTGGACTGGGGTTTCTCCTCGTCGCCTGAGATCGGTCCTTGATATCTCATAGCAATTTGTGATTCTCGAGCTAGCTAGGGTTTTTTTGATCGACTTTAAGGCTTGATTGTTATTGTTTTGAAGTTTTGATTTGTTTAATATAGGCAGAGACCATTTTACCCTTTATTATATTAAAATTGTTTAATTAAAAAATAAAAATTAATTTTTTTACACACATCAGATAAGGTATGTCCCACCTAGATAGCTACGTCAGCAATTTCTGGCTTGATATGTTCAATTTGTTGGAATTGAAAAAAATTAATAGTTCAATTATCTAATTGACAAAATTAAAAAATAGATCATCGAAATGGAATATGATCTATAGTTTAGATAGTAAATCATATTTAAGCCAATAATAAATCACCTCCAATATTTTTCTTTCTTCTTTTGACTGCAAAATAAGTTCTGTAAGTTATAAATTCCAGTCGATCCAATAAAAAAGCCTATTGTCCAACCGTGAGGAAGCACTACCCAAAATTTCAAGCTATTCCATTGCTTGGGACTGAGCGTAGGACTGAAGCTTGAATTTGTGTGTCATGGGCCGAGTAAGCCCTTTAATGGAGTATCTGTTAAGCTTTGGACATTACGGAGTGATAAGCCCAATTGACAAGCCTAGTCCTACCAAGTTTAATTCTCCTAATCAGAAGATAAGATTGTTTAGCCTGGACTGAAAAATGAATTATCAGTTTTACGAGAATGCTGGTGGTTGGTAATTTCAAATTTGGTATGGAAATGGCAATAAGAATATGTTCTTATTCATTTCTGGTGAAAATAAGTTCAAATTAATTATTAATTTTTCTAATTTATAATTATATCATTAATTAAATTAAATGTCTTATACTCTCTCCATTCCTTAAAAAAATAAATTCTAAAATGATGGTAATTCATTAGATTTTAATTAATATTATAGTTAGTATTCTAAACTATTCTTTTTGAATTTTTTGTGATATTTTAAAAATATTTAAAATATCTGAAACTGAAATGTAAAAGTACAATATGAATCATACTTGTGTAATTGATTTTAAGCTGTTTTTTTATTCTTCTAAAATTCGTTAGATTCGGCCCCCATTTGAACGGGAAAAAGAAATAGAGAACACTAGAACAGTAGCAAAGGCAGACAGTCAGAGAAAGAACACCGACAGGATAGATCTAATTTCCATCGCTCCTCGGATCTAATTAACTCTCTTTTCAAAAAGTTCCCCCTAAAAAGCTAAAAGCTTTAGTCTTTGCACCAACCCAAATTCATACAAATCCCTTTATTTCATTACATTCGTATTTGGTTACAATAAAACAGATCGGTGGATCTAAATTGAACCAGCTCTAATGGGCGCCTCTGAATCCGTACAAGTAGCCGAAGACGAAGAAGAAGATGCTGACGACGAACCAGAGGAAGATGATAATGGCGAAAATGATACAAGAGAATTATTGGGTCGTGACAATTTGGTGAAAAAGGTTCTAGAACAAGAGCCGGAAATGTTGCCCTGCCACGCGTCGGCATCGCCGCTGTCCCCTCAGCTCTCCTCGTTTGGGACACCGCGACTGGGGCCGTCGATCAAGGTGTGGGACCCTTACAATGTTCTGGCTCCACCACCGCCTCCGCAATTTCCCCGGAGCTTCTCGGCGGCGGATGCGGTGGAGGATGATCGTACGGTCACGGAGGTGTTCTTGATCAGTCATGGGGAGTGTCATATGAATTTAAGGCTGGATTTGGTTGCCGGCAGGTGCCCTGAGGCGGCATTGACGCCAAATGGGAAGAGGCAAGCGAGAGCTTTGGCTGTGTTTTTGAAATCTCAGGGAGTGAGGTTCAATGCTGTTTATACGTCGCCGTTGGATCGGGCACGTGGAACAGCTATTTCAGTCTGCCAGGTAGCCTCTTAATTTGAATTAGTTGTAGCATTGAATTTTCTTTTTTTGTGTAGGAGTCGTTTGTTTAGAAAGTATTAGCTTTTGGATTGTTTGGTAGGTGTAGGCTTTAGGCTTAGCTATATATTGTGATATACTGATTAGAAACCTACTAGAAATGGTACAACTAAAATGCATCAATTTTGGAGCATTTTCTTTTGGTAATCACACTAGAATATCATTTGAAACACTAATGATTAGATTAGATGGCTTCAGCACATATGCTCAACAGCTCAAGTCTAGTTTGTTTACCATTACTCATGATTAGGCTTCAGCATTTGTTGCTCAACTTAGTTTATTATGCTGTTGTAACATTTTGTCATTCAATTAGTTTCTAGCATTTAAACCTATCCGCTGGTTGAATTTTTCGTAAAATGTAGCACAGAATTGATTATAATGACAAGCGATGTTTTTTTTGCTTTCACCAAATCAATGGTGTTATAATTCTTTTTTAGACCTAGACTATAACCCGACGTAGCACTTATTACACCTCCAGCCTTCAAATTGGAGAGCTCCAAGGTTCAATTTTGATTGAGATCTTGCTATATCAGTGTTAATTATCAAGACGTTGAACTTATGTTTGTAAACATGTGCACAACTGTACACTCTAACTTGTCATGAAGCATTGAAGGATGATTTTGTTGTCATGAAGCCTAAGTTGCTCATAGTCAGAATGATGATTAGAATTGGATTCATGTTCTCAGTAACCATGAATTGGATCTCTTATCATCTTACATATTCTTTTAATTTTGGGAACCGAGGTTAGATGTGGCTCTTGAGGAATATAGTAGTATACTGATTTGTTCTCACCTGGTAAAGAGTGTATTTAATTCTTTGTAGTTAATTTTGTTAAGAGAGAGAGATGGAATGATGGAAGTGGTGTCTAAATGTGCAGGATTAATGTATATCACAAAGCTAGACATGGAATGATGGAAGTGAAGCCAAAACCAAATTATTATCGAAAATAACATAGGTTTTATTGGAGAGAGTACAAAATGAGTGAGGGAGATAGAAGTTGGAACTATTAGTCTGCAATCTCGAAATTCTTTTTGTTATGCAAGGGGTACGAACCCATCCAGGCATGCAAACCGGCTTTCTACACCCCTCCCTCAAAACTGATATATGTACCATCATTTTGGTTCTCTGCGAACTATATTTGTGACAAGTTCCTTGGATTTTTTAGGAGAGCTTCTGTGCTCACCTCTGAACTTCTGTGTTTGGGGTTGAATACATCTGTTTGTAGCATGTTAAATATTTTTCTTCAGCTGGGTTGTGCTGGATTTGGGTCACAATGTTATTGCATTGGATACCATATTGTGGGTGCAGTTAAATTGTTTTTAGTTAGTGATTACACCGACAGTTACTGGCGTTGATTTACCGCATCTTTTAATGTTGTCTTTCGATTGTGCCGTGTAATAATGATAGATGATAAGCATATGTTACTTGATGTGCCTTAACCGGTTTACTAGCTAATCTTTTGAACTGCTATTACATAAAATAAATGAGATATCTGTTCATGGAACCTTGCAGGAGATGAATTTTTTGGAGGAACAGATACAAACTTCGGATGCACTTCTTGAGATGAGTCAAGGACAATGGGAGGGTTGTCACCGGTCAGAAATATACACCCCTGAAATGTTGAGCCTGATGGATAGATTCCAGCCTGATTTCTCTGCACCTTCTGGAGAATCACTTAGGCAGGTGGAATTCAGGATGATACAATTCCTAAATGGAACAATTGTGGGATTGCCTGAAAAACTGAGATCAGATTTCTCCCCACCAAATCCAGGTGAGAACCATCGGTTTTCACACCGCAATTCTCATGCTCCTACTAATTCTATCATGGATCGAGATGGTCCTTCTCTCCCACCACCCCACTGGGATTTGCTTCACAAACACCGGCAAGGGCCTCCACGGAAAAAGTCTGGTAAGAGCAGGCTACAGATAGTAACTACAACCGGTGATCACGAGGCTGACGATGAGATGTCCCCTCGAGTACCTAACCATCAAGCCGCCCTTCATGAAATAAATGTCAGGAATCCTCCTCCATTTGTCTCGAGCTCTCCTTCTTTTGTCTCTTCTTCTTCAATTGGTGTTTTCACGCATTCGCTACCGATTAAATGTCTTCTCACAGGCCTCCTGGGTTGCAGTCCAGTAATGTCAAATAAGATCTGCATAGAAGACTCTTCTGTTACAGTTTTACATCATTCATGGAAAATGGGTTGGCAGATAAAGAGATGGAACGACACCGCCCACCTTAGGCTTCTCTAGCAGAAAAGTACTAGAATCCCTACCAGATATTGCAGATGAGAGTATTAGTTGTTGCCTCAAAACAGGTTGAGGGCATGTATGGATTGAATTGAAATTGTCTCTGCAACTTGCATAGGTGGTGATGCTTTTTTCTCTTATAACTTTTACTTTATTTATTTCAAGGTCATTATCTCTAAAAGGAAAAGGAAAAAAAGAAAATGATGTCATGATTCTTTTGATTTATAGCATTAAACATTGATGATATTATACAGCAACTGATTGTCCAATAATTTGTTTCGGAAATCTATTTCTTGTTTCCTCGTCGTTAAATTGTTATTACCATAAGAATTAAGATTTTTTTTTCTGCTTTTCTTTCTATTCTTCTTCCTCTGCTTCTATAGACAGCTCAAATTCACCTCTCCTATTTACAGAAGTTGTTGACCAGTAAGCTGTTGCAAATGATGGCTCTGTATCCTTATATTCTTTGAGAAAGCAATACAAAAGATACGTTATACTAGGACTTTGTGATATGGGAAAAGGAAGAAAGAATTGGTAAAACAATACTAGAACATATAGAGGAACCGGCACAATATGATCCGAGTATCAATAGAAAATTGTAATTTGAGGAGGTTTGAGTAATTTGTCGAACTTTAAAATTTGTTCATATTTGAATAATTATATTTCGAGTCGATCACGAATTGAACTTTTTATCGAACGAGTACGAATCGAGTTCGAATTGTTTGTTCATTTACATTGGCTAGAAATAGAGTTTTTATTTTTTCAATCATATATTTATATTTGCTAGAAATATAGTCTTTATTTTTTCAATCATATATGTATTTATTTATTTTATTAATTTAAATCTGTCCTATTCAAAATTATTAATTTATTATTATTATTATTATTATTGTTATTATTATTAACAAGTTCTTAAGAAAACACTTTATTTTTTCAATCATATATTTTATATTGGCTAGAAATATAGTTTAGACTTTTAGTAGTACCACCAAAATAATATTCAATCAACTATAAATTAAAATTAAAAACTTTATATCACTTTATTATAATTTAAAATAAAATATATTTTTAATTTTAGAATTAAAAAATACATCTATAACTTTAAAATAAATATTATTATTTTCTAAAGTTGACTCAATAATACTTAAACGTCCTTCAACTACTACGACCTTTTTTCATTGGGTTCCTTTGAAACTTGAAAGTACAAATAAAGAATGAGACCAACTAAAATTCAACTTGTTAACTACTAATCTCAAGTATAATTCAAATTTAATTTGAATATTTCGTTAAGTCAACTAATTTTTAATCAAATTGAACCCAATAATTTTAATCAAATTATGATTATGACATATAATAATAATAATAAAATATTATCAATTATAATTATTAAAATATTATAACTATAATTATTTAAAAAGATCGATATATAAAATATATAAAATCGTAAGTATATATTTTTTATATATAAAATATAAGATAGGGGATAATATTTATTAAATATTTTGCTAATCTTACTAGACTTTCTTCTGAAATCTCCATATTACTATTAAAGAAAAATTTATAGAATTATTGAATTAACATATTTTTAATTAAGCCTTCATGGTTCGTAAACAACTTTGTTACTCATTTTGATGTGTTTGGGGTGGACAAAATTGTAAATTCAGATGTTGGCGGGGGCGGATTCATTCTATTCCATTCCATTGGGCTTCGTATAAACGACGCAGAGAGGCGCATTGGCGGAAAACAGCTTTTTTCTTTCTTTCTTCGGACACAGAGAAATCGGGAAACTTTGAGCCCCCGCTCCCTTTCTTTTCATTTCCGATCAATTTCACCCGCCGTCGTGTCCGCACAGTTTCCGATGGCGTTTTCTGAGTACTCTTCTTCTAGACAATCTCTAATTCCCAGCTTCCTCTACACTTCATCCAAAACCCTACTCCTCGAGAAACTCACCAACTCCGCTTCAAACCCAAGCTTATCTACCAACGGAAGAACTGGAGAAATCTCACCGGCTAAGAAGAGCTTTATGATTCAATCTCCGAGCGAGCCAGCTGGCAAGATCCAGTTGTACTCGCCGGAGTTCTATGCCGCCTGTACCGCTGGTGGAATCCTCAGCTGTGGCCTCACACACACGGCCGTCACTCCTCTTGACCTCGTCAAATGTAACATGCAGGTTTGAGCTCTCTTTCGTTTAATCTGCTCAATTAGTTGATCTAATTATTCATTTCGTTATTTACTTTTTTTCGTTGTTGCTTGTCTCGATTTATTTATATCTTCGTGCTTACAAGATTTAGATTAGGTATTTAGGTCTATTATTATTTAGCTCCTTTGACTTTCGGTTATGTGCTGATTAGATCTGCTCTAGCACTTTATTACTGTTTTCCTTTCTCCAATTTGTTTGTTGCTCTAGTTTTTTTAAGGTTTATATGTATCACAGAATTAGTTTAAACATTTTCATGATTTTGAATTTCGTATTAGTATGTTATAATATTCTTTTGGTATTGGACTAGACCAGATCAGTACTTCCCTTTCCTCAATACGTCTGGAATCCATTTAATGGAAAGTTTAAATTTTTACTGGTTTACAAACATTTTTTTGGTATTGAACTAGACCAGATAAGTACCTCCCATGAGATATATCTGAAATTTATTAACTGGAAATTTGTATTGACTGGTTTAAAAGTAAATAACATGGACTCCAATTTTACCGGAGGTGTAAACTCCATTCTCCTAAAAGCAGACATGTTTTGTGTACATGTTTCATGTGTGTGTATATATGTATGTATATTTACATATATCAAACTTTGGTGTCCTTTGGCATGTATTTTATTTATTCAACTAGTTGCTGTGTTATGTGTTAAATGTTTTACAAAATATGATCTGTTTATTCAATGAGATCAGACCCACTAACAGTTTCTTACTGTTTTTTACTTTAGATTTTTGTAATGGATCAACATTAAGTTTCTTAAAATATGATTAGGTTAGTTGTTTCCAATAATCAGTTTATACAATTTCATGGTTAGGAATTTGTTATTGAAGAAAATTATGTCTGGTATTGAACTAGACTACAAACTTGTATTATACTTCCGCTCCTTTTATTATACTGGAATCTTTGTTCCTGTTTAAATTTTTCAGTATTCTAAAATTGACTGGTTTAAGGCCTCACTCCAATTCTAGGTTCAAAGTTTTTTTTACCTGTCAAACCTATCTGATATATTTATTTTTTGATTTAACATACATAATACGGTTTAAGACTCCATATTCTATCATTATGGGTACCTGTCCCAAATTATATAAATGATGACATTTGTAATTTTGTTTAATTCAATATAATTCGCTTAAGTTTTAATATTGAATTAAATTTTGAAATTTTAAATGGTATTAAATCGATGATGCCATTGTATTTGAACTTTGAACAATTTCTTTTTATTTTGGTGACAATGAACCTTTGGCTACTACCTTTTTTTTTTTATAGAGTTTTATGTTATATTATTGTTTTGTTTGAACATTGTTATTTAATTAGATTGATCCTGCAAAATACCTAAGCCTTTTAGAACATTGCATCTGGTTTTTTGGAGTATTGCTTATGAGCAGGGAGTCATGGTAAAATCGATGGGGTGTTCATTTTTTTTTGGTGGGATGGGTGCCAACACTTTAACATTGGTTACAGTGCTCAAAAGGCAAGAGCATGCAAGTTTTGGATTTTAGTGAATTCTTCAGGGGAAGTATTACTCTGATATTGCTCAGGGTGCCAGAATATGCAACCAAATACAAGACTCTGATCTATGCAACCAAATACAAGACTCTCTGCTGGCTCTGCATCTGCAGAGGTGATTGCTGATATTGCTTTGTGCCCCTTTGAGGCAGTGAAGGTTCGTGTACAGACTCAGCCTGGTTTTGCTAGGGGTTTGAGTGATGGACTTCCCAAGTTTGTCAGATCTGAAGGCGCTCTCGGGTATATGTTTCTCAGATACTTGTTTATTTTGCTTTATAATAAGCTAGTTTAGCTTGTTTGTTTAGGAAATATGGGTTATTAATCTAGTCAAATTTGTGCAGGTTGTACAAGGGCCTGGTTCCACTGTGGGGACGACAGATTCCATGTAAGTTTGTGCATCCAAAATACTTGTTTTGATTTCTACTTATAATCCTGGGATGAACAAAATTTTAATTTTTTATTGGTTGACATGTATATCATGGCTTGTAATTCTTCTACTATTTTTTGGTTTCCACTTGACATCTTAAGCATTTTGGTGTCTCAACATTTTGTTCATGTTGTTTTGTTTACTCTGGGTTGTCGGAGGTCAACACCTAGGGTTAGTGCTCAATTTCTACCGATCTCATTTTTGGATCTATGGATATTTATGATGTTTTGCTAGCCTAACTTTTTCGTTTTCTTTCTTTTACACATCCTTCTTAGTGTGTTCTAATGGATGTATGAATATGCATGCTTGCACATGCAAACTTACGTCTGTATCAACCTAGTGCTTTTGCTGATTGAATTCGCATTGGCCCAACATATCATATCATATTTGTTTCATCTTTCCACCAATTCATCTTATGTATGGTGGGGCTTTGGCTTGTTTGTGCCCAGCAAAACCTACTTGCAGTACCTGCTAAGTTTAAAGTGGTGGGGTTTATGATTTTGACCTCTAAAATGAATGTGTCTGATTTGGTTTAGACTCCCTAACTTGTTTGTAATGGACTTGCTTCAGGTTGATTTGGCTTGAAACCCAGTCATTAGCCTGTAATTGTTTAAAACTAATAGTATAAACACAATCTGCTAAGTTTACTTGATTAAATAGTTTAAATACTGCATGATAGTTTCATATTTGTTACCGGTAGAATGAAAATTAAAATTTGAGAGTCAAACTTGAAAAGAACGAAAACAGTAGAAACAGGTGGTTTCGTTCATGTTAGACATGAAATGTTTGGTTTTTGGATTGAATTCAATTATTAATTTTTTGGATAGAAGATTGAGATCCTTAAAATGTTTAGTTTGGAATGAACTGATGATGTTACTATATCCACTCAACTTAAGTACCTAACCCATTGCCAACCTAAATTTATGGTTTTGCTTCATTAAACTCTGTAAGAATTTGGTTATTTTAGCTTAGAAGAACCATTTTAGTAAGCTAGGTTACGTTTTTGATTGACTTGAATGCATTAATTGTTCCACTGATAGGTTTTGGAGTTTGAACCCAATTGGTCTATATATGTGACCCAGATATGATGCAAGCCTAATGACAACAATAAGCCACGATGGAATCTCCCTAGGATAACTTGTAAGAGATCCAACTACCTACTTCTTGGAGCAGTCAGTGCCATCAGCTCTTGGATATATCTGTAAAAGGAGGAGAATTTATTCTAGTTTCTAGAATTAAAAATGTTTTTGGTAGAAAGGGTTGTGTATATTCCAGTGCTTGGGTAGTTATAAAATATTGGTTATGAAACTTGTCAGGATAAAACTTTAGCATTGATTTTTGAATGTTCAATGTTTTCACTCATAATTAAAGCATAGTTGGATATGAAAGTTGCATGCTTTCTCTATCCTATGTTTATATACTCGTGTTTATATGGATCTTTATGGATTGAAATGGTTAATGTGCAGACACAATGATGAAGTTTGCATCATTTGAGACTATTGTGGAGATGCTATACAAGTATGCAATCCCTACACCCAAAAATGAGTGTAGCAAAGAGTTGCAGCTTGGTGTAAGCTTTGCTGGTGGATACGTCGCTGGTGTGTTCTGTGCTATTGTGTCTCATCCTGCTGATAATCTTGTCTCTTTCCTCAACAATGCCAAGGGTGCAACTGTTGGTGATGTGAGTGCTCTTGTTTAACACTATTTTTTCCAAAACTTGTTTGCTTCATCTTTCAGTGTGTGCTTTGTATTAATATATGTTATTTTTGGTGTTGTCAGGCTGTGAAGAAGATGGGGCTGGTAGGCCTTTTCACCCGCGGTCTTCCTCTTCGTATTGTAATGATTGGAACCCTCACAGGAGCCCAGTGGGGGATATATGATGCTTTCAAAGTTTTCGTTGGGCTGTAAGTTTATCTCCCATTCTATAGTGCTACGTTTGGATTGGAAGAATGGAATCGGTGAAGGAATGAAATAGAGAAGAGAATGAAATTGTGAGTGGAATGATTCTTTCCATTCATGACTGGAATGAGTTATTCCATACCCTCACCTAAGAAATAAAATTCACAAATTTGGTAGGAATGAGAATTGTTCATTCCATTCTAATGGAACAATCAAACACAATTTTTTTTCATTCCATGGGAATGAGTTTCATTCCCACCAACATTTCTTCGATCCAAACATAGCACAAGTGTTTTATTGATATCTTTTCTCGGTCTGCTCTGTCTGTGTCTGCTGGAACCTGACTTGTTTACGCCTGTTAAAATAAAATTCTGACGGAGGTTCACATGATGTACAGACCAACAACTGGTGGTGCTGCCCCCGTCACTGCCCCTGCTGATACTGAGCTTGCCAAGGCATAAAAGCAACTCAAGTAGTTTGTCAATTATGGAGACGAGACAATTTCCCTTGGGAGGGGGATTATTAAATAAAAATTGCAGGGCTGATGTTGCTTGGACGGCACATCAGTGATTGGAGAATATTCTTTTTTATAGTCAAAACTTGTGCCAACCTGGGAAAGTTTTTGTTAGAATAGATACAGAATCCCATTTTGATATTAGGATCACGCTTTCCCCTCATGGAAAGAGGACAAAGTAATAATGGACAAGTTGAGGGTTATATTTATTTATGTCCATTTACTATTCAAGTATATCCAGCATTTCCTTTATTTGCTCTTGCAGTAAGTTTGTTTTATTTTGGTGCTTTCTTTTAAATGAAGACGGACATCTAGTTTTTGTAGTTGGGGGCATCCACTCTGAATGCAGTCTTGCTAGGCTCTAAATTTTGTGTTACCTCATGCGGAAATTTGTTGACGAATGTTTCTTCTCTCAACTCTAAAGGGAGACCTTCAGCATTATGAAGGAGGTATAGAATCTCACATTTAAAACAGGAAATCTTCAACAACAGTATCAATATATTGGCTTAAAGGGGTGAAATGTGCTATGCATATGCTGCTCATTTTGGATGAACGATAATATATTCTTTCTAGAGGACTTGTGAGTAAACTTCATTCAGGTGTAATAAGTGATGCCTAAGATATAAAAAATGTAAAGAAACTTTAAGTCAACAAAGAAGTAAATTACACAAGACATTGATTCAATTGCTACATATATTGAAGTTAACTCAAAGTGTTGTTAACTTTTCTCATAAAAACATCCCATTTGAAATGAACAATGGAGATGGAAGATGCAATCTACGTCAAATTAATATAAGAAACACCCACAATTAATAGCCATTTTCAGAATTCATTCCACATTCAATTATATATTCCATAACCAATGTGAACTAAGCTGAAATACCAAAAACATGCATCATATTATTCAGATTTCATAGGATGTGTTTAGTATCACAAGGCACAAGACATCAAGCTACAAGGCATGCACGTACAAACGTTCCATAGTTGTAAGAAAGAAAAAAAACTTGTTTTCAGTAAAAAGTAAGAGAAAACAACATGATCAAACCAGAGGCTCATTGATGTTAGTAGTACTGATCTTATCAGTTATCACCTATATAAACATGCAGTAATACGGCACAACATACTATTACAGCGAGCTTTTGCAGATATCTGCAATGGACATGGTTGATGGTGCCAAAGGATCCTGTTGGTTCAAATCTCGCATAGTTGCTTCTGAATTCACCCCAAAAATCAAACAGTTGTAGCAGGGGCCTGAGCAGCAGCATGTTAAGGTGGGGGGAACATTTTCCCTCCATTTTTTTAAATCCTACTTTCCTTTTAAAATTTTAATACACCCCCCCAAAAAAAAAAAAAAAAAAAAACAAAAACAAAAACAAAAAAAACACACGCACTCCACCAACTATATATGAGACTTGATTTAAAACAGTCAAATGAGTACCTCAACTTATAAGATAGTCAAAATAGGCACTCACTTTTGCAAAATCAAAAAGTCGACAACGACCAAGTAGTTTCTTAAATATTTCCCTCATTGGTGCTCCCATTTTGAAAAGTTCAGCTCCGCCACTGGTCGTAGTTGAATAACATGCTGGTATCGTCCAGATTGGGATTGTAGACCTTCAAGTCACAGATCAACTGATGTTCTTTAACATCAGTCTCTGCGTGATCAATGTACACATGGTCTTCAGACGCACAGACAGCATTTTCAGTCCCTGCATGATCAGTATACATAATTTGAGCTTCACTAATTAGCAACATGAACAAAATCAGCTTTAAAAGCAGAATCTACTGCATCTTTTTCGAAGGCAACATTTACAAGACCTCCAGCTTCAAAAGCAGTAGGTGCAGAAGCAGCTTGAGAATGCCCAACATTTGTAGGTTTACTAGTATTTACATCTTTGGTAAAAGATTGCTTCCTAGCCTCAATAACCTGACAAATACATACTACATATTAGCTTAAAATATCTGCTAAAACACTATAACAAAGGGAGGGAAAAAAAACTTTCTAAGCACTATAGATAAAATTAGGAGTATGTACGTAATTATGACTTAGACATTCTCGATGTAACAATATACTATCACCACTCCGCAAGCCATGTTTCCTAACAAACGCCCCTACAGAAATTAAACGATATACCAATTCAAAAATTGACTTGAGCAAATGAGAATTGATAAGAGGTCTAATAGAAAAAAAGACTTTGAAGGTCATACCTGTATTTTCAAGTACATACATTCGGCTTTTGTTATTAAACCAATACCTGTATAATGGAAATATTGAATAAAATTTACATACATTCGGCTTTTGTTGTGTGCATTTGCAAGAGACTTCAACTAATATTTCAAATCTCAGCTCTTGAATATATAAACTAATTCAGTAGAAAGAAATTGACATCAGTTTTTACTGTGTTTAAATTGACATAGCTAGAATTTTAAAGGTATATAAAGAGAAGCCATTTATATAAACCATGAGCTTATCATCACATTTCTGAAACGATGGAACTCAAACCTGAGCTTAAATTTCCAAGATGTTCCCTCCATGTCATCCATGGTGATAACAAAGCCATTCTTGTCCTCAAGCTCAGGAAGGTAAGACTCCGCGGCTTTCTGAAATTAAAAAAAGTACCAAATGAGATTTAGGACAATTACGCACATTGATGAAAATGCCACACTAATGAAATTACCGGTCAAATAAAGTGTTATAGCATATAACTACAAATGGAAGTCAAATCTGCTGCAGCTAACCAAAATAAATATATATAAAAAAAGAATAAGGAATTATGTATGTATGTATTTTAAGTACAAAAGTTCAAATGCAAACCTTCGGGAGTACAATTCTCTGCAGTCGACTCACATCACTCTTTTGAAGCACCTTTTCGAAAAGAAAGGTCAACCTTGTTCGATCAATAACCTAAAACGTAAAGTCAAATAGAGACGTCAATAAATTTCTAACTAACTCTATATATTCATTTAATTGACGCCGACAACATAATTTAACTGAGCATAACTGAAACAAAAGTGTATACATGTAACAACATAATAAAACAATAAATTAGATAACGACATCTAACAGGATTCCTTAGACAAAAATTCTGCATTATAACTATCAGCACTCGAAGTGAGGCCAATACTTCCAAACATATTAGACCGCCACAATTTATGTATAGTATTGTCTATTTCTTACATGGAAAATTCTAAAAAAAAGCGCTATAAATACATATAATAATGGTGTTTGCCTTACTGCCACTAATTATTTGATGCGGCGAATGTCGTTGACCGCCACTAGAATTTAAACCATTGCGGTCCATGCATGGCGCCACTAAGATACAAGTGCCACAAAAGGTGCATTGCCCAACTGTTTTCGTTGCATGGGAGGAAAAAAATAAAAATGATACCGCGCAAATAACGTATTTAACCTCCATTTCAAATTATGTTGAAGGCCACAAAATACAAATGGTAGACTAATATCTGAAGTTTCAAAACAGCCAAGTTTCTGTTTTGAGAACACAAGTTTTAGTGTCCCAAAGAAGTGTTAAAAATTTCCTTATTGTCATGGAAACAACTCATTAGTTTCTTTCTTCAATATATATATATATATATACCTAACAGGAGAATTAGATATAGCATGTAGCCTAAGGAAATATGATACACTCAAAGACTTCAAACAGAAATACAAGATAACAAATCTTAGTTTAGTGTTCATGAATATTAAAGCAATTCAGGATTGAAAATAAATAGAAATATTACAATGTAAAGTCACAAAAAAAATCTCTATCTATCATGAACACAATGACAAGTCCTTATGCATTCCATTATATTCGGACATATCTAAACTAAATGTCATCCATTCCATTGTTTGTAAATAGAACAACTATAACATAAACCTTTTTAGCTAGTGGAAGTCTACACAAGTTTTATTCTCTCTCTTTTTTTTGGGTATTTGCTTTAGCTCTTACTTAAATTTCACATTAGCAACTGAAACTAAAGTAGGACTGTATGAGTAGAATGTAGATTTGAAATTGTCCAAAAGCCAACAAATTTATGAGATCTAAATCTAATAATCGAAAATCCATTCAAACAAAATTCTCTCTCCCAAATTAATATAAACTTAAAAACCAAAGAGGATGCATACATAAAATGGGAAGATCTGTCTATAATAAACCTCCACACTTAATCTGAAGATCAAAAATCATCCGCAACAAGAATAAAATTAACAAAAAAATTAAGAATGCAATTAATTACTGGATTCACAGGAAAAAGGAATTTTTTTATAAAAAAAACAGTAATATTGAGTGGCCAGGTGCAACAAGAATCTGGTACAGATCTCTCCCAAATCTGATAGCTGCAAGCTCAGTACTGATAAATCAAAAAATAAAAATTATAATGAAAAGTTATTCTTTTCGCTTTTGTGCTTCATTCCATGCAAAACAATCCATGATGATAATGATAATAATAATAATAATAAAAAGAAATTATATTTATTTTCTTATGCAAGGAAATGAAAGGGTAATTAGCTAAGGAAGGGCATACACGTGCTGGGAAAGGGGAAGGCACGTGCGGCTGGTAGGATCCGGAAGCAGGAAAAGAGAACGATTCAAATGAAGACCGTGGCTTTTGTAGTGCAACATTCCGTCTCTTCCTAATTTGGACATCACCGTTTTCATTTGTACCTCCGATCAGACAGCTTCCAGAACCGATCAGGTCCAGATCATTCGCACCCAATTCAGTAACCCAATCCGAGCCACCGTAGGCGGTGGTGGTGGGCACCGGCAGGAGTAGTGGAGCTTGAAAAGTACTAGTGTTGGGAGTAGTGTGGTAGTTATTGACTGGTTGTGGGGGAACTCGAAATGAGCTTGGGATGAAGATCGATTGGGCTCCGGTGCGGCCCATGGGTGGTGGTGCGGAAAAAGGGGCCGGAACTGGATCAAAACCTGACCCGAAACCATAAGCTTCGTTTTTTTCCATGTTTTTTTCGAGGGACTGAGGCTGCTCTGTACTGAAATCGGGAAATGGGAAATGGCGATGAGAGAGAGAGAGAAAGAAGAGTTTGAATTGAAGTGTAGAAGGAGTGATGGTGGTGGACAGTGATATTTATGCTAAATTTAGCAAAGCTTTGGACTGATTTGGGGATCATTTGTGCAATGTTCATTCACTGAACGTTTTAATCTCTTTTGTTTTTTTGTAAAGCACGTGTAATCAGATTATACTAGGACGAGGACGACTGGGGATTAGAAGAACTTGAGATTAATGTTTGTTTGTTGATGGGTGGGTTTAAGAATAGGAATTACTCTCCATGTTTTGGGGTTTAGTGGTGGTTGGGGGTTAAGGTTAAGAAATGAGGGATGAGAGAGAGATGAGTTGGGAAGCGGATAGGAGGTCTGGGTGTTGAAAAAGCTCTGAAATTAATGGGGTTCGTTTCTTAATTTGGTGTTCCCGTCTTCATTAATTTCCTAACTCTTACTTGGTTCTCTCTCTAGATTTCTAACTTTCTCTCACTAGAATCTCTTTAGCGGTGGTGACTGTGGAAGGAAAACGACTGAAAGGAGGGAGGAGAGAGAAAGCGGTATTTTGGATATGTAATGAAAACAGTGGATTTGGGTTTTGTCATATACGCCGTTGCGCGGCAATCTTACGTCATTTCATTTTCACCTGTGGAAGGAAACCTTTGAAGAGGGAGAGAGAGAGAGAGAACCGTAGATTAAAGCAAGTTTTCAAAACTGAATCGTTGTATAGAGTGGATGGATCACCGTAAGGGTTAGCAAAAAATCAAATTGAAACTGAAATTGTATCAAAAATCGCATAAATTCGTACCAATAGTTTTTATGTATTGGCGGTTTTAGATGAATTGAAAAATTAAATTTATAATTTTAATTTGATTATTAGTCAAAACTACACGCATAAAATTAAAATCACATCTTATCATATGTGTATGTATGTAGGGACGGATAGAGTAAAAGAACAAGAAGTATGCGAAGAGTATGTTAGAGACAATAGCTGCTCTTTCATTTATGGTTGTTTATTACAAGTTATATTACTCAGTTTGTAGTATGAATGCTCTGCATTTATTAATGACCTCTTTCATATAATTCCCTTTAAATAAGCTATTATTAATATTGTCTACTAATTATACCAAAATAATTTGCTTCATTATTTTTGAAACTAATTAGCATCAATATAATTAGTTTTCCCTGATTAGTGAGTAAGATTGTCCATTAGTTTGAGTCTTATCTACTTTTGATCATGCTCAATTACTACCAATATTTTTCATTGTTTCTTATCATTGTTCGTGTAATAAATTGCATAATATTTTTTTTTTCAATTAGTTTTGGAACCGAAATCGCACCTAATGAAATCGCACCGCACAATTTAAAATTGCACCGCACTAATCACAAGTGGTTTCATGTGCGATTTTGAATTTGTCAAACCGCACTTAAACGGTTTCGGGTGTGGTTTGGGTTTCAAATCGCACCATGCTCACCCTTAGATCACTAGTCCAACCACTTAGGTAATAGTAATAAAGGGTTGTGTGATGTTTCTTACATTCTGATCCATTTGATATGTCTTCTTTGAAAAAAAAGAAGCAATTTCTTGATTATTCATTGTTAATAAAGGAAATTTTTTATTAATCCTTTTCGAACTTTCTTTACCCCATAGAGATATTGAATAGAAG
Source organism: Panax quinquefolius (assembly GCA_020205615.1). NCBI lineage: Eukaryota > Viridiplantae > Streptophyta > Magnoliopsida > Apiales > Araliaceae > Panax > Panax quinquefolius. Next base: position 217,477 of record JAINUW010000363.1, read on the forward strand.
GGGGTATTTTTGTAATTTTGAAAATGAACGTTTAAATGTCCTTCAAAAGTAAGTAAATAGATTCGAAACATATAAAATGCGGTTAATCCCGCTATAGACCAAGCTATTATTGCAAAAATTGGTTGTATGGTAGAACCGTTATTAACCAAGTGACGTCATTAATATATATTATTAATAATTAATAAAAAAAATTAAAAATCTCACTTTTCATGAACTAAAACATAATAAAGATGAGTTATAAAATTGATTAATTTTAATATTAAATTTTGTTGGTAAAAAAAAATTAAAAATCGGGCCAACTACGTCAATTAATCGGATTTACCTTTTGGACCGGTGGTCAACGGGTAAACTCGAATTTTGACCAAAATCGGGTCACTGGGCCAAATCGAATCGGAAGGCGGACCGATTTCAATTTTCACTTGTCCGACTGCCGGTCCGGTCTGGGTTTTAAAACATTGTATTAAATAGCAATAAGTCTTGGGCAACCGGGGGATTCCGACGAGTCCAAATTTTTATTTTTATTTTTTTACTTTCACTCCCAAAATATATATAGTATTTTTTCAACTGAAATTTTTACAAAATACAGTGATTTTTGTGTACTTTGAATACATATAAAAAGGAGTCCTCATTACAACTATTATCACACTATTTCACAGAATAGTGAGGACTACTAATGCTATCCTCTGGACCATTACTCCGTTCCCAGGCTCGTCAAATTTATGTTTCTCATTTCAGAGAAGAAAAGTGAAAGAAAAGGTGAGCTCAACTAGCCCAAAGAAGAAATATTATGACTAAGATAATGCGAATAATTTATCATTAGCCTTCAACGTTGTTAAACCGATAAAATACAATAGACAACAAGTTTAGCTGCAATGAATAAGCAATCCATTAAAAGAGTCAAGTAGAGAATAAAGTCTACTATCTTTTAGGTTTTAAAAGGTTTTTCATCATTGTTATAATTGAGACTCGACTTTAATAAATAATCCACATCATCGAATCACCCCTTACACACTACTGCCGAGGATATTCATCAAATTATCAATGGTCACGACTATCCGAATCACCCCCAGTCATAATCATACCAAAACTATCCATCATCGCATTACAAAGCCATCGAGGACTTTTGTCACATCATTTATATCAAGCCGTGATTATAATTAAGGCGATCCTGGTCATAATCATACTAAGTTCATCTATGCACGTAAGCAAAGATAACATAATATAACATGAGGATGATGACAATGACATAATAATTCAATAAAACAAGTTCAAGAATTATTTAATCCGGGAATTATTAACATCCAAATTGTCAACATGATCTTTGTTTTGTAGAGTAAAATTCAAGAATAATCGGAAGAATATTTCCATGAAAAGATATCTTTGGATGAAACGCAAATATCAAAGATATTCTACTAGTTTCATGGAGTATAGAAGTCAAAGTTTTAACTTATTTGGGTATAATAAAGAATAGAACAACAAAAGAAATCACCGTACATGCATGTAGATTGCATAGATAAAAGTTATTCCAGCAGAATAATAATAACGGAACCGGTCGGTGAAATTCACACCAAGCGGGATGATCCAACCAGAATAATAAATCTTTGAATAATAATAAACAATGGAACGAAGTGGGTGTAAAACACACGTACAGGATATTCCAAATGTAATAATAAATGCGGAATAATAAACAATGGAACCAGTCGGGTGTAAAACACACGCATGTGATATTCCAATGAATAATAAAGAATGGAATAATGAGAAGAAGATCACCAAGTTTAGGAGATTCAGCGATACAAAGTTATTCCAATGAATAAATAAGAATGGAATAATATAAGGATTTCACCAAGTATAGGGTATTGTCTGGCGTATCAAGGTTATGTATAGGGTATACCACTTTACAGGGAGTTATTCCAACGTAATAATAATGAATGGAATAATGTAAGTTCTCTTCATGAATAAGAAAGAATAACACCCCTTACAGGTACAACAAATAATACCCTTACCTTAGAAGAACCGAATATTGGCAAGGTGAAGTAAGAATACTTTTCTTCTTCTCTCTATAGTTTCTCTCTCAGAGTTTTAGTGAATTCGTGAAAAATAATGAAGCACTAGGCCTCTATTTATAGAAGATTTCTAGAAAAGCTTTTGCCGTGTGAAAAAGGCAAGTGGCTCGACGGTTTGGTGATGTGAAAAGAAAAGTGGTTCGCGCTGTAATGTGAAAGCGACAAGTGGTTCGGCCTTTGTAATGTGAAAACGACAAGTGGTTCGGCCTTTTTGTAATGTGAAACGACAAGTGGTTCGATCACTTTGTAATGTGAAACGACAAGTGGTTCGGCGCAGTAATGGTAATTACTATTGGCGAAGGTAATTACTATTCACAAAGGTAATTACTATTGATGAAGGTAATTACTTATCGACGAAGAGACTCTTAGATGAGGACATATGGCCCCGATAAAATAATCAAACTTACCACAAATGTCTCATAATGACTCTTTATATACATCAAGGATTGAATAAATATTACCACAAATCATTTTATTTTTAATCAACACATATTTAATCTTTCAACAATTATTAATCATTTATAACTTGTCGTCTCAATTATTGTTTTAATACTATAACATATTATACGATGATAATCTTTGTGACAATAATTGAATCAATAATATAAGAGATATGATGCAAAGAATTATTGTGAGCAATAATTGAGCATAATTGAGTGACTTCTCACGTAAAGCATCAATAATCAATATCGTGTCTTACTATACAACTACTCTGGCGTACATCGTATTTTTTACTACCGGGTAGTTCAACAGTTTTAACAGTAACACCTCTGCCGTTATTTTTATAGAAAGATAATTTTGTCGTTTTTCTAACTACGACAATACTTCGTTAATAGGGTCCACCAATGATTGGTAGTCGCATCGAATATTCCCCGAAAAAAAATATTCCCCGACCAAACGTAATATTTTATAACAACTTGCATACTTTGCAAAATTTATAAATACTACCCACAACTATAATATTATCTTAAATTCACACCATAATATTAAAAAATTATTTCAACAAAATTTAAATCTTTATTGATAAAATCTGGGGTCTCACAAATGAATACACGATTATCTTTGGCCGTAGTGCATGGATAATTTGTGGTCGTGATACTAATGAATACACAATTATCTTTGGCCGTAGTGCATGGATAATTTGTGGTCGTGATACTAATGAATAAACGATTATCTTTGGTCAGTAGTGCATGGATAATTTGTGGTCGTGATCTTAATGAATACACGATTATCTTTGGTAGTAGTGCATGGATAATTCGTGGTCGCGATGATAATGAATATCCTTGCCCGTAGACAGTGGATGATTCGATGATATGGATTAATTATCGAAATGAGTCTCAATGAATGAAATATTAATTCATGGATGTGGTAAAAGTCATCTTAAGCGGTAGTGCATTGATAGACTTGGTATGATTATGACCAAGGATTATTCGGTATAATCACGATCAGATTGAAAAACACGAATATCCTTGCCCGATGGTGCATGGATAATTCGTGGTCGTGATACTATTAATTTGAGTCTCAACATTATTGATTTTACAGATTGTATATCTTTGGCCCTGTAGCAAAAAGATGAATTGTTAATGAATATCTTTTGGTAGGATTACAAAGATGAATTTAATGTTTTCAACGATAAAGGTATTCAAGGTATCCTCACCTCTTTATCATATCAGTCGCATTCTAATTTCTGAGGCTTAAATTCCATAAGGAGGGAGATTGTGAGACCCCAGATTTTATCAATAAAGATTTAAATTTTTTGTCGAAATAATTTTTTAATATTATGGTGTGAATTTGAGATAATATTATAGTTGTGGGTAGTATTTATAAATTTTGCAAAGTATGCAAGTGGTTATATTATATTCGATTGGTCTGGGAATATTGGTTTAGCGGGGAATATTCGTACAACTACTCAATCATTGGTGGACCCTAATAATGTAATTATTGTCGGATTGAGAAAACGACAAAAATATTTTATTGAAATAACGGCGGAAGTTTTACCGTGGATACCGTTGAACTACTTTAGTAGTAAAAGTACAATGATACATGTGGTTGCATAAGTAAGACACCAGATTGATTATTGATGCTTATGTGAGAAGTCACTCAGTTTGATTCCATTATTGTCGATTAATAATATGAATTATTATAGCGATAATGACGTTTTGTTTTATTCGTATTATTAACGTAATAAAACAGAAACATTTTTTTATATAAAACAGAATACTTTATTAAAGTTATTCTATAAATAGAATATATTATATTTTATTATGCATAGTGTTGCATAGTGTTTTGCATAGTGTTGCATAGTGTTGCATAGTGTTTGCATAGTAAAATGTTTTTATATAAATAGAATATATGATATTTTATTTAAAAGATTTTGCTTTAAATATGGACCGTCAGATTAAAGTAAATCAATCTGGATCGTTCATGGATTAATTACTATGCATTCTATTTTCCTATAAATAAGCTCATTCCTTCATTATTTTCTTACTTAATTCTTTGAAACTCTGAGAGAGAAATTATAGAGGTTTATAGAGAGAAAATCTATAGAGAGAAAGAAGAAGAGTATTCGGTACTTCACTACTTTGATATCCGGTGTCTTTTACTAGTAAGGGATATTATTTGTTGTATTCGTAAGGGTGTTATTCTTTCTTATTCATGAAGAGAACTTCATTATTCCATTCATTATTATTACATTGGAATAACTTTGTAAAAGTGGCATACCCTATACATAACCTCGTATCACGCAGATACCCTATACTTGGTGAAATCCTTATATTATTCCATTCTTATTTATTCATTTGAATAACTTTTGATATGTGGAATCCCCTAAACTTGGTGATCTTCTTCGTTATTCCATTCTTTATTATTCATTGGAATATCACATCGTGTGTTTTTACACGGGACTTCTGGTTCCATTGTTTATTATTCGCATTTATTATTACATTTGGAATATCACGTCGTGTGTTTTACAGGAGGACAGGTTCCATTGTTTATTATTATTCAAAGATTTATTATTCTCGTTGGATCATCCCGCTTGCGTGTGAATTTCACCGAATTGGTTCCGTTATTATTATTCTCATTGGAATAACTTTATGCCAATCACGAAGCACCGCATGCATGGTGATTTCTTTTGTTGTTCCATTCTTTATTATACCCAGTTAGTTAAAACTTTGACTTTATACTCCATGAAACTAGTAGAATATCTTTGATATTTGCGTTTCATCCAAAGATCTTTTCATGGAAATATTCTTCCGATTATTCTTGAATTTTACTCTACAAAACAAAGATCATGTCGACAATTTGGATGTTAATAATTCTGGATTAAATAATTCTTGAACTTGTTTTATTGAATTATTATGTCATTGTCATCATCCTCATGTTATATTATGTTATCTTTCGCTTACGTGCATAGATGAACTTAGTATGATTATGACCGAGGATCGCTTAAGTATAATCATGGCTTGATATAAATGATGTGACAAAAGTCCTCAATTGTCTGTAATGCAGTTGATGGATAGTTTTGGTATGATTATGACCTGGGGTGATTCGGTATAGTCATGACCATTGATAATTTGATGAAAATCCTCGACCGCGGGTACATGGATGATTAGATATTGTGGTTTATTCATTAAACCGAGTCTTAGTGATAAAATTGATGAAAACCTTTTAAAACCTAAAAGATAGTAGACTTTATTTTCTACTTGACTCTTTTAATGGATTGCATATTCTGCCGCATTAAACCGGGTTGTCTATTGTATTTTATCGCTTAACACTGTTGAAGGCTAATGATAATTTTATTCGCATTATCTTAGTCATAATATTTTTTTCTGGCTAGTTGAGCTCACCTTTTCTTTCACCGTTTCTCTTCGTGAAATGAGAACATAACTCGGGATGAGTCGGGGAAGCGGAGTAATGGTCCGTGAGGATAGCATTAGTAGTCCTCACTATTTCGTGAAATAGTGTGATAATAGTTGTAATGAGGACTCCTTTTGAGTTTGTATAATATCTAGTAGACAATATTTGTATTCAAACTCACGGTTTATGTCGTATCATATTTATAGTTATGTTAGTAAGTTGTATTTGAATTTATGTACCATGTAAGTGGCGACCCAAGATGGGTGACGTATACCTAATTTTGGGGGCGTCACAATTTTCCTCTATTTATTATTTTGAAATAGTAAGGGTTGATTTTATTAATGTGGTTAGTTATGGGTAAAATGCGCAAATATTTTAAATAAGCAGGTGGTTATAAAATATTCATTGTTGTCAGGGAATATTCGTACGACAGCGCAGTCTTTTGTGGGCCCTATAACGGAAAGCGATTGGATGAAGAAAACGACAAGTATAAGTTGTTTATAAATAACGACGCAGTTATTACCAATTATCTTTGTTGGAATAATTCGATGGTTAAAACACACGATGTCTGGCGTTGTTGCACAAGAATATTACCAGTATTGCACCAATTATTGATTCTTACGTAAGAAGGCACTACTCCATAATTGTTACATTAGCCATCGCTCAAAGTTATTTTATTTTATTGATTCAATAATTCTTTGCGTTGATATTTTATATTACCGTTGTTTCAATAATTGTCAATATACGATATTTTCCATTATCGAAGCAATAATTCATATTATCCGAATAATATTATTAGAAAACATTATTGGCAATGTCTAGAAAGTTACGCATCAAGGAGAGGTTTGGTCACCTAATCATGCGCCAAGAAGGAGAAATCCTTATTGAAAGACCTCTTTCTGAGGAGCGACACGGTTGCGAGATTTGATTCTCTGTAATATTATTTGTGAATAATTAATTATTAATTTATATGATGAGGAAAATATTGATTTTATGTGGTTATAGATGGAGAAAATTTTAAAGTGACAATTGTTAAAAATTGATATTTTATCTTTTCTTGATAAAATAATATTTTATTATATTATATAATAATGATGATATTTTTACAATGAATGTGGGATATATGAGTATATGAGGAGGAAGAGTATTTTTGTTACAAAAGTTGTTTAAAACATGTTAAACATGTTGGTGGACCCATTTCTTGACTGAAATTTGATTATAGCCTATAAAATCGTCCGTTTATGGATTTCGGTCAATTTCTGTTTGGAATTTGGAAAAACTTCCTTCTGCAAAGTTGTAGAGAATTGAATTTTCTATAAAAAATGGCGAGATTCAAATTTTCTGATAAAAGGGCTATTTATTATGAATTATTGAAGTTTCGAAATTCTGAAATAATTGATTTTTGAAAGTTTTAATTAATTTTAATAACAAAATGTTTTTTTGTTTTTGTCATTAGTGGTGGTGATTTCAGATGGTCAAGAGGTGCGAGAAAATTTTGATATATATATATTAATATTATATTAAATTTTCGCTTTGTGTTCTAAGCATTTTCCTATAAATAAAGTGCTTGGGTTAGAATTGAAAATCACACCGTAAACTAAAGATTTATCTCTTCTCTCTCTCTATAATATCGAGCGTATTTTGTGAGTATTTTAGTACTTTGAGTATTGCTATATACGGCAAGTTCTTTCAAAGACTATATCCAAGATTTCAAATCGTAAGATCTTATCCTTTCTCGAGGTAAAAGGATGTTATTTTATTCAAAAAAAATATATTATTTCTTCAATATCATTATCTTGAAATATTGGTTGGAACTTTTTATCAAATTTGAAACTTTTTCATGTCGGGGTTACTATTCATGAGTTCTTATTCATTCAGAGTACTATTCATGAAGCATGATAATTTTTTTGTGAAATTTCTATCTTTTGGTGTGTTTGATTTACTTATTCACGATATCTGACTATTCACTTAATACGACACTATTCACAGAAAAATTAAGTTTTCTTTTCTATGTCCAAGATTGTCTGTTATAGTTTTTATTTTTGATTGGATCTATGTTTTGGTCTTCATTCTTGAATTTTACTCCACTCTGGTTATTTATGAAGTATTTTTGAACTTGGATTGTTTAAAGTACGAATCCTTAATATTTGTTCTTTTGTTTCACTGGATTCGTTTTCTTTAAAATATTTTCATCATCCTCGGTCCTAAATGATGATATAATCGAATATCTTTGCCCAGTAGTGTAAAAGATGAATGATTTCGATAAATTTCTTTGGTAGTAGTAGTGCAAAGATGAACAGTGTTTAGATGAACATGACCAATCGATGAATATCTTTGGCTCAGTAGTGCAAAGATGAATATTTGATTCGGATATATATTGATTGATGTTACAGGATAAAATATTGACGATGAACTTTTAAATTCATATATAGAAGATAGTAGTTTGCATTCTCTACTTAACTCTTCTAATGAATTATTATTTCCGCTGCGAATATTGATTTAAAACTTGTTGTCTATTGTATTCTATTAGATTTTTCTCTGTTGAAGACTAACGATAATTTGTTCTATATTATCTTGGTCATAATATTCTTTATTGGGCTAGTTGAGCTCACCCTTTTCCTTTTGTTCCATTTTTCTTCTCAGGATGCAAAAATGTAGCGAGTACTAGTCGGGGTATGGAATAAAGGTTTTAGAAAGTTGTTTTAGTAGTCCTCACCATTTTTATAAAATAATGTATCAATAATTGTACTGAGGACTTATTTGAGTGTGGATATTGTCTAGATGATAATATTTGTATTTAAACTCAATTTTTATGTTGTATTGATAAAGTTGTAGTTGTTTCTGTACCATGTATTTTGACGACTTAAAATGGGTGTTGTATACCTATTTTGGGGGCATCACACCATCCCTGTAGAAGGACTGATTAAAGTGATATATACTCCCTCCGTAACAAAATACATTATTTTAGATAGATAATTGATATTCTCCAAATAAAACTGTTATTTTCGTAAGTTACTCTCTCATATGAGAATGAGAGTAGACCCTTTTTACTATTCACGTAAGAATAAGTTTGTGAATCTATCAAATTTATTTATGAAAATATCAATTTCCTTTAGATATATTAAAAAAAGTTAATTAGAGAAAGTTAATTTTAAAAAATTAAATTTATTGTTAGTAACTCATAAAATTACGTAAAATGATGAGTTCTTTAACCTTTTATATTAATTAATTATATTAAATAACATATTTATCTTACACATTATGTACTTGGTTGGTCTTTTTGTTGATAAAAAAAATTGTAATGTGTTTGACCTCGAGCGCTATATTTATTAATTAAATAAATCACATTTAAAATATTATTTGCAAACGAATAAGTTTTAACAACATTTGAAATTCTGAACACTGCATAAATTAGCAAACAAACACTACTAGCTATTTACAAGTACACAAGTCACATATTTCGTCTATCAAAAGAAATTCTCATTCGTTTCGCAAAGACTAGCCTAATTTTAGTTTTTAGTCAAATTGACCAATTTTAAATTTGATTATTATGTAAATTTATTTATGTTTTTGAACTTTTAACAATTAGATGTAATATATTAAATGTTGGGAACTGATATTTTCACATTATCTCTTATATAAATAGTGAGCAAGTTCCATCTTCATGTGAGAAAGACTCGTGTGAAATATCATTTTAACATGTGAAAATATTAGTTTTCCAAAATACTTTCTTGTGATTATAATATCTTGACCTATATTTTAAAGAAAATTAGATAATTTTTTATTCTAAATTGGTCAATTTGATTTCGAAATTGAAATTAAGTTGATCTTTGCTAGGCCTGATATTTTTTTGCAAACCTGATAGAGTCCGCCCTATTTCGAACCTAATGGGACCCACTTTTTAAAATCCAATAGGGTTAGGGTCGAGTATGAGTATGAGATATACCATTTTATCTCTCCCCAACCGGACCCGATTATATGTGTGTATATATATATATATTTAAAAATTAGTATTTTGTATATATATATATATGTACTTATTTAGGTTATTTCATTATAAATTAATAATTTTTGTAATATAATATGTTGCTAGTTGTTATAATGCATATGCACATGGGATTACCTCCTCAAGAGGGAATCTCCGTCTTTTCCTTCCTTCCTCTTTCCTCTCCCGGGAAGGTTTCTCGCTTCTCCATGACTTAAGTTTCTCTATATAAAGGAATGAATTTGAAGGTTTCTAATAAGAATTCTTTCTGAAGAATTTCTCTCTTTTCTCTTACTTATTCTCTCTAAATTTATGCAGCAATTATAAGAGTATATTTATATATTTTGCTAAAGTTTTATAACACGTTATCAGCATGAAGCTCTAACCAACTGAGACGGTAAAATTAAATTCTTCCAATTTATTATTATACTACAGGTTGGGCTATGCCACCAATAATATAATTTTATTCTTATAATTGCATTTAAATTCTGTTATTTACAATGGTAACATCTATCCTTGTTGATCTTACAAGACTTGGTGGGAACCTTTTTACCGTTTATTAAATTATGGGAATAACCTGTATATGTGAAATATCATATACCTGGTGAATAATCTTTTGTATTCATTTCTTATTAAATTGTTGGAATAACCTGTATACGCAGTGTGACGCCCCCAAAATAGGTATACAACACCCATTCTGAGTCGCCAAATACATGGTACATAAAGCAAACTACAACTTCAATAATACAAATGTCGTGTGAAATACGACAATATATACTGTGAGTTTAAATACAAATATTGTCTTCTAGAAAATATCCACACTCAAATAAGTCCTCATTACAATTATTCAAATACTATTTTACAGAAATAGTGAGGACTGCTAAAATATCTTTCTAGAACCATTACTCCATACCCCGACTCGATCCTACTATGTTCTCACCTCCTGAGAAGAAAAATGGAACAAAAAGGAAAAGGGTGAGCTCAACTAGCCCAGTAAAGAATATTATGACTAAGATAATATACAACAAATTATCGTTAGTCCTCAACAGGGAAAAATCTTATAAGATATAATAGACAACAAGTTTTAGATCAACAACTGCAACGAAAATAGCAATCCATTAGAAGAGTCAAGTAGAGAATGAGTTCTACTATCTTCTAAGATTTAAAAGTCCATCATCAATATTTTATCCCTGTAATAACAATCAATATACATCTTTAATCAAATATTCATCTTTGCACTACAGGCCAAAGATATTCATTTGTATCACCAGTTGGTCATGTTCATCTCAACACCTGTTCATCTTTGCACTACGGGCCAAAGATATTCATCAGTTAATCATTTATCTTTGCACTAAAGGCCAAAGATATTTAGTAATACCATCATTTAGGACTGAGGATGATGAAAAATATTTTAAAGAAAATGAATCCAATGAGACAGAAGAGCAAATAGTAAGAATTCGTATAACAGTTTATCCAAGATCAATAATACTCCATAATAACAAATTTTGAAGCAAAATTCAAAAATAAAGATCAAAACATGGATACAATCAAATATAGTAACCATAAAAGACATTTGGAAGAAAAAGAGAAAATTTCATTTTTCGGTGAATAGTGTCGTATTCGTGAATAGTGCCGTATACGTGAATAGTAACCCCGACACAAAAGTTCTAAATTTGATTAAAAAGTTCACCAATATTTCGGTATAATGATATTGATGAAAATAATATCATTTAAGAAGAAAATAATATCCCTTACCTCAAAATAACCGTACTTCTGACTGAATTTGGATATAGTCGATGTAAACTTGCAGACCGATAAAGAACACTCAAAGTATACTCACAAGAATTTCAATAATATAGAGAGAAAAGAGAGAAAACTTGTTTTCGTGTGATTTTCAATTCTAACTTAGCCCTCTATTTATAGGAAAATACTAGAACGCATATAGAGACTAAATAATAAAATAATATTATTATTAATTACAATTCCTACACATGCTCGAATTTTTGGGCAGCCCATGTTGAAAGAATTCAAGAAATTTCACGTGTGACGCCTGAGGCGGAACTAGGGCGGGGGGCATCCGCCTCCTGTAAAGTAGCTGTTGTCTGTGGCTGAGGCGAGGGCGAGAATGGGAGAAGCTGACCAACCACCATCGCTCCAGCCTTCCGTCGATTCCTCAAGGCAATGATGATCGAGAGAGCCGAGCGCCGGCCATTCCGGTTGCGGTGGGGTTGATGGCCGTGTTTTTCATTTAAAGGTAATGGACTAAATTTTTCACCGTCCCTTTTCCTCTTCTCCGTAAGATTTGTGTATTTGGTATAAGTATATATAAACCGCACTTTATGTGTTTCATAAAATGTTTGTGAGAACTGTTGATAACAATTGTCTTAAAAAGGGAGTGCGAGCCAAGCCTAATCCTTGTGTTGGAAGCTTAAAGACCTGTTTTGGCAACTTAGTATCATACCTTGCCAAAAAGGCTTGAAATGGGCATAAAAGACTATCCCGAACTTTAAAATTTGCTATATTAATTGTTGTGTGCCAAAACGATCTGCTATGATATATTGTTTCATTGTCTTTATGTTGATGTGTTGACCGGGTCGTGAAGCAACATCCTCAGGTTATACTAGCTGTTAAGGTAATAGAATTGATCGGTATCTTTGTCTTTATACCATTTTGGATTGAAATAGTTAGTTTTGACAAAATGTTGTGGAAGCTATTGTGATTTGAACGAGATTTTTATAATTTAATTTTAATATTTATTGAGTTAAATAAATATTTTTTCGATGATTTAATTATTGGATTAAATAATTAATTGATATAATTGTGGTAGATTAATTTAATTATATGTGTTATATTTATTAAATTAATGTGGAGAATATTTATTATTCAAGTATGTAATATGTAAACTTATTGAATTAAATGAATTATTTAATTAAGCATGATGTTATTCTAATTAATTTATTTATTAGAGATTTAATAATTTAATATAATTAATTAATGAGAAAATTAAATATATGACTATGTGAATTTATGAGATGTTATTATATTTTATTTATATTAAATAAGATATATGAATTATTATGCAGTGGGTGTGACATGAATTAAACTATATGATAAAGCTTTATTAAATTAAAGGAGTTTTGAAATCTATTATGCTAGCCAAACATGGCCTTAGTGGGGGTTACTAGCAGTTACCCATGACTGGGTTAACTAACCATTATTGCGTGTCAGTCGAGTTCTTATAATCTGACGTTCTCTTTTCTTTTCTTTTATTATTCTAAGTTTGGAAGAAAGAGAGAGAGGAGAGAGATCGAGAATTTATCGAGAGAAAATTTGTGAGAATTATAGATATTGTGAGTGTGTAATCATCGTGTAATTGTGAAAGGATCATCTTGGATCACCTCTTCTTAATCTATACCGGGTAATTTCTCCAAACCAAATTCTATTTTTACGTTATTCGAGTTTTATGAAAATGACTTTCATTCATACTGTAAAGCCTCTGTAATTGAGATAGGAGTAATGATTATGGGTTTTGTATGTGTTATGGTACATCACATCGTATTTAATTATATATATTTTGTAAACCATATCATAAGTTTCATAATACGATGACTTGCTATTTCAAAATTTACAGAGTTTGAGTTTTGGCCATATGGCCTTATACGTGGTATTTTATGTATTGATCGTATATTATCCCTAAATTTTACACTTGTATGTTGTTATGCATATTGATACGAAGAGACCAAAGTTTAAATAAACGGATTCGGTGTTATAACGAATCCGTAGTGATAATTTTCATGTTTTATTTTCAAAACCTTCAAGAACATCAAGAACAGTGAAAGTAAATGTGTTGATTTTGCAAATTATGTGTTGTAACTTGTTAAAAATCATGCTAGATGGGTTAAGTAATGATTATATATGTTTTACAATGATTGAGTAAGTCTAAATTTGTGTAAAAATAACTAATTGGAAGTTATGGCCATATTCATGTATAATTTTACCTGTGATTGATTTTTGGCCTAATTGGCCTCATTATGTTCATGACTCGCAGAATCAGTAAACTCATAGAAAATGAGCACTGGTAACCCGCTTGCCTTGGCGTTACTAAACTAAATTACCACTTCGACTGGATTGAAAAAATAAATAAATAAAAAAAAAAAAAAAAATAAAAAATAAAAAATAAAAAAAATAAATATTTGATGAAAATTATTATTAAAATATTTATAAAATAAATTAAATATTTTAATTGAGATATTTATGGAATAAAATAAATATTCGATGGAAAATTATTATTAAAATATTTATAAAATAAATTAAATATTTTAATTGAGATATTTAAGGAATAAAATAAATATTCGATGAAAATTATTATTAAAATATTTATAAAATAAAGTAAATATTTTAATTGAGATATTTATGGAATAAAATAAATATTCGATGGAAATTATTATGAAATAATTTATTCGAGTGTAATAATAGTAAAGAGAATGAAAATATTCTAATTTAATTAAGTAATTAAATTAGTAGGGTAATGATTTGTTAAATAAAGTGGAGTTTATATTAAATAATTAAGTGAAAATGTAACTAATGAATGTCGTGAATACATATGGTATGTGTGTAGGATTTGTGGTGAACCAAGTAGTAATCGCTTTAGCCCTACGACGAGGCAAGTTTCCTAACCCTACTTATCATTATTGTTCAAGTTATTAGTTACCTCGAGTAAATTATCGTTATTATTATTCAAGTTCAATTGTTATATTAAATATTTATTATCTTTTTAAAGCATGATTCAGCTTATACAATAATTGTCCTATTGTATACTTCACGAGATTATTATTTAATTTGAATATCATTATTATTGAACCTTATTATTAGACTAAATAACCCTTATTGATTCGACTAGTCCATAGTTGATGAACGCTCTAAATTTCAGAACCCTTATTGAATTATCCAAACCAAACTTCCTTTGAGTGCGACTCGAATGTCAAACCGAGATGAACAACCCGCAAAGGGATTTAGTTATCGTTAGCGTTAAGATATTGTGCACGTGATGGTACTAAGTGGTCGATCCCCAAGTGCACGAGAAGAAAGGTCCATAGTCTTATGATTGTTAAAGGTTTCAAGTATAACCCTTGATAACCTAGGACATAGTTCAAGGTCTTATGACCCTCAGAATTCTTTTGATTCTTGTTATTCATTCTTGATTCAAAAGTTGAGCTTTCATTCAGATATTTTTGATTTACTCGCATGTTATTATACTGTTATTTCATTATTATACTTGTGGGCAATAGTGCTCACTCTTGCTTAATAATAACATTGCAGTTAAGAACGAAAGAACCGATGAACCTTCCACTAGTAAAGGCATGGGCAAAGTTAGCAAGTGATGAAAACTTGTTATTTTTATTAGATGATGTATTTATGTTTAAGACTTGAGTTAATGATGTTATTTAAGACTTATTTGTTTATGATTCCGCACAGATGTTTAAGGTTAGTTTAACCTGGGATTGTATTATTATTCTTTGGATGTTGTAACCCTTAAAGGGAAGATTTTTATTCTATCTATTGCATGGTTTGCATTTATTATGGGTAGATAGATAGATGATATTTGTACAGTGAACACCAGATCCCGTGGAATCGAAGTACCCGGATTTGGGGGTGTCACACCTATTTTGGAAATAATGATACCTTGTATGCAAGTTTTTAAATTATGAATATATAGTATATATCAAGTACATGATGTTCTAACCCTTGTGATTAAGAGATTGAAATTTGTTTTGATTAAAGAAATTTGTTTTTGACTTATATGTATGGAACAATTATAGAATTGAATTTCTAATACGATGAAAGTTATAAAAACCCAATGAACATAATTTATATAAAGTTAGTTAGTAGTATGTGAATTCATTAATTGATAGATAGATTATGTAAGACCCCAACTTATTATAAATAAAATCGAATTTCCTCTAATTATTATTGTGAATAATAAGGTATTAATTTGATATAATTCTCTCGGTTATGGGTGAAATGTGCAAATTTTGCAAAATATGTGAAAGTGGTTATAAAATAATCATTGTTGTTTAGAATATTCGTTGGTCGTGGAATATTCTTGTTGTGGAGAATATTAAAGACGACCAGTAGCGATCATTCATGGGCCCCATAATGTAATAACGTCGGATGAAGAAAACGACAAGTTTGAGTTTTTATAAATAACGACGTAGTTGTTACTGAATTAACACCGTTGGAATACCGGTGGTTAAAATACGATGAATACGCGTGGATGCACAATATTGATAAATTATTGATCCTTACGTAAGAAGGCACTTTACTCAATAATTGTTACAGTGAGTTATCGCTCAATATTTCATTTTATTGATTCAATAATTCTTTGCGTTGATATTTTATATTATTGTTGTTTCAATAATTGTCAACGCACGAGATTTCCCATTATCGGATCAATAATTCATATTATTTGAATAATATTATTAGATAGCATTATTGGCAATGTCTAGAAAGTTCATCACGAGAGAGGTTTGGTCACCTAATCAACGGCCAATAAGGAGAAATTCTTATTGAAAAGCCCCTCTTTCCGGAACTACCGTTGTCATAAATGTGATTCTCGTAATATTATTTGTGAATAATTAATTATTGATTCATATGATAAGAAAATATTTGTTTTATGTGGATATAAATGTTGGATATATTTATTGTGGTTAAAAATGAAGGAGTTAATGTTGAGGTGTTTTATCAATATTTTTTGCCGGAATGAAGGTATTAAAAATTAAACCAAAGATATTTTTGAGATATATTGTGTGAGTTATAATTTTTAATCCGACCGTTGGATCGTTGTAATTTTTGGATATGTTATACATATATAAGTTGAGTATATGTCCACAAATTTTGAACCGTTAAAATTAACGTATGATTTGTTATGAATTTTAAGAGGTGGTGATTCGTAAATTAGGTTTATAAATGATTTTGGTGGAAAATTCTAGAATTGAGTGGGCCCCACTTGTGGTTGGTGAAGAAATGTGCT
The DNA here is from genome assembly GCA_020205615.1 of Panax quinquefolius. Classification (NCBI taxonomy): domain Eukaryota; kingdom Viridiplantae; phylum Streptophyta; class Magnoliopsida; order Apiales; family Araliaceae; genus Panax; species Panax quinquefolius. Next base: position 234,410 of record JAINUW010000363.1, read on the forward strand.
GAATTTATTTCAAATGTGGTGGGTGGGAATAGTAGCGAGTAAAGCCACCCAGTTGTTGAGTCAAGTCTGCTAACATTTTCCTATAAATAGAGAGGCTAAGTTAGAATTGAAAATCACACCGAAACAAGTTTTCTCTTTCTCTCTAGATTATTGAGTGTATTTTGTGAGTATTTAAATACTTTGTGAGTTTCTATTCATCAGTGCAAGTTTCCTTCAACCTTATACCGATATTCCGATCAAGTACTGATATTTTGAGGTAAGAGATGTTATTTTCTTCATATATGATATTATTTCTTCAATATCATTACGCCAAGTATGATTGATCCGAATTTTTATCAAATTTGGAACTTTTTGTGTAAGTTACTATTCACGATATCTGACTATTTATTAACGAATCGACACTATTCATAGAAAAATGAAATTTTCTTCTTTTGTCCAAGATGTCTTGTAAGACCCCAACTTATTATTAATGAAATTTAATTTTTCTATTTATTATTTTGAAATAGTAAGGGTTGATTTGATTAATGTGGATAGTTAGGGGTAAGATACATAAATATTTCAAAATAAGCAAGTGGTTATAAAATATTCATTGTTGTAGGAGAATATTCGTTTGGTCGTGGAATATTAAATCGCTTCAGGGAATATTAAATATTTACTAGCAGTGACCATGTGTGGGCCCCATAACTGGAAAGCAATTGGATGAAGAAAACGACAAATATAAGTTGTTTAAAAATAACAGAGTAGTTATTATCAATTAATGTGACGCCCCAAAATAGGTATACATCACCCATTCTCGAGTTGTCAATACATGGTATGTAAATAACTACAACTTTATTATTACAACAAGAAATCTGTGAGTTTAAATACAAATATTATCTTCTGTATAATATCTATACTCAAATAAATCCTCATCACATTTATTGATACATTATTTTACAAAAATGGTGAGGACTACTAAACAATCCTTTTCTAAAACCTTCATTCCATACCCCGACTGCATCGCTATATTCTCGCCTCCCGAGAAGAATGGAACAAAAAGGAAAAGGGTGAGCTCAACTAGCTCAAAGAAAGAATATTATGACTAAGATAATATACAACAAATTATCGTTAGTCTTCAACAGGAAAAATTTAATAGAATACAATAGACAACAATTTTTAAATCAATATTCAATAGCTGAAATAATAATTCATTAGAAGAGTTAAGTAGAGAATGCAAACTACTATCTTCTATGTATGAATTTAAAAGTTCATCGCTCATCTTTTATCCCCGTAACAACAATCCATAAACATCCTGAATCAAATATTCATTTGCACCACAGCCAAAGATATTCATCATTGGTCATGTTCATTTAAACACTGCTCATCTTTGCACTACGGCCAAAGATATTAATCATCACCATGTTCATCTCAACACTTGTTCATCTTTGCACTACAGCCAAAGATATTATTTAGAAATCATTCATCTTTGCACTACAAAGCCAAAGATATTCAACAATATCATCATTTAAGACCGAGGATGATGAAAATATTTTTAAAGAAACGAATCCAAAGGAAACAAAATGACAAGGATTAAGGATTAAGGATTCAGTACTTTGTTTTATCCATGTTCAAAAATACCTCAAAATAATCATAGTGGTGTAAAATTCAAGAATGATCAAAAAACATGGATACAATCAAAGCTAGTATCCGTAATAGATATTTTGGACAAAAAGAAGAAATTTTATTTTTTCGATGAATAGTCGATATACATGAATAAGGTCAGATATCGTGAATAAAGGTCAGATACGTGAATAAGAATCCGACACCAAAAGATAGAAATTCCACAAAAAAAACATTTTCACGCCTTCTTAATAGTACTCGTGAATAGTAACTCGTGAATAAGAACTCATGAATAAGAACTCGTGAATAGTAACTCATGAATAGTAACCCCGACATAAAAAATTCCAAATTTGATAAAAAGTTCCAACTAATATTTCAAAGATAATGATATCAAGAAATAATATCATTTGAGAAGAAAATAACATCCTTACCTCAAAGAATCAAGATTTCGGAAGGAAAGATCTAAGTGATGCCGAATGAAACTGTATCGAATAAAGAACTCTCAAAGTATCTAAATACTCACAAAATACGCTCAATAATATAGAGAGAAAGAGAGAAAACTTTGTTTCGTGTGATTTTCAATTCTAACTTAGCCTCTATTTATAGAAAATGTTAGCCGTACCAAGGCACTCGACCTGCCACCGATGGCTTTTACTCGCTACTATTGCCACCCACCACATTTGAAATAAAATTCAGCACATTTTTTCACCAACCACAAGTGGGGCCCACTCAATTCTAGAATTTTCCACCAAAATCAATTATAACCCTACTTTCCTAATCAAACACCTCTTAAAATTTATAACAAATCATTCGCTCATTTTTAACGGCTCAAAATATGTAGACATATACTCAACTTATATATGTATAACATATCCAAAAATCATAACGATCCAACTACGATTAAAAATTATAACTCACTTAATATATCGTAAAAATACCGATTTGATTTTTAATACCTCCATTCCGACTAAAAAAATACCGATAAAACACCTCAACATTAAATCCTTCAATTATAACCATATAATAAATAAATCCATCATTTATATCCATATCAAATAAATATTTTCTTATCATATAAATCAATAATTAATTATTCCCAAATAATATTACGTAATCACAATTATGACAACCAGCAGCAGCCTCAGAAGAGGGGCTTTCAATAAGGATCTCTCCTCACTTGGCCGCAATTAGGTGACCAAACCTCTCCTTAGATGTAACTTTCTAGACATTGCCAATAATGTTATCTAATAATATTATTCAAATAATATGAATTATCGATCCGATAATGGGAAATATCTTTGTGCAAAGTTGACAATTATCAAACAAAGAATAATATAAAATACCAACGCAAAGAATTATTGAATCAATAAAATAAAATATCGAACAAGAATTATCAGAATAATTATTGAGTAGTGCCTTCTTACGTAAGGATCAATAATTGATGCAATACCGCCGTGCTATCGCTCAACAACGCCAGATTAGTGTGTTTTAACCACCGGTATTCCAACAAGATTAATCTGTAATAATTACGCCGTTATTTTTAAACAACTTATATTTGTCGCTTTCCTCATCCAATCGCTTTTCGTTATGGGCCCACACATGGTCGCTACTGTGCCGCATTTAATATTCCCCGACAAAGATTTAATATTCCACGCACCAAACGAATATTCCCCACAAAAATGAATATTTTATAACCACTTGCTTATTTTGAAATATTTATGATTTTACCCCTAACTATCCACATTAATCAAATCAACCCTTACTATTTCAAAATAATAAATAAAGGAAATTCCTTTTATTTAAAAAAATTTCGGTCTTACAACCTCCCTCCTTATGAAATTTCGTCCTCTAAATTGACGACGACGCACTGTGTTTCAAAAGGTGAGGATACCTCGCTTTCATTTCCGCTTTCCAATTCCCGTGTCATTTCCTCTATAAGATGATTCCTCCACAAAACTTTAACTTGTGGTATGACCTTTCTGCTGCAGTAGGACATGCTCCTTCCTATCCAAAATCTTGACAGTACCTCCTCACACGTTAAGTCTTGGCTATCTCGTCTGGTTCTAACTCTATAACGTGGTTCGGTCTTTCACATATTTACTTAAGTACGATATGTGAAACACATTATGAACACGAGACATACTTGGAGGTAACGCAAGTCTATAGCTACATTTCCTACTCGGTCAAGAATTTGAAATGGACCAATAAATCGTTGATCGGCTTTTTCTCTCTTCCCAAATCTTGTAACTCCCTTCCATGGAGCAACTCGCAACAATACATGATCCCCTACATTAAATTCCACGCCCTTTCGATGAAGATCCGCATAACTCTTTTTTGTCGATCTTGTGCCGTTTTGTATACGTTGTCGAATCATTTGGATCTTTTCAGAGTCATACGTATTTAACTCGGGTCCCAACAATGTTGCTTCACCCACCTCATCCCAACATATCGAGAACGACATTTTTCGTCCATATAATGCTTCAATGGAGCCACACCTATACTTGCTCGATAATCGTTGTTGTAGGAGAATTCCACCAATGGTAAATACTTATCCCAACCGCCCTTGAAGTCTCAGGACACGTAGTCTTAATAAATCTTCAAGAGTTTGAATAGTCCTTTCGATTGTCCGTCCGTTTGGGGATGGTATGTTAACTAAATCGCAAACTGCGCCCATAGCTTTTTGCAAGCTAACCCAAAATCTTGAAGTGAATCTTGGGTCACGATCCAAACTATGGATACTGTGCATGCCATGCAACCTCACAATCTCATTTACGTACATACTAAGAAGACGCTCAAGGAATAAGTCTCCAGATTTCCAAGAAGAAATGAGCAGATTTGGTTAATCTATCAACAATAACCCAAATAGCATTGATGCCTTGAGAAACCGTAGGAAGACCCCAGAACTAAATCCATGGTAATGTGTTCCCACTTCCATTTCGAAATCTCAAGTGGTTGCAACGGACCCTTAGGTACTAGATGCTCCGCTTTACACGCCGACAAGTTAAACACATCGAGATAAACTTTGCAATCTCTCTCTTTATATTGTTCCACCAAAATGTATGTCAAGATCACGATACATTTTAGTACTTCCAGGATGGATTGCAAATGGTGTATTGCAGTGCTCCATCATAATCTTGTACTTCAAATCGAGTCGTTAGGAACACAAAGTCTAGAGTGGACTCAAGTATTCCTTCTTCATCAATTCTCGCTTCCTAATAGCTCCTTCTTGTACTTTCTTCTTCATATGCATCACTCTGCCTGCGGTGGCTCGAGCAACCTTAACTTTTTCTATTAAAGTTGGCTCTACGCAGATACTTGACATCATCGCACTGCGTTTCAAGATATGATCTTCTACTCAACGCGCCGCCTACCACGCTCGCTTTTCCGTGATGGTATTGAATAGTGTGATCGTAGTCTTTCAATAGTTCGAGCCAACGTCGCCGCCGCATGTTGAGTTCTTTTTGAGTAAAGAAATATTTAAGGCTTTTATGGTCCGAATATATCTCCACTTTCTCCCCATATAGATAGTGTCTCCATATCTTTAGCAAAACGATTGGGCCGCTAACTCTAGATCACGAGTAGGATAATTTCTCTCATACTCTTTAAGTTGTCATGAGGCATAGGCTATGACTTTCCCACGCTGCATGAGAACACATCCTAACCCTTTGCCTCAAGCATCATCAGAGATAACAAATCCATCCGAACCAGATGGTATTGTAGAACAGTGCCGAAATAAGTCTCCTCTTAAGCTCTTGGAAACTCTTTCGCGATTCTTCACTCCAAACGAATTTTGTATCCTTCCGAGTTAGCCGAGTTAATGGAGTAGCGATTCGAGAAAACCCTTCCACTAATCTCCGATAATAACCAACTAAGCCCAAAAGCTACGATTTTGGCCACCGACTTCGGTTGCTCCTAACTTCAGATTGATTCAATCTTCGTCCGGTCCACGGATACTCCATGTTTCGACACCACATGCCCAAGAAATGCTACTTCTCTCGCCGTAACTCGCATTTCTTCAATTTGGCATATAGTTGGTTTTCACGAAGCCTTTCGAGTACCAAATTTCAAATGGTGCTCATGATCTTCACGACTTTTGGAATATATAAGGATGTCATCAATAAAGACAACAACAAACCGATCCAAATATTCCTGAATACTGGGTTCATCATATCCATGAAAGCCGCAGGAGCATTAGTTAGTCCGAAAGACATGACTAAGAATTCATAATGCCCATACCGAAGTTCAAGGCGTCTTTGAATATCCTCGATTCTAATCTTGGTGATGATATCCGTAATCTAAGATCGATTTTTGAAAAGAATTGTGCCCCTCTTGAATCTGGTCAAACAAGTCATCAATACGAGGTAGAGGATACCTATTCTTGATGGTGACATGGTTTAATTCCCGATAGTCAATACAAAGTCGCATACTCCCGCTCTTTTTTCTTTACGAATAAAACAGAGCACCCCAAGGAGATGTACCAGATTTAATGAAACCGATGTCCAACAATTTCGTAGTTGGACCTTTAACTCTCGAAGTTCAATAGAGCCATTCGATATGGGGTTTTAGAAATGGGCTTTGTACTGAGTTCAAGATCAATAAAGAATTCAACTTCACGCTCGGGGCTAGACCGAAGAAGTTCTTCGAAATACGTCAGAAAGTCAATAACAACAGGAATATTATTCAAATTTGACGTGTCTTTATTCAAATCCATAACATGGGCTAAGAAAGCTTGACATCCGCTTTTTTCAATAAACGAATAGCTTTATGATTAGATATGATAGTGATTGATTTTAATGGTTTAGTTGCTTGAATTGCATAACAGTTGGTTAGAATATGAAAACTAACAACCTTATTTAAAACAATCAATTTTGGCATGATGAGTAGTTAACCAATCAATCCCTAAAATTACATCAAAAGCAAGTATCTTTAAAGAGATAAGGTCAATGTGTAAGGTAATGGTGCCAACTTGAATCAAACAAGATTTATAAACAGTGGATGTGTTGAAAGTTTCTCCTAACGGAGTTTCCACAGATAGGTCAAAGTCTAATTTCTCCGGAGTCAAGTTTAAACGTTGAGCACAAGCAGGAGAGATAAATGAATGGGTAGCACCCAGATCAAGTAAGGTATAAAATTCGCAAGAATTTATAAATAACTTACCCGTGATAACCTCGTTTGGGTTCTCGCATTATGACCACCACAACAAACGCTTCTTCCTAATCGTTGACTTTGACTTTTCCGGGAGTCTTTTTGAGTCACCGCCCTCATTGAACTAGGTTTCGCTACTGCATAATCTCGAAGCGATATGTCCTTCCTTTCCACAACTATAGCATACCTTGAAACTGTCAGGCGTTTGACCGATATGTCCCTCTTTCCGTGATTTGTAGAATATGACCGGTGGTCGTTTCTCCTCCCTTAGAACCCGATTGTCGCTTAAAGCTTCGTCGTCTTCACATAGTCGTTGTTAAATCTCCTCTTTTAAAATCTCCTCCCGACTCGCTTCTTCATTTTCATGACCATGATTACCACCGAGTGGTTACCATTTCGTCCGTCTCTTTTTTTTCTCCGCAGTTATCATTATTCTGCTGATCGCTATCTCCGTACGATCCTCGGTTATGGTCCTCAGTTGACCACTGTACTCGTTATCTCGCCTAATAATTGAGCCTCATTTACAACATCTCGAATAAAGAAAAAGTTTATGAGAAATGAGATAATCGACGGCGTTGCCGGGTTTCAAACCTCTAAGAAACATCCGCGTCATACGCTCCTCATTCTCCACCAAATGAGGTGCAAACTCGATAACTCGCAAACTTTGCCTCGTCATCGAGACACCGCCATGTTGTTCTTGCTCTAATCTAATAAACTCCACTTCCTTCATATATGACGAACACTTTCGTGAAAGTATTTGTCATTAAATAGTTTCAAACGTCTCCCAAGACACGCCGAAAGTATTTTGGATGGGTACGCTTCATGAGACTCCCACCAAAGAGTCGCCTTCGCCACTGGAACATAAAGGTGGCGAATGGAACCTTCTCGTTTCTCCGCATCCCAAGACATCGAATATCTTGGTAATTTGCTTGACCCATGTTTCCGCCATGATCGGATCTGGCTTTCCTTAAATTCGTGGTCCCAACTTCGAATCTGCTTTGGTTGTGACAACCTGTGAATTGCTATCATTTCCTCCTCGTATTTTGAACACGAGTCTCCTCGTCTCGATTTTGCATGAATCGCAAAAAGCTTCTAAACATCCCCTCGCTCATCATCTCGCTTTCAATGGTGTTGTTCATGGGAGGAACATTGCCAACTGTTGTACGTTTCTCCTCGTTGGTGAGTGAGTACAGGCGTCTCCACGGTCTCATTTCCATTGTTAATATTCTCACGACATTCTCAAATATCGTCATAAAACAAGGGTTAATTAAGGAAATCAATATATCACATAATATCCCTATATATCGACCAACTAACAAATAAGCTTAGGTAGGACACACTAGCGAAGGATTTACTCATCTCCCTCCTAGTTCTATTCCCGATCTCCGCCAGAGATCATATCCCTAAGCTCGATACCAACCGTGGACGCCCCCAAAATAGGTATACATCACCCATTCGAGTTGTCAATACATGGTATGTAAACAACTACAACTTTATTATTACAACAAGAAACTGTGAGTTTAAATACAAATATTATCTTCAGACAATATCTATACTCAAATAAATCCTCATCACATTTATTGATACATTATTTTACAAAATGGTGAGGACTACTAAAAAATCCTTTCTAAAACCTTCATTTCATAATTTCGACTCGTGCTCGCTTATATTCTCGCCTCCCGAGAAGAATGGAACAAAAGGAAAAGGGTGAGCTCAACTAGCTCAAGAAGAATATTATGACTAAGATAATATACAACAAATTATCGTTAGTCTTCAACAGGAAAAATTTAATAGAATACAATAGACAACAATTTTAAATCAATATTCGCAATGAAAATAATAATTCATTAGAAGAGTTAAGTAGAGAATGCAAACTACTATCTTCTATGTATGAATTTAAAAGTTCATCGCTCATCTTTTATCCCCGTAACAACAATCCATAAACATCTGAATCAAATATTCATCTTTGCACTACAGCCAAAGATATTCATCATCGGGTCATGTTCATTTAAACACTTGTTCATCTTTGCACTACTGGGCCAAAGATATTAATCATCGGTCATGTTCATCTCAACACTTGTTCATCTTTGCTTTGCACTAAAAGCCAAAGATATTCTTTAGAAATCATTCATCTTTGACTCTAAAGCCAAAGATATTCAACAATATCATCATTTAAGACCGAGGATGATGAAAAATATTTTTAAAGAAACGAATCCGGTGAAACAAAATGACAAGGATTAAGGATTAAGGATTCGTACTTTGTTTTATCCATGTTCAAAAATACCTCAAAATAATCATAGTGGTGTAAAATTCAAGAATGATCAAAAACATGGATACAATCAAAGCTAGTATCCGTAATAGATATTTTGGACAAAAAGAAGAAATTTTATTTTTCGATGAATAGTGCCGATACATGAATAGTGTCAGATATCGTGAATAAAGGCCAGATACGTGAATAGTAACTCGACACCAAAAGATAGAAATTCCACAAAAAAAAAACATTTTCACGCTTCATGAAATAGTACTCGTGAATAAGAACTCGTGAATAGTAACTCATGAATAGTAAACTTCGTGAATAAGAAGTAACTCATGAATAGTAACCCCGACATAAAAAATTCCAAATTTGATAAAAAGTTCCAACCAATATTTCAAAGATAATGATATTGAAGAAATAATATCATTTCGAGAAGAAAATAACATCCCTTACCTCAAAGAATCAAGATTTCTAAGGAAAGATCTAAGTGATGTGAATGAAACTCAGATCGAATAAAGAACTCTCAAAGTATCTAAATACTCACAAAATACGCTCAATAATATAGAGAGAGAAAGAGAGAAAACTTTGTTTACGGTGTGATTTTCAATTCTAACTTAGCCCTCTATTTATAGAAAATGTTAGCCCTACCAAGCAGACTTGACTGCTACCGATGGCTTTTACTCGCTACTATTGCCACCCACCACATTTGAAATAAAATTCAGCACATTTTTTCACCAACCACAAGTGGGGCCCACTCAATTCTAGAATTTTCCACCAAAATCAATTATAACCCTACTTTTCCTAATCAAACACCTCTTAAAATTTATAACAAATCATTCGCTCATTTTTAACGGTTCAAAATATGTAGACATATACTCAACTTATATATGTATAACATATCCAAAAATCGCAACGATCTAACTACGATTAAAAATTATAACTCACTTAATATATCGTAAAAATATCGATTTGATTTTTAATACCTCCATTCCACTAAAATACCGATAAAACACCTCAACATTAAATCCTTCAATTATAACCATATAATAAATAAATCCATCATTTATATCCATATCAAATAAATATTTTCTTATCATATAAATCAATAATTAATTATTCCCAAATAATATTACGTAATCACAATTACGACAACCAAGCAGGTTCCTGTGAAAGAGGGGCTTTCTAATAAGGATCTCTCCTCATCGGGCGCCGCAATTAGGTGACCAAACCTCTCCTTAGATGTAACTTTCTAGACATTGCCAATAATGTTATCTAATAATATTATTCAAATAATATGAATTATTGATCCGATAATGGAAAAATCATGCGTTGACAATTATTCAAACAAAGAATAATATAAAATACCAACGCAAAGAATTATTGAATCAATAAAATAAAATATCGAACAAGAATTATCGAATAATTATTGAGTAGTGCCTTCTTACGTAAGGATCAATAATTGATGCAATACTGCAGTGCATCTTGCTCAACAACGCGTAGATAGTGTGTTTTAACCACGGGTATTCCAACAAGATTAATCTCAGAACAATTACGCCGTTATTTTTAAACAACTTATATTTGTCGTTTTCCTCATCCAATCGCTTTCGTTATGGGGGCCCACACATGGTCGCTACTCGTCGCATTTAATATTTCGACAAAGCATTTAATATTCCACGACCAAACGAATATTCCCCGACAAAAATGAATATTTTATAACCACTTGCTTATTTTGAAATATTTTGCGTATTTTACCCCTAACTATCCACATTAATCAAATCAACCCTTACTATTTCAAAATAATAAATAAAGGAAATTCCTTTTATTTAAAAAATTTTTGGTCTTACAGGTTAATCATTTGTTAAAATAAAATGTGGTTAAAACACAAGAATATTACCAGTATTGCACCAATTATTGATTCTTACGTAAGAAGGCACTAATCAATAATGGTTACGATAATTCTTATTTAGTATTTTATTGATTTAATAATTGTTTGCGTTGATATTTTATATATCATTGTTGTTTCAATAATTGTCATTACACGTATTTTTCATTATCGAAAGCAATAATTCATATTATCCGAATAATATTATTAGATAATATTATTGGCAATGTCTAGAAAGTTACATCTAAGGAGAGGTTTGGTCACCTAATCAAGGCGCCCAAGAAGGAGAAATTTTATCGAAAGCCCCTTCCTGAACCGCACGGTTGTCAATATTGTGATTTCGTAATATTATTTGTGAATAATTAATTATTGATTCATATGATGAGGAAAATATTGATTTTATGTGGATATAGATGGAGAAAATTTTAATGTGACAATTGTTGAAAATTAAAATTTTATCTTTTTACGATAAAATAATTATTTAAATATATTATTATATTTTAATAATATAATAATAGTGATATTTTTATAACGAATGTGGGATATATGAGTATACGAGGAGGAAGAGTATTTTTGTTGCAATAAATGTTTAAAACATGTTAAACATGCTCGGTGGACCCCATTTATTGATCGAAATTTAATTATAGCACGTAAAATCGCTTCGTTTATGAATTTTTGGTCAATTTCTATTTGGAATTTGGAAAACTTCTTCGCAAAGTTGTAGAGAATTGAATTTTCAATAAAAACTCATGAGATTCGAATTTTTCGATGAAAGGGCTATTTATTATGAATTATTGAAGTTCAAGCTCAAATAATTGATTTTGGAAGTTTAAAATATTTAAAATTAGAAAAACGTTTTTTTCTTACTTTTCTAGAATGTGGCATGTGTTTGATGGCTGAAATCAGATTCTAGGCATGTGTAGAAAATTTATTATTAATTTATTAAATTTTTCGCTTTGGTGTTAAAGCAATTTCTATAAATAGGTGCTTAGGTTAGAATTGAAAATCACACCGTAAATCAAGTTTTCTCTCTATATTATCGGCGTATTTTTGTGAGTATTTTGAGTATACTTTGAGTATTGCTATACTACAGATACAAGTCCAAGTCATAGCCTATATCCAGTGTTTCAAATTAGAAATCTTGATCTTTCGAGGTAAGGGATGTTATTTTCTTCTCAAATGATATTATTTCTTCAATATCATTATCTTTGAAATATTGGTTGGAACTTTTTATCAAATTTGGAACTTTTTCACGTATGGGTTTACTTATTCATGAGTTCTTATTCATGAGTTACTTATTCACGAGTTACTATTCACGAAGTACTATTCATAAGCGTGAAGATGTTTTTGTGGAATTTCTATCTTTTTTTGGTGTCAGATTACTATTCACGATACGACCACTATTCACGATACTCAAGACTATTCATTAGAAAAATAAAATTTCTTCTTTTGTTCAAAATATCTATTCGGATACTAGCTTTGATTGTATCCATGTTTTGATCATTCTTGAATTTTACACCACTATGATTATTTTTGAGGTATTTTGAACATGGATAAAACAAAGTACGAATCCTTAATTCTTAATCCTTGTCATTTTGTTTCATTTGGATTCGTCTCTTTAAAAATATTTTCATCATCATCCTTAGTCTTAAATGATGATATTATTGAATATCTTGCCCAGAAAGTAGTGCAAAGATGAATGATTTTCAAGAATATCTTTTCAGTAGTGCAAAGATGAACAGTGTTTAGATGAACATGACTAATCGATGAATATCTTTGCTTTGTAGTAAAGATGAATATTTGATTCCGGATGTATATCGATTGATGTTACAGGATAAAGGATGAGCGATGAACTTTTAAATTCATACATGAAGATAGTAGTTTGCATTCTCTACTTAACTCTTCTAATGAATTATTATTTCATTGCGAATATTGATTTAAAATTTGTTGTCTATTGTATTCTATTAGATTTTTTCCCGTTGAAGACTAACGATAATTTGTTGTATATTATCTTAGTCATAATATTCTTCTTGACCTAGCTACTGAGCTCACCCTTTTCCTTTTGTTCCATTTTTCTTCTCGGAGGCTAGAATATAGTGAGTTTAGCCTTGGGGTATGGAATGAAGGTTTTAGAAAGAATTGTTTGGTAGTCCTCACCATTTTGTAAAATAATGTATCAATAAATGTGATGAGGATTTATTTGAGTATAGATATTGTCTGAAGATAATATTTGTATTCAAACTCAGCTTTATTGTTGAAATAATAAAGTTGTAGTTGTTTACGTGCACCATGTATTGACAACCCGTATAGGTGATGTATACTATTTTGGGGGCGTCAGTTAATTGGTATCGTAGCTTAGGATATGATCTCCATGAGATCGGGAATAGAACTAGGAGGGAGAGACGAGTAAATCCTTCGCTAGTGTGTCCTACCTAAGCTTTATTTTTTTTAGTTGGTCAAGATATAAGGATATTATGTGATATATTGATTTTCTTAATTAACCCTTGTTTTACGACGGTATTTGAGAATGTCAATCGAGAATATTAACAATGGAAATGAGACCGTGAGAGCCTCAGTACTCACCAACGAGGAGAGAACGCAACAGTCGGGCAATGTTCTTCCCACATGAACAACACCAACTGAGCGAGATGATGAACGAGGGATGTTTAGAAGCTTTTTGCGATTCATGCAAAATCGACGAGGAGACTCGTGTTCAAAATAATATGTGAGGAAATGATAGAAATTCACGGGTTGTTGTCACAAACAAGCAGATTCAAAGAGTTGGGACCACCGAATTAAGTGGAAAGCCAGATCCGATCACGGCGGAAACATGGGTCAAACAAATTACCAAGATATTCGATGTCTTGGGATGCACGGAGGAGAATGAAGGTTCCATTCGCCACCTTTATGTTCCGTGGCGAAGCGATCATCGGTGGAGTCTGTGAAGCGTACTCCATCCGTACCACACTCAAAGATATCTTGGGAAACGTTTCAGAACTATTTAATGACAAATACTTTCCTAAAAGTGTTCGTCTATATGAAGGAAGTGGAGTTCATCGATTAGAGCAAAAACAACATGACGATGTCTCAAGACGAGGCAAAGTTTGCAGAGTTATCCGTGTTTGCACCTCATTTGGTGGAGAATGAGGAACGTATGACACACGGATGTTTCTTAGAGGTTTGAAACCTAAGATACGCCAAGATCTCATTTCTCATAAACTTTCTCTCTATTCGGATATGTTGTAAATGTGGCTCAATTATTTAAGCGAGATAACTAGTACTACTAACCTGAGGACCACAACCAGATCGCATTGTAGATAAGATCAATGTAATAATGATAACCAAGCAGAGAAAGAAAACAGACGGACAAAATGGTAACCACTCCGGTGGTAATCATGGCCATGAAAATAGAAGAAGCGAGTCGGAGGAGATTTTAAAAAGAGGAGATTTAACAACGAATTATGTGAAGACGACAGCGGTGCGGCGGCAAAGAATCGGTTCTAAGGGAGGAGAAACGACCACCGTCGTATATGCTCTAAATGCGGAAAGAGGGACATATCACCAACTGCCCACAACAGTTCAAGGTATGCTATAATTATGGAAAGGAAGGACATATCGCCGAGATTATGCAGTAGAGGCGAAACCTAGTTCAGTGAGGACGGTGACTCAAAAGATCGTCCCGTAAAAGTCAAAGTCAACGATTCCGGAAGAGCGTTTGTTGTGATTTGGTCATAATGCGAGGAACCCAAACGAGGTGATCACGGTAAGTTTATTTATAAATTCATGCTAAGTTTATACCTTACTTGATACCGGTCATACCCATTCATTTATCTCTCCGCATGTGCTCAACGTTTAAACTTGACTCAGGAGAAATTAGACTTTGACCTATCTGTTGAAACTCCGTTAGAGAAACTTTCATCACATCCACGCTTATAAATCTTGTTTGATTCAAGTTGGCACCATCACCTTCACCTTCATTGACAATTTTATCTCTTTAAGGATACTTGCTTTTGATGTGATTTTAGGGATTGATTGGTTAACTACTCATCATGCCAAAATTGATTGTTTTCGTAAGGTTGTTAGTTTTCATATTCCTAACCTTTGTTATACGAATTCAAGCAACTAAACCATTAAAATCAATCACCGCTCATATCTAATCATAAAGCTATTCGTTTATTGAAAAACGGATGTCAAGCTTTCTTAACCCATGTTATGGATTTGAATAAAGACACGCCAAATTTGAATAATATTCGTTGTTATTGACTTTTCCGACGATTTCCCAAGAACTTCACGGTCTACTACCCTTTAAGCGTGAAGTTGAATTCTTTATTGATCTTGAACTGCACAAAGCCCATTTCTAAAACCCCATATCGAATGGCTCTTATTGATCTTCGGGGAGTTAAAGGTCCAACTACAGGAATTGTTGGACATCGGGTTTCATTCGTCCTAAGTACATCTCCTTGGGGTGCCCTGTTTTATTTGTAAGAAGAAAGACGGGAGTATGCGATTTTGTATTGACTATCGGGAATTGAACCATGTCACCATCAAGAATAGGTATCCTCACCTCGTATTGATGACTTGTTTGACCGATTAAGAGGCACAATTCTTCTCAAAATCGATCTTCGATTCGGATATCATCATCGGTGAAGATTAGAACCGAGGATATTCCAAAGGCGCCTTCAGTAACTCAAGATATGAGCATTATGAATTCTTAGTTGTAAGACCCAAACTTTTATAAATAAAGATGAATTTTTCTATAAATATTATTTTTGAATATTATGGAATAAATTTGATATAATGTTATAGTTATGGGTAATATTTATAAATTTTGCAAAGTACGCAAGTTGTTATAAAATATTCGTTTTGATTGGGGAATATTCTTTTTGTTAGGGAATATTCGGTTAATGGCTCAATCATTGGTGGACCCTACAATAAAATTATTGTTCGGATTGAAAACGACAAAATATTTTATAAAAAAATAACGGCGGAGGTGTTACCGTTAAAAGCTAATTGAACTACCCGGTGGTAAAGAAATATACGATGTCTGGCGTTAGTTAAGTAGTAGCACGGTATTGATTATTGATGTTTACGAGAGAAGTCACTTTCTCATTTATGCTCAATTATTGCTCACGATAATTCTTTGCATCATATCTCTTATATTATTGATTCAATTATTGTCACAAGATCATCTCGTATAATATGTTATAGTATTAAATCAATAATTGAGGCGACAAGTTATAAATGATTAATAATTGTTGAAAGATTAAATATGTGTTGATGAAAAAAAAAATGATTTGTTGTAAGTTTGATTATTTTATGGGGGCTCTATATGTCATCATCTAAGAGTCTCTTTCGTCGATAGTATTTACCTTCGTCGATAGTAATTACCTTCGTCAATAGTAATTACCCTTGTGAATAGTATTTACCTTCGTCGATAGTAATTACCTTCGTCGATAGTAATTACCCTTGTGAATAGTATTTACCTTCAAATCGATAGTATTTACCTTCGTTAATAGTAATTACCTTTACAGACGTCGAACCACTTGTCGTTTCACATTACATGCGTCGAACCACTTGTCGTTTCACATTACAAACGGCGTCCAAACCACTTTTCTTTTTTCACATCATTAGTCGTCTGAGCCACTTGCCTTTTCACTGGCGGCGGTCTTAAGCTAGAAATCTTCTATAAATAGAGGCCTAGGGCTTCATTATTTTCACGAATTCATTCAAGTTTATAGAGAGAGAAAGTATAGAAGAATAAGAGAGAAGAAGAGTATTTTGTTACTACACTCTGCTGTAAGTATTCAATCTCCTACCAAATGTAAGGGGTGTTATTCTTTCTTATTCATGAAGAGAAGCTGTTGTTATTCCATCGCTTATTATTACATTGGAATAACGTATATCGTGGTTTACCCTATACTTGGTGACATTCTTCTATTATTACTGTTGGAACATCACATGCGTGTGTTTTACACAGGACTGGTTCCGTCTTTTTATTATTATTCATTGGAACATCACATGCATGTGTTTTTAGGACACTGGTTCCGTCTTTATCATTCATTGGAATATCCTATCGTGTGTTTTTACAGGATCTCGGGTTCCATCTTTATTATTACATTGGAACATCCGCTTGGTGTGAATTTCACGACACGGTTCCGATTATTTATTATTCTGTTGGAATAACACCGTGCATGCGGTCTATCGCACGCACGGTGGTGATTTCTTTTGTTATTCCATTCTTTATTATACCCGGTTGGTTAAAACTTTGACTTCTATACTCCATGAAATTAGTGGAATATTCTTGATATTTGCGTTTCATCCAAAGATATCTTTTCATGAAAATATTCTTACGATCATTCTTGAATTTTACTCTACAAAAGCGATTATCATGTTGATAGTTTGGGACGTTAATAATTCTGGATAAAATAATTCTTGAACTTGTTTTATTGAATTCTTATATCATTGTCATCATCCTCATGTTTATATTTTTTAAAAGTCATATGTATTTGTAGTGCATAGATGGACTTGGTATGATTATGACGAGAGACTATTCGGTGTAATCATGGCCAGTAATGTTACAAATGATGTGGTAAAAATCCTCGATTGATCAGTAGTGCATTGATGGGGCGAGTTGTTGGCATGATCATGACCATTAATGAATACACAAATATTCTTGGCAAGTAGTGCATGAATAATTGTGGTCGTGATCTAAAGAATATCCTTGGTAGTAGTAGTGCGGGGTGATTCGATGATGTGGAATATTTATTAAAGTTGAGTCTCAATATATATGATGATGAAAAACCTTTTAAAACCTAAAAGATAGTAGACTTTATTTTCTACTTGACTCTTTTAATGGATTGCGTATTCAGCTATGATTAAACCTGGTTTGTCTATTGTATTTTATCGAGTTAAACATTGTTGAAGACTATTGATAATTTATTACGCATTATCTTAGTCATAATATTTCTTCTTGGGCTAGTTGAGCTCACCCTTTCTTTCCTTTGTTCTCTTCTTGAGAAATGAGAATATATTTGGGGACGAATCGAGGAAACGCAGTGATGGTCTGAAGATAGCATTAGTAGTCCTCACTATTACGTGAAATAGTGTGATAATAATTGTAATGAGGACTCCTTTTTGAGTTTGTATAATATCTAGTAGAGCGATATTTGTATTTAAACTCACGGTTTATGTCGTATTGTATTACTACGCAGTTATGTTAGTAAGTTGTATTTAAATTACATACCATGTAAGTGGCGACCCAAGATGGGTGATGTATACCTAATTTTGGGGGCGTCACGGTTGGTATCGAGCTTAGGATATGATCCTGGCTAAGATGTGAGAATAGTACTAGAGGGAGAGGCAGGGAATACCTTCATTTAGTATGACCTACCTAAGTTTATGTCTTTATTTTATTGGTTGGTCGGAAGATAGGGATAATTTGTTACATGTCAATTAACCTTTTGTTTTGTGGCGAGATCTGAAAATGACATCCGAGAATGTTGAGAATAAGAATGATGGCGCTTGAGCGATCGTTGATTCACCACATATCAATAATCGAGGATAATGTAATGCATCGAGGCGACAATCCTCATGCAAACAACAACCTTGACCAAATGATGAATGATCAAATGTTCGGAGGCTTTATGCGATTTATGCGGCAATGAAGCGAGAGCGACTCGCCAAAACGTAGGTGGAAACACGGAAAACTCTCGGCGGTCACCGCATTAAACAATTCAAGGCTGGGACCACGGAGTTTAAGGAGAGCCAAAACCACTTACGGCGGAAGCATGGATAAAGCAGATTACAAGATATTTGATGTCTTGGGATGTTCCGAGGAGCAAAAGGTTCCTTTCACGCCTTTATATTCTTGTGGAGGCGGATTCTTGGTGGGAATCGGTAAAACTTACTCAACTTCTTTGTCTTGAAGATATCTTGGGAGAAGTTCGGGAGCTTTTCAACGACAAATACTTTCAAAGTATTCGCCACATGAAGGAGGTGGAATTTATCAAGTTGGAACAAAATAATATGGCCAGGTGTCATGATACGAGGCAAAATTTGCGGAGTTATCACGGTTTCGTCCCACTTTGGTGGATAATGAAGAGAGAATGGCGCGAATGTTTTTAAGAGGTTTGAAGCGGGAGATACGTCAACATCTTATTTCTCATAAAGCGTGTTTGTATTCAGATGTTGTAAAATAGGGCTCGATTAGTGGAACGCGATAATGAGTCAACCAACTAAAGAAAGAAGCGGTGCGCAAAATTATAATACCGGTGAGAGTAGTCATCGAAACGGTGACAACAAGCGTGGAGGGAATCAACGGGCGGATATGGTAACCACTTCCGGTGGTAATCGAGGCCAAAACAATAAGAATGGACATTTCAAGAAACGGAGATTCAACAATGATGGAAAGGCGTCGACACAACACCCATTGTTAAGGAAGGAGAAAGACCACCTATATATGCTTCAAATGCGGAGGAGAGGGACACATCGATCAAAGCTGCGTCATGCGAGTCAAAGCATGTTATAATTGTGGAAGAGAAGGTCACTTAGCTCGATTTTGTCGTTCACAGAAGACAAATTAGAACTAGGATGGAGGCACCAAAGGCCATCCCGAGAAAATTCAAAACCCAGGTAGTCTGAGGAGAGCGTTTGTTGTGACCTCCAAAAGAAGCAAGGAATCCGAATGAGGTCATCACGGGTAAGCTTATCATAAACTCTAATGAAGTCTATACTTTATTTGATCTGGGTTCTACCCATTCTTTTATTTCTCTCTACTTGCGCTCATCGATTAAATTTGACTCAGGAGAAATTAGACTTTGACTTATCTCTGTGGAAACTCCGTTGGGAGAAACCTTCATTACATCCAGCTGTTTATAAGTCTTGTTTGGTTCAAATCGGTACCCTCACATTTACTGTCGATCTTATTTCATTAAAAATACTTGCATTTGGCGTGATTACAGGGATTGATTGGTTAACTACTTATCATGCAAAAATTGATTGTTTTCGTAAGGTTGTTAGCTTTCATATTCCTAATCAACCTATTATGCGAATTCAAACGACCAAACCATTAAAATCAATCACGGTCATCTCAAGCCATAAAGCTATTCGTTTATTGAAAAGCGGATGTCAAGCTTTCTTAGCTCATGTCACGTGATTTAAATAAAATACGTCGGTTTTAAGCGATATTTCTATTGTTAATAAATTTCTGACGTATTCCTAGAAGAACTTCTGGCCTACCCCGAGGCGTGAAATTGAATTTTGTATCGACCTTGAACCGGGTGACAAAACCTATTTCCAAAGCCCATATCGAATGGCTCATATTGAACTTCGAGGAGTTAAAGACCCAGCTGCGAGGAATTGTTAGACATTGGCTTTATTCGTCCAAGTACTTCTCCTTGGGGTGCTCCTGTTACATTCGTGAAGAAGAAAGATGGGAGTATGCGACTTTGTATTGATTATCGGGAGTTGAATCATGTCACCATCAAAATAGGTATCCATTGCCACGTATTGATGACTGTTTGACCCGGTTGCAAGAGAGCCAAATTCTTTTCAAAGATTGATCTTCGTTAGGATATCACCAATTGAAGATTAGAACCACCGACATTCCAAAGGCGGCTTTCGAGAACTCGATGACGGGCATTATGAATTCCTAGTCATGTCCTTTGGATTGACTAATGCTCCTAACGCCTTCATGGATATGATGAACCGAGTATTGAGGAATATTTAGATCACTTTGTGGTCGTCTTTATTGATGACATCCTTATTTATTCCAAAAGCCGTGAAGATCATGAAAGCAACACTTGAGGTGACACTCAAAAGCTTCGTGAATATAAGCTTTATGCCAAGTTGAAGAAATGCGAGTTACGGCTTGAAGAAGTAGCATTCCTTGGGCACGTGGTATCAAGTCATGGAATATCTGTTGACCCGGCAAAGATTGAAGCTATTCAAAGTGGGAACAACCTAAATCGATGTAATAGAAATACGTAGCTTTCTCGGTTTATTGGTTATTATCGGAGATTCGTGGAAGGATTTTCTCGAATCGCTACTCCATTGACTCGGTGACTCGAAAAAGATACAAAGTTCGGTTGGGCGAAGAATGTGAGAAGAGTTTTCAAGAACTCAAGAAGAGACTTATTTCAAAGACTGTTACGTGCAATACCATCGGCTCGGAGGATTTGTCATCTCTGATGATCTTGAGCAAAGGGTTGGGATGTGTTCTTATGCTGACATGGAAAAGTTATAGCTTTATGCCTCGCGACAACTCAAAGAATATGAGAGGAATTATCCTACTCATGATCTAGAGTTAGCATTTGTTATCTTTGCACTTAAAATTTGGAGGCATTACTTGTATGGGGAGAAAGTGGAGATCTTTACGGATCATAAAAGCCTCAAATATTTCTTCACTCAAAAGGAACTCAACATGCGACAACGACGTTGGCTTGAAGCTATTGAAAGATTATGATCATACCATCAATACCATCACGAAAAGCGAGCGTGGTAGGTGGCGCATTGAGTAGAAAAAATATATGCAAATCACGAGTGCGATATTGTCAACGTATAAAGCCCATTTTGTGTGACTTGCAAAGGATGGAGATAGAGTTAAAGACTCGAGGGACGCGTGTGATGATAGCGAGTATCTGAGTAGAACCGACTTTAATCGATAAAGTTAAAAGCTGCTCAAGCTACGGACACGGAGGCGATGCGTATGAGGAAGAAAGTGCAAGAAGGTGCTATCTTAGGAAGCAAGAATCGATGAAGAAGGAATACTTGAGTCGACTCCGGACTTTGTGTTCTAACGACCACGATTTAAAGTATAATATCATGATGGGGCGCACAACACACCATTTGCAATCCATCACAGGAGTACCAAAATGTATCGTGATATTTCGTCATACATTTTGGTGGAGCAATATGAGAGAGAGAGATATCATTTGTTTATCTCAAGGTGTCTAACTTGTCAACGAGTTAAAGCGGAGCATCAAGTACCAAAAGGTCCATTGCAACCACTTGAAATTCGGAATGGAAGTGGGAGCACATTACCATGGATTTAGATTCTGGGGTCTTCCTAAGGTTTCTCAAGGCATTGATGCGATTTGGGTCATTGTTGATAGATTGACCAAGTCTGCTCATTTCTTACGAAATCGAGAAACTTATACACTTGAACGTCTTGCTCGTATGTACATAAGCGAGATTGTAAGGCTCGCATGGTATCTTGCGGTATCCATAGTTTCGATCGAGACCCAAGATTCACTTCACGATTTTGGGTTAGTTTGCAAAAAGCTATGGGCACAGACTTACGATTTAGCTTCGGCATATCATCCTCGGGAGACGGACGGACAATCGGAGAGGACTATTCAAACTCTTGAAGATCTATTAAGACTCTGTGTCCTTGATTTCAAGGGAGTTGGGACAAGTTCTTACCATTGGTGGAGTTTTCCTACAACAACGGTTATCAAGCAAAGTATTGGCATGGCTCCATTCGAGCGTTGTATGGAAGAAAGTGTCGTTCTCGATTATCTTTGGGATGAGGTGGGTGAAGCAACGTTGTTGGGGCCGGAGTTGATACGTATGACTACGAAAAAGATTCAAACGATCAAATGACGTATAAAAACCTCACAAAATCGACAAAAGAGTTATCTTGATCTTCATCGAAAGGACGTGGAATTCGATATAGGAGATCGTGTGTTGTTAAGAGTTGCTCCATGGAAAGGAGTTACAAGATTTGGAAAGAGAGGAAAACTTAATCCTCGATTCATCGGTCCATTTTAATCCTCGATCGAGTAGGGCGTGGCTATAGACTCGCTTTCCGCTTAAATATATGTCTCGTGTTCATAACGTTTTTCACATATCTATGTTACGTAAATATGTGAAAGACCGAACCATATTATTGAGTTAGAACCGGACGAAATAGCGGAAGATTTGGCGTATGAAGAGGTTCTGTTCAAATTTTGGATAAGAAGGAACATATTCTACGCTCGAGGTTATACCTCAAGTCAAAGTTTTGTGGAGGAACCACGATGTTGAGAAATGACTTGGGAGTTAGAATGAAATGAAATCAAGGTATCCTTACCTCTTGACATACAGTCGTACGTACCCCTAATTTCGAGGGCGAAATTTCATAAGAAGGGAGGTTGTAAGACCCGACTTTTATAAATAAAGATGAATTTTTCTATAAATATTATTTTTGAATATTATGGAATAAATTTGATATAATGTTATAGTTGTGGGTAATATTTATAAATTTTTGCAAAGTATGCAAGTTGTTATAAAATATTAGTTTGGTGGGGAATATTCTTTTTGTTAGGGAATATTAAATACAATGGCTCAATCATTGGTGGACCCCATTGATGAAATTATTGTCGGATTGAGAAAGCGACAAAAATATTTTATATAAAAAAATAACGGCGGGAGGTGTTACCGTTAAAGCTGTTGAACTACCGGTAAAGTAAAGAAATACGATGTCTGGCGTGGTTGCGTAGTAGCTTTACGGTATTGATTATTGATGCCACGAGAAGTCACTTTCAAATTTATGCTCAATTATTGCTACGATAATTCTTTGCATCATATCTCTTATATTATTGATTCAATTATTGTGTCGCGATTATCATCGTATAATATGTTATAGTATTAAATCAATAATTGAGACGACAAGTTATAAATGATTAATAATTGTTGAAAGATTAAATATGTGTTGATGAAAAAAAAAATGATTTGTGGTAAGTTTGATTATTTTATGGGGGCTCGTATATGTCATCATCTAAGAGTCTCTTAAATCGATAGTATTTACCTTAAATCGATAGTAATTACCTTCGTCAATAGTAATTACCCTTGTGAATAGTATTTACCTTCGTCGATAGTAATTACCTTCGTCGATAGTAATTACCCTTGTGAATAGTATTTACCTTCGTCGATAGTATTTACCAACCGTTAATAGTAATTACCTTTACCAGACGTCGAACCACTTGTCGTTTCACATTACGTGCGTCGAACCACTTGTCGTTTCACATTCTGAGCGTCGAACCACTTTTCTTTTCACATCATTAGTCGTCGAGCCACTTGCCTTTTCACACACGGCGGTCTTAATTTAGAAATCTTCTATAAATAGAGGCTGAGGGCTTCATTATTTTCACGAATTCATTCAAGCTATAGAGAGAAAGTATAGAGAGAATAAGAGAGAAAGAAGAAGAGTATTTTATTCTTACCTTTGCGGTATTCAATCTCTACCAAATGTAAGGGTGTTATTCTTTCTTATTCATGAAAGGCGTTGTTATTCCATCGCTTATTATTACTGTTGGAATAACTTTGTATCGTGGTTTACCCTATACTTGGTGACATTCTTCTATTATTCTGTTGGAACATCACATGCATGTGTTTTACAGGACTGGTTAAAATCTTTATTATTCATTGGAACATCCTGCATGCGTGTGTTTTACTTGGGACTGGTTAAAATCTTTATCATTCTGTTGGAATATCCTATCATGTGTTTTACACCGGATTCCAGTTCCATCTTTATTATTACATTGGAACATCCTGTGCGCATTGTGAATTTCACACGACTGGTTCCGTTATTTATTATTCATTGGAATAACTTTATGCACGTGCGATTCTATCGCATGCATGGTGATTTCTTTTGTTATTCCATTCTTTATTATACCCAAATTGGTTAAAACTTTGACTTTCTATACTCCATGAAATTAGTGGAATATTCTTGATATTTCGTTTTCATCCAATATCTTTTCATGAAAATATTCTTCCGATCATTCTTGAATTTTACTCTACAAAAGCAAAGATGTCGTGTTGATAGTTTGGACGTTAATAATTCACGGATAAAATAATTCTTGAACTTGTTTTATTGAATTCTTATATCATTGTCATTTTGTTTATATTTTTTAAAAGTCAATTTAAGACCCGAAATTTTTTTAAAAGGAATTTCCTTTATTTATTATTTTGAAATAGTAAGGGTTGATTTGATTAATGTGGATAGTTAAGGGTTAAATCATAAATATTTCAAAATAAGCAAGTGGTTATAAAATATTCATTTTTTGCCGGGGAATATTCGTCGTTTGGTTTGGTCGTGGAATATTAAATTTGTTGAGGGAATATTCGTTTGGTCGTGGAATATTAAATCTTTGTCGGGAATATTAAATAATGTGGTAAGTATGACCATATGTGAGCCCCATATGTGAGCGATTGGATGAGAAAGCGATAAAGTTTGGGTGGTTATAAATAACATGGCGTAGTTATTACCAATTAAACCCCATTGGAATACCCGGTGGTTAAAATCGATGTCTGGCGTGGTTACTGATGGCGCGGTATTACGCAGTATTGTTGAATTATTGATCCTTACGTAAGAAGGCCTTTACTCGATAATTTTCACGATGAATTCTTATTCGATATTTTATTTTATTGATTGATAATTGTTGCGTTGATATTTTATATTATTATTTTTTGATAATTGTCCTTTATGATATTTCCCATTATCGGATCAATAATTCATATTATTTGAATAATATTATTAGATAACATTATTGGCAATGTCTAGAAAGTTTACATCTAAGGAGAGGTTTGGTCACCTAATTGCGGCGCCCGATAAGGAGAGATCCTTATTGGAAAGCCCCTCTTTCTGAGGAGCGCACTGGTTGTCATAAATGTGATTACGTAATATTATTTGTGAATAATTAATTATTGATTCATATGATAAAGAAATATTTATTTTATATGAATATAAATGATGGATTTATTTATGTGGTTATTAATGAAGGAATTAATGTTGAGGTGTTTTATCGGTATTTTATCGGATTGGAGGTGTTAAAAATCAAATCGGGGTTTTGAGATATATTATGGGGTTATAATTTTTAATCAAGTAGTTGGATTGTGGTAATTTTTGGGTATGTTATACATACATAAGTTGAGTATATGTCACAAATTTTGAGCAATTAAAAATGCACGAATGATTTGTTGTGAATTTTAAGAGGTGTCGGATTAGGAAATTAGGTTTATAATTGATTTTGGTGGAAAATTCTAGAATTGAGTGGGCCCCACTTGTGGTTGGTGAAGAAATGTGCTGAATTTTATTTCAAATGTGGTGGGTGGCAATAGTAGCGGTAAAAGCCATCGGTGGCAGTCAAAGTGCTGCTTGACGGCTAACATTTTCTATAAATAGAAAGGCTAAGTTAGAATTGAAAAAAATCACACGAAACAAAGTTTTCTCTCTTCTCTCTCTATATTATTGGCGTATTTTGTGAGTATTTAGATACTTTGAGAGTTCTTTATTCGATACAAGTTTCATTCAACATCACTTGAGCCTTTCCTTAGAAATCTTGATTCTTTGAGGTAAGGGATGTTATTTTTTCTCAAATGATATTAATTCTTGATATCATTATCTTTGAAATATTGGTTGGAACTTTTTATCAAATTTGGAACTTTTTCATGTATGGGGTTACTATTCATGAGTTCTTATTCACGAGTTCTTATTCATGAGTTCTTATTCTGATTCTTATTCACGAGTACTATTCATGAAGCGTGAAGATGTTTTTTGTGGAATTTCTATCTTTTGGTGTCGGAGATTCTTATTCACGTATCTCACCTTTATTCACGATATCTGACCTTTATTCACGATATCGGCTTTATTCATAGAAAAATAAAATTTTTTTTTTAGTCTAAAATATCTATTACGGATACTAGCTTTGATTGTATCCATGTTTTGATCATTCTTGAATTTTACACCACTATGATTATTTTTGAGGTATTTTTGGACGTGGATAAAACAAATCTGAATCGAATCCTTAATCCTTAATCCTTGTCATTTTGTTTCCTTTGGATTCGTTTCTTTAAAAATATTTTCATCATCCTCGGTCTAAAATGATGATATTATTGAATATCTTTGGCTTTTGTAGTGCAAAGATGAATGATTTCTGAAGAATATCTTTGGCTTTGTAGTGCAAAGATGAGCGAGTGTTTAAATGAACATGTAGGTGATGAATATCTTTGGCCTTTAGTGCAAAGATGAGCAGTGTTGAGATGAACATGATGGATTGATGAATATCTTTGGCTATAGTGCAAAGATGAATATTTGATTTGAGATGAATATTGATTGATGTTACGAGGATAAAATATTGATGATGGAACATTAAATTCATAGATTATAGTAGATTTCATTCTCTACGTAACTCTTACATGAATTATTATTTCAGCTGCGAATATTGATTTGAAACTTGTTTACATTGTATTCTATCAGATTTTTCCTGTTGGAGACTAACGATAATTTGTTGTATATTATCTTAGTCATAATATTCTTCTTCTTGGGCTAGTTGAGCTCACCCTTTTCCTTTTTGTTCCATTTTTCTTCTCGGGGAGGCGAGAATGTAGCGAGTCTTAGTCGGGGTATGGAATGAAGGTTTAGAGAGAGTTGTTTAGTAGTCCTCACCATTTTTGTAAAATAATGTATCAATAATTATGATGGGATTTATTTGCGTGTGGATATTGTACAGATGATAATATTTGTATTTAAACTTCGAGTTTTACATGTTGTAATAATAAAGTTGTAGTTGTTTACATGTACCATGTATTTGGCGACTCGAGAATGGGTTGGATGGAATGGACCTATTTTGGGGGCGTCGCGGTTTAATATCGAGCTTAGGGATATGATCTCTGGCGGAGATCGGGGAATAAAACTAGGAGGAGAGGCGAGTAAATCCTTCGCTAGTGTGTCTACTAAGCTTATTTGTTGGTTGGTCGTATTATAGGGGTATTATGTGATTTGTTAATTTATTTAATTAACCTTGTTTTATGATAGTTTTTTTAGAATGGTCTTTGAGAGCGTTAATGATGGAGTGAATGAGATCGTGGAGAACACCTCTAATCCTTGACGAGGATAATGTGATGTCGGTGAAGAAGGAATTAGAGATATCCGTGTGGTGAGTGAAGAATTGATAGTTACTTGAGAGATAATGTGAGAGGTAACGGTGAGAGTGAGGAAGAAGAAGAAGAAAGAGGTACGAAGAGAGTTTATTAGAGGTATTTTATGATCGAAATATAGAATTGCAAAATCGTATTCATGAGTTAGAAAGCGAGGCTAAAGAATTGCGAGGCGATCGTGGAGCAAAAGGATCAACGATTCAAGCTTGTGTTACCCGATCGTGATCTTGAGCGAAGCACTCTTTGGCGAGTATAAGATGATAAAATTTGGAATCTGGTGAAAGAAGAAATAAGCGAGCAGTGAGAATGAGTGATGCGTGGGTAAAAGCTTGCTGCGACAGCGTTGATATTATGGAAAGAGATGTCGATCTAAAAAGAAGATTTAACGATGGCGGAAGGCGTCGGCGGCAACATCGGCACCATCGACAAATTCTAGGGGAAGAAAGCGATCGCCGGTTAGATCTACTACTGAGATGTGGAGAGGAGGGACATATAAAATTCAAAGTTGTTCAAAGCCTTCAAGGTATGCTATAATTGTGGAAAAAGAAGGACATATCGCTCGAGAGTTATGCGATATCGAAACCAGATCCGGCGTGAATGGTGACTCGAAAAGGATGTCGAGAAAAGTCAAAGTCAGCGGTTCTTGGAAGAAGCGTTTGTGCGTGGCCGGTCAAAATCGAGGAACGACGAAGTTAGCTTGCAGGTTAGTTAATTATAAATTCTTGCGAAGTTTATACCTTTACTAGAATCTGGGTTCTACCCATTCTTTTATCTCTCTCTTGCTTGCGCTCAGCGTTTGAACTTGACTACGGAGAAATTAGACTTTGACCTATTTATGGAGAATCAGTTAGGAGAAACTTTCATTACATCTGTTGTTTAGAAATCTTGTTTGATTCGAGGTTGGCACTATCACATTACATTAACCTTATTTCTATAGAGATATTTGCTTTTGATGTGATTTTAAGGTTAACTACTCATCATACCAAATTGATTGCTTTTGTAAGGTTGTTAGTTTTCATATTCTAAGCAACTTTGTTATTCAATTCAAGCAATCAAACCATTGTAATCAAACATTTTCATATCAAGCCATGAAGTCGTTCGTTTATTACGGATGTCGAGTTTTCTTAGTCCGTGTTATGGATTTGAATAAAGACACGTCGATTTGAATAATATTCTGTTGTTGTTATTGATTTTTTCACGATGTATTTCTGAAGAATTTCTTGGCTTACTCCCAAAGCGATATTAAATTTTGTATCGACTTTGAACACGGTACAAAACTCATTTCTAAAATCTCATATCGAATGGCTCTATTGAACTTGAGGAGTTAAAAAATTCAACTATAAATTTGGTACTGAGCCTTTATCTTGTGACTTCCTTTGTGGAATTCACCTAAGCGAGACTCTCTATAGGGGCGTCGTATTAGATGCGATAGTAAAGCGATAGGTGTCATTGTGACGTCTTTATCAAGATTGGGATATGAGTCGCGATTGAGAAGCAACCTAAGTCGATGTCGAAATCGTAGCTTTCAGGCTTAGTTGGTTATTATCGGAGATTCGTTGAAGGATATTCTCGAATCGCTATTTCATTATCGCGGTGACTCGTAGAGATACAAAATTCGAATGGAGCGAGGAATGTGGGAAGAGCTTGAAGAACTCGAGAGGAGACTCATTTGACGTGTTACGACCGTGCCATCTGGACGGAAGCGAGCGTGGTAGGTGGCGTGTTGAGTAGAAGATCGTATCTGAAATCTGAGTGCGATATTGTCAAAGACTAATTTCGTATAATTTACAAATAATAGAGATGGAGATGAAAACTCTAGGTACCGGCGTGATGATATCTGAGTATAAATCGACTTTAGTTAAGGCTGCTCAAACCCGCAGGCCGGGGTGATCGTATGAAGAAGAAATCAAGAAGGAGCTATTAGGGCGAGAATTGATGAAGAAGGAATACTTGAGTCCACTCTAGACTTTGTGTTCTAACGACTACGATTTGAAGTACAAGATTATGATGGAGGCACACAATCGCCCATTTGCGATCCATCTGGAAATCTTAAAATGTATCGTGATCTTGACATACATTTTGGTGGAACAATATGAAGAGAGAGATTGCAAAGTTTATCTCGATGTGTTTAACTTACCCGGCGTGTAAAGGCGGAGCATCTTGTACCTAAGGGTCCGTTGCAACCACTTGAGATTAGGAATGGAAGTGGGAACACATTACTATGATTTTCGTTACGGGTCTTCCTACGGTTTCTCAAGGCATCAATCTTATTTGGGTTATTGTTGATAGATTAACCAAATCTGCTCATTTCTTCCGATCGGGAGACTTATTCCTTGAGCGTTTTGCTAGTATATGCGTGAATGAGATTGTGAAGTTGCGTGGCATGCACTGTATCCATAGTTTTGGATCGTGACCCAAGATTCACTTCAAGATTTTGGGTTAACTTGCAAAAAGCTATGGAGCGCAGTTTGCGATTTAGTTTGGCTTACCATCCTCGAAGCGGATGGGCAATCGAAAGGACTACTCGAACTCTTGAAGATATATTAAAACTACGTGTCCTAGATTTCAAAGGAAGTTGGGATAAGTACTTGCCATTGGTGGAATTCTCATACAACAATAGTTATTAAACAAATATAGGCATGGTTCCATTGAAGCATTATATGGACAAAAATGTCGTTCTCGATATGTTGGGATGAGGTGGGTGAAGCAACATTGTTGGGACCCAGGGAGTTGAAATGCATTATGACTAATGATTCGAATGAGACAAGCGTATACAAATGGCACAAGATCGACAAAAGAGTTATGCGGATCTTCATCGAAAGGATGTGGAATTTAATGTAGGGGATCATGTATTGTTAGTTGCTCCATGGAAGGGAATTACAAGATTTGGGAAGAGGAAAGCTCGAATCCACGATTTATTGGTCCATTTCAAATTCTTGACCAAGTAGTAGGAAATGTAGCCTATAGACTTACGTTACCTCAAGTATGTCTCGTGTTCATAATGTGTTTCACATATCGTACTTCGTAAATATGTGAAAGACCCGAACCACGTTATTGAGTTAGAAGCAGGACGAGATAATAGAAGACTTAGCGTATGAGGAGGTACTGTCAAGATCTTGGATAGGAAGGGCATGTCCTACTGCCTTGAAAGGTCATACCACAAGTTAAAGTTTTGTGGAGGAATCATCTTATAGAGGAAATGACACAGGAATTGGAAGCGGAAATGAAAGCGAGGTATCCTCACCTTTTGAAAACACCAGTGCGTCACGTCGATTCGAGGGACGAAATTTCATAAGGAGGGAGGTTGTAAGACCAGAAATTTTTTAAATAAAAGGAATTTCCTTTATTTATTATTTTGAAATAGTAAGGGTTGATTTGATTAATGTGGATAGTTAAGGGTTAAATCATAAATATTTCAAAATAAGCAGTGGTTATAAAATATTCATTTTTGTGGGGAATATTCGTTTGGTCGTGGAATATTTCGTGCTTTGTGGGAATATTGGTTTGGTCGTGGAATATTAAATCTGTCGGAATATTAAATGCTGCAGCAGTAGCGACCATGTGTGGAGCCCATGTGAAAGCGATTGGATGAGGAAAGCGACAAAGTTTGGGTGGTTATAAATAATGGCGTAGTTATTCTGAATTAAAATTTGTTGGAATACCGGTGGTTAAAATACGATGTCTGGCATTGGTTGCGATGCACGGTATTTACAGATATTGTTGAATTATTGATCCTTACGTAAGAAGGCACTACTCGATAATTTTCACGATGAATTCTTTATTGATATTTTATTTTATTGATTGATAATTGTTGCGTTGATATTTTATATTATTATTGTTTTGATAATTGTCAACTTGCTTGATTATTTCCCATTATCGGATCGATAATTCATATTATTTGAATAATATTATTAGATAACATTATTGGCAATGTCTAGAAAGTTACATCTAAGGAGAGGTTTGGTCACCTAATTGCGGCGCCCGATGAGGAGAGATCCTTATTGGAAAGCCCCTCTTTCTGAGGAGCGGCACTGGTTGTCATAAATGTGATTACGTAATATTATTTGTGAATAATTAATTATTGATTCATATGATAAAGAAATATTTATTTTATATGAATATAAATGATGGATTTATTTATGTGGTTATTAATGAAGGAATTAATGTTGAGGTGTTTTATCGGTATTTTATCGGATTGGAGGTGTTAAAAATCAAATCGGGGTTTTGAGATATATTGCGGGGTTATAATTTTAATCAAATAGTTGGATTGTGGTAATTTTTGGGTATGTTATACATACATAAGTTGAGTATATGTCCACAAATTTTGAGCCGATTAAAAATGCACGAATGATTTGTTGTGAATTTTAAGAGGTGTCGATTTAGGAAATTAGGTTTATAATTGATTTTGGTGGAAAATTCTAGAATTGAGTGGGCCCCACTTGTGGTTGGTGAAGAAATGTGCTGAATTTTATTTCAAATGTGGTGGGTGGCAATAGTAGCGAGTAAAGCCATCGGTGCTTGGTCGAAATGCCTGCTACGGGCTAACATTTTCTATAAATAGAAGGCTAAGTTAGAATTGAAAATCACACCCGAAACAAAGTTTTCTCTCTTCTCTCTCTATATTATTGGCGTATTTTGTGAGTATTTAGATACTTTGAGAGTTCTTTATTGGTCTGAGTTTCATTCGGCATCACTTGAGCCTTTCCTTAGAAATCTTGATTCTTTGAGGTAAGGGATGTTATTTTTTTCTCGTAATGATATTATTTCTTGATATCATTATCTTTGAAATATTGATTGGAACTTTTTATCAAATTTGGAACTTTTTCATATCGGAGGTTCTTATTCATGAGTTCTTATTCACGAGATTCTTATTCATGAGTTCTTATTCACGAGATTCTTATTCACAGTACTATTAAGTGAAGCGTGAAGATGTTTTTTTGTGGAATTTCTATCTTTTGGTGTCGGAGATTCTATTCACGTATACGGCCTTATTCACGTATCTGACCTTTATTCACGTATACGGCACTATTCATAGAAAAATGAAAATTTCTTCTTTTTCGTCAAAATATCTATTACGGATACTAGCTTTGATTGTATCCATGTTTTGATCATTCTTGAATTTTACACCACTATATTATTTTTGAGGTATTTTTGGACGTGGATAAAACAAAATCACGAATCTTAATCCTTAATCCTTGTCATTTTGTTTCCTTTGGATTCGTTCTTTAAAAATATTTTTCATCATCCTCGGTCTTAAATGATGATATTATTGAATATCTTTCTTTGGCTGTAGTGCAAAGAAGATGAATGATTTCTGAAGAATATCTTTGGCTTTAGTAGTGCAAAGATGAGCGGTGTTTAAATGAACATAATGGTGATGAATATCTTTGGCCTTTAGTGCAAAGATGAGCAGTGTTGAGATGAACATAATGCCAGATTGATGAATATATCTTTGGCTATAGTGCAAAGATGAATATTTGATTTGAGATGAATATTGATTGATGTTCTGAGGATAAAATATTGATGATGGTTATTAAATTCATAGATTATAGTAGATTTCATTTCTACGTAACTCTTACATGAATTATTATTTCATTCTGCGAATATTGATTTGAAACTTGTTGTACATTGTATACTATCAGATTTTTCCTGTTGAAGACTAACGATAATTTGTTGTATATTATCTTAGTCGTAATATTCTTCTTTGGGCTAGTTGAGCTCACCCTTTTCCTTTTGTTCCATTTTTTTTTCTCTCGGGGAGGCGAGAATGTAGCGAGTCTTAGTCGGTCCTCAATTTTATGGAATGAAGGTTATTTAGAGAGAGTTGTTTAGTAGTCCTCTAGTTTTTTTGTAAAATAATGTATCGATAAATATGATGAGGATTTATTTGAGTATGGATATTATCAGAAGATAATATTTGTATTTAAACTCGATTTATTGTTGTAATAATAAAGTTGTAGTTGTTTCTTGGTACCATGTATTTGGTTCGGATTTGACTAATGCTCCTGCGACTTTCATGGATATGATGAGCCAAAGTATTTAAGGAATATTTGGATCGGTTTGTTGTTGTCTTTATTGATGACATCCTCATATATTCCAAAAGTCGTGAAGATCATGAGCACCATTTGAAGTTGGTACTCAAAGGCTTCGTGAAAATAAACTATATGCCAAATTGAAGAAATGCGAGTTCGGCGAGGAAGTAGCATTCCTTGGGCGCGATGGTGTCGAAACATGGAGTATCTGTTGATCAAGCGAAGATTGAAGCAATACAAAGTTGAGAACAGCGAAGTCGGTGGTGAAGTCACGTAGTTTTTGGGCTTATTTGGTTATTATCGGAGATTCATGGAAGGGTTTTCTCGAATCGCTACTCCATTAACCTAACTAACTCGGAAGGATACAAAATTCGTTTGGAGCGAAGAATGCGAGAAGAGTTTCCAAGAGCTTAAGAGGAGACTTATTTAAGACTGTTCTAACAATACCATCTGGTTTGGATGGATTTGTTATCTCTGATGATGCTTGAGCAAAGGGTTAGGATGTGTTCTCATGCAGCGTGGGAAAGTCATAGCCTTTATGCCTCATGACAACTTAAAGAGTATGAGAGGAATTATCCTACTCATGATCTAGAGTTAGCGTGCGATTCGTTTTATTATTAAAGATATGGAGGCACTATTTATATGGGGAGAAAGTGGAGATATATTCGGACCATAAAAAGCCTTAAATATTTCTTCACTCAAAAAGAACTCGACATGCGGCGTGACGTTGGCTCGAACTATTGAAAGACTACGACCACACTATTGATACCATCTTTAAAAGCGAGCGTGGTAGGTGCGCGTTGAGTAGAAGATCATATCGCGAGAACGAGTGCGATGATGTCAAGTATACGTAGAGCCAACTTTAATAGAAAAAGTTAAGGTTGCTCGAGCCATGGGCACGGAGGCGATCGTATGAAGAAGAAAGTACAAGAAGGAGCTATTTAAGGCGAGAATTGATGAAGAAGGAATACTTGAGTCCACTCTAGACTTTGTGTTCTAACGACTACGATTTGAAGTACAAGATTATGATGGAGGCACACAATACACCATTTGCAATCCATCTTTGGAAGTACTAAAATGTATCGTGATCTTGACATACATTTTGGTGGAACAATATGAAGAGAGAAATTGCAAAGTTTATCTCGATGTGTTTAACTTGTCGGCGTGTAAAGGCGGAGCATCTAATACCTAAGGGTCCGTTGCAACCACTTGAGATTCGAAATGGAAGTGGGAACATATTACCATGGAATTAGATTCACGGGTCTTCCTACGGTTTCTCAAGGCATCAATGCTATTTGGGTTATTGTTGATAGATTAACCAAAGTCGCTCATTTCTTGCCGATACGGGAGACTTATTCACTTGAATGTCTTCTTTAGTATATGCGTGAATGAGATTATGAGGTTGCATGGCATGCACTGTATCCATAGTTTGGATCGTGACCCGAAGATTCACTTCAAGATTTTGGGTTAGCTTGCAAAAAGCTATAGAGCGCGGATTTGCGATTGATTGGCATACCATCCTCAAAGCAGACCAGACGATCGAGAAGGACTATTCAAACTCTTGAAGATTTATTAAGACTACGTGTCTAGACTTCAAGAGGCGGTTGGGATAAGTATTTACCATTGGTGGAATTCTCCTACAACAATTGTTATCGAGGCAAGTATAGGTGTAGTTCCATTTGAAGCATTATATGGACGAAAGTGTCGATTCTCCGATATGTTGGGATGAGGTGGGTGAAGCAACATTGTTGGGACTAGAGAGTTGAAATGCGTATGACTACGGAAAAGATCCAAATGATTGACGGCGTATACAAGCGGCACAAGATCGACAAAAGAGTTATTCGGATCTTCATCGAAAGGGCGTGGAATTTAGTGTGGGGATCGTGTATTATTGCGAGTTGCTCCGTGGAAGGAGTTACAAGATTTGGGAAGAGAGGAAAGCTCGATCCACGATTTATTGGTCCATTTCAAATTCTTGACCCGAAGTAGGAAATGTAGCCTATAGACTTGCGTTACTCTCCAGTATGTCTCGTGTTCATAATGTGTTTCACATATCGTACTTCCGTAAATATGTGAAAGACCGAACCACGTTATAGAGTTAGAACCCAGGACGAGATA
The DNA here is from genome assembly GCA_020205615.1 of Panax quinquefolius. Taxonomy (NCBI): domain Eukaryota; kingdom Viridiplantae; phylum Streptophyta; class Magnoliopsida; order Apiales; family Araliaceae; genus Panax; species Panax quinquefolius. Next base: position 270,357 of record JAINUW010000363.1, read on the forward strand.
ATAGAAGACTTAACGTATGAGGAGGTACTGTCAAGATTTTGGATAGGAAGGAGCATGTCCTACGCATGAAAGGTCATACCACAAGTTAAAGTTTTATGGAGGAATCATCTTTATAGAGGAAATGACACAGGAATTGGAAAGCGGAAATGAAAGCGAGGTATCCTCACCTTTTGAAACACACCAGTGCATACGTCGATTTCGAGGACGAAATTTCATAAGGAGGGAGGTTGTAAGACCCCAACTTATTATTAATAAAATTTAATTTCTCTATTTATTATTTTGAAATAGTAAGGGTTGATTTGATTAATGTGGATAGTTAGGGGTAAAATACATAAATATTTCAAAATAATGAGTGGTTATAAAATATTCATTGTTATTAGGAGAATATTCGTTTGGTCGTGGAATATTAAATCTTTGTCGGGGAATATTAAATGCGACAGTAGCGCAACCATGTGTGGGCCCCATGTGTAAAGCGATTGGATGAAGAAAGCGACAAATATAAGTTGTTTAAAAATAGCAGGCGTAGTTATTACCAGATTAATCTTGTTAAAATACCCGGTGGTTAAAACACGATAGTACTGCGGTATTGCACCAATTATTGATTCTTACGTGAAAGGCACTAATCAATAATGGTTACGATAATTCTTATTCGGTATTTTATTTTATTGATTTAATAATTCTTTGCGTTGATATTTTATATTCTTTGTTGTTTGATAATTGTCATTACACAATATTTTTCATTATCGAAGCAATAATTCATATTATCACGAATAATATTATTAGATAATATTATTGGCAATGTCTAGAAAGTTACATCTAAGGAGAGGTTTGGTCACTAATTGCGCTTGAGAAGGAGAAATTCTTATTCGAAAGCCCCCTCTTTCTGAGGCGCACGGTTGTCAATATTGTGATTACGTAATATTATTTGTGAATAATTAATTATTGATTCATATGATGAGAAAATATTGATTTTATGTGGATATAGATGGAGAAAATTTTTAATGTGACAATTGTTGAAAATTGAAATTTTATCTTTTTACGATAAAATAATTCATTTAAATATATTATTATATTTTAATAATATAATAATAGTGATATTTTTACAATGAATGTGGGATATATGAGTATACGAGGAGGAAGAGTATTTTGTTGCAATAAATGTTTAAAACATGTTAAACATGTCGGTGGACCCCATTTATTAATTGAAATTTGATTATAGCTTTGTAAAATCGCTTGGATTTGTGGATTTGGTCAATTTCTATTTGGAATTTGGAAAAACTTTCTTACGCAAAGTTGTAGAGAATTGAATTTTCTATAAAAACTCGCGAGATTCGAATTTTCTGATAAAAGGGCTATTTATTATGAATTATTGAAGTTAGGAAGTCTCAAAATAATTGATTTTGGAAGTTTAAAATATTTAAAATTAGAAAATGTTTTTTCTTACTTTTCTAGAATGTGTCATGTGTTTGATGGCTGAAATCAGATTCTAGGCATGTGTAGGAAATTTATTATTAATTTATTAAATTTTTACGCTTTGGTGTTCTAGCAATTTCTATAAATAGGGTCTTGGGTTAGAATTGAAAATCACATGAAGCTGAAGTTTTCTCTCTCTATATTATCGGCGTATTTTTGTGAGTATTTTGAGTATACTTTGAGTATTGCTATCACGGTGCAAGTCAAGTCATAGCCTTTATATCAGGTGTTTCAATTTAGAAATCTTGATCTTTCGAGGTAAGGGATGTTATTTTCTTCTCAAATGATATTATTTCTTCAATATCATTATCTTTGAAATATTGGTTGGAACTTTTTATCAAATTTAGAACTTTTTCATGTCGGGTTTACTTATTCATGAGTTCTTATTCACGAGTTCTTATTCATGAGTTCTTATTCACGATTCTTATTCACGAGTCTTATTCATGAAGCGTGAAGATGTTTTTGTGGAATTTCTATCTTTTGGTGTCGGTTACTATTCACGTATCACGGCACTATTCACGTATCTGACCTTATTCATAGAAAAATAAAATTTCTTCTTTTTGTCCAAAATATCTATTACGGATACTAAGCTTTGATTGTATCCGTGTTTTGATCATTCTTGAATTTTACACCACTATGATTATTTTTGAGGTATTTTTGAACATGGATAAAACAAAGTACGAATCCTTAATCCTTAATCCTTGTCATTTTGTTTCTTTGGATTCGTTCTCTTTAAAAATATTTTCATCATCCTCGGTCTTAAAAATGATGATATTATTGAATAACTTTGGCTTGTAGTGCAAAGATGAATGATTTCTCGAAGAATATCTTTGGGTGTAGTGCAAAGATGAGCAGTGTTTAGATGAACATGACCAATGATGAATATCTTTGGCACTGTAGTGCAAAGATGAATATTTGATTCGGATGTATATTGATTGATGTTACGAGGGATAAAGGATGAGCGATGAACTTTTAAATTCATACATAGAAGATAGTAGTTTGCATTCTCTACTTAACTCTTCTAATGAATTATTATTTCATTGCGAATATTGATTTAAAATTTGTTGTCTATTGTATTCTATTAGATTTTTCCTGTTGAAGACTAACGATAATTTGTTGTATATTATCTTAGTCGTAATATTCTTTTCTTGAGCTAGTTGAGCTCACCCTTTTCCTTTTTGTTCCATTTTTCTTCTCGGGAGGCGAGAATATAGCGAGTGCAGTGGGGGTATGGAATGAAGGTTTTAGAAAGAATTGTTTAGTAGTCCTCACCATTTTTATAAAATAATGTATCGATAAATGTGATGAGGATTTATTTGAGTATAGATATTTATCAGAAGATAATATTTGTATTCAAACTCACAGATTTATTGTTGTAATAATAAAGTTGTAGTTGTTTCTGTACCATGTATTGACAACTCAGAATAGGTGATGTATACCTATTTTGGGGGCGTCACATGTCTATTATGGTTATTTTATCTTTGATTGTATCCATGTTTTGATCTTTATTTTTGTAATTACGCTTCAAAATTGGTATTTATGAAGTATTATTGATCTTGGATAAAGCGTTATACTTAATCCCTACTATTTGTCCTTCCGTTTCATTGGATTCGTTTTTCTTTAAAATATTTTCATCATCCTCGGTCATAAATGATGATATTACAAAATATCTTGACTGTAGTGCAAAGATAAATGATTAAGCGATAAATATCTTTGGCCCGTAGTGCAAAGATGAGCAGTGTTGAGATGAACATGACCATTTGGTGATACAAAATGAATATCTTTGCACATAGTGCAAAGATGAATATTTGATTAAAGATGTATATTGATTGTTATTCTGAGGATAAAATATTGATGATGGACTTTTAAATCTTAGAAGATAGTAGAACTCATTTTCTACTTGACTCTTCTAATGGATTCTTTATTTCATTGCGAGTTGTTGATCTAAAACTTGTTGGCTATTATATTTTATCAGATTTTTCCTGTTGAAGACTAACGATAATTTGTTGTATATTATCTTAGTCGTAATATTCTTTCTTGGGCTAGTTGAGCTTACCCTTTTCCTTTTGTTCCATTTTCTCGGGAGGTGAGAACATAGTAGAAACTAGTCGAGTGCGGGTGATGGTTCTAGAAAGATGTTTTAGCGAGTCTCCTTATTTACTATAAAATAGTGTTTGAATAATTATAATGAGGACTTATTTGAGTGTGGATATTATGCAGAAGACAATATTTGTATTTAAACTCACGTATTATGTCGTTGTCGTATTTTGCACGACAATTGTATTATTGAAGTTGTAGTTGCTTTACGTACCATGTATTTGGCGACTCGAGAATGGGTGTTGTATACCTATTTTGGGGGCGTCACGGTTGGTATCAAAGCTTAGGGATATGGTCTCTGGCGGAGATCGGGGAATAGAACTAGGAGGAGAGATGAGTAAATCCTTATTTAGTGTGTCTTATCTAAGCTTATTTGTTGGTCGGTCGTAATATAGGGATATTATGTGATATGTTAATTTGTTTAATTAACCCTTGTTTTATGGCGATATTTAAGAATGATCATTGAGAAGCGTTAACAATGGAGTGTATGAGGCGTGGAACAACCTTTAATTACAAACCGGAAAAGCGTGCAGCGAGGAAGGCAATATTCCTCTTAAACAACAACTTCTTGAGCAAGCGATGAATGATGGAATGTTTAGGAGCTTTTGCGGTTCATACGAAAACCAGACGAGGAGACTTCGTGCACAAAATACGGGTGAAAATGATAGCGATCGCGACATCCTGACCCAAGCGATTCGAGGAGTTGGGACCACGAATTTAAGGAAAGCGGATCCGATCATGGCGGAAATGTGGGTCAAGCAAATTACCAAGATATTCGATGTCTTGGGATGCGGAAGAAACGAAGGTTCCATTCGCCACCTTTATGTTCGCGGTGAGGCGAGACTCTTGGTGGGAGTCATAAGCGTACCCGGCCGGCCGCCTTTTCAAAGCATGTCTTGGGAAACATTTGAAACTATTTAATGACAAGTACTTTCACGAAAGTATTCATCATATATGAAGGAGGTGAAGTTTATCAAATTGGAACAAAACAACATGAGCGGTGTCCCATCGATGCGAGGTGAAGTTTGCGAGTTATCGAGGTTTGCACCTCATTTGGTGAAAATGAGGAGCGAATACGAGGATGTTTTACGAGAGGTCTAAAGCCGAGATTCGGCAATATCTTATATCTCGTAAATTTTCTTTATATTAGGATGTTGTAAGCAGGGCTCGATTATTAGGCGAGATAATGTGTATGTTCAAGAGGGACCACAACGGGGTCATCTGGGTGTAGCGATCATCGAGGCGATGGTAACCAACGAGGAGGGAAAAATACGAACAAAGCGGTAACCACTCGGGTGGTCATCGTGGCCGTGATAATAGGAGAGGTGAATCAAGTGGAAATTTCAAAAAGGAGATTCAATGATAGCGGAAGACATCAGCAATGACAGACCAGCACAACAACAAATTCTAGGGGAGGAAGAAGCCCGCCCGGTTAGATGTTACAAATGCGGGAAGAGGGACATATCATTCAAAGCTATCACTGACAATCAAGGTATGTTACAATTTGTGGAAAGGAAGGCCACATAGCTCGGGATTGTTACGTAGCAAAACCAAGTTCAACGGGGATGGTGACTCAAGGGCATCCGGATAAGTCAAAATCGGCGGTTCTTGGAAGGCGTTTGTTGTGGTGGCCAAAATGCGAGGAACGAGCGAGGTGATTACTGGGTAAGCTAATCTTGAACTCTTGCGAAGTTTATACCTTACTTGAATCTGGGTTCTACCCATTCTTTTATCTCTCCTGCTTGTGCTCAGCGTTTAAACTTGACTCGGAGAAATTGGACTTTGACTTATCTGTTGAAACTCCGTTGGGTGAAACCTTTTCGTTACATCTGGTTTATAAATCTTGCATGATCCAAGTTGGCACTATCACATTACTGTTGATCTTATATCTTTAAAGATACTTGCTTTTGATGTGATTTTAGGAATTGATTGGTTAACCACTCATCGTGCCAAAATTGATTGTTTTTCGTGGGTTGTTAGTTTTCATATTCCTACACCAACACATCATGCAATTCAAACAACTAAACCACTAAAATCGATCCTTTATCATATCAATCCATAAAGCTATTCGTTTATTGAAAAGCGGATGTCAAGCTTTCTTAGCCCATGTTATGGATTTGAACAAAAGACAAGTTAGATTTGAATAATATTTACATTGTTTAGAAATTTACGATGTATTTCTGAAGAACTTCCGATCTACCCCGAGCGTGATGTTGAATTCTTTATTGACCTTGAGCACGGTACAAAACCCAAATTAGGTATACATCACCCGTCTTGGGTGCGCCACTTACGTGATCTGAAATTTAAATCTGACTTATTAACATAAGCGTAGGTATGCAATCTGACATAAGCGTGAGTTTAAATACAAATATAAATCTACTAGATATTATCAAACTTCGAACAAAAGTCCTCATTACAATTATTATCACCTTTATTTCACGAGAATAGTGAGGACTACTAATCTTATCTTGGGACCATCACTCGTTTCCCAGGCTTCGTCCCGGCTATATTCTCATTTCACGAAGAAACGGTGAAAGAAAGGGTGAGCTCGACTAGCCCGGAAGAAATATTATGACTAAGATAATGCAAAATAAATTATCGATAGTCTTGATGATATTAAGCGATAAAATCTGATAAACTGACCGGTTTAAGCTGCGGTGGAATATCTGATCCATTAAAAAAGTCGAGTAGAAAATAAAATCTACTATCTTTTATGATTTTAAAGGTTTTCATCCTTTGTTATATTTGAGACTCGACTTTAATAAATAATCCACATCATCGAATCACCCACCTTGCTTCTGACGAGGATATTCTTAAGTATCGCGATCCACAATTATTCTGCTGCTACGGGCGAGAATAGTTGTGTATTCATTAATAGTCGTGATCGTACCCAACATTTGTCCATCGATGCTACTCTGACCCTTTGAGGATTTTAATCACATCATTTGTAACATTACGGTCGTGATTACAGAATAATCCACAGTCGTAATCATACCAGAGTCCATCCATACTCTCTACGAACCCACGAGATGACTTTAAAAAAAATATAAACATGAGGGATGATGATGATGATAAAAATTGATAAAACAAGTTCAAAATTATTTTATCCGAGGAATTATTAACGTCAATTATCGACGTAATCTTTGCTTTGTAGAGTAAAATTCAAGAATGATCGGAAGAATATTTAGTGAAAAGATCTTTGGATGAAGCTTGAATATCGAGGATATTCTACTAATTTCATGGAGTATAGAAGTCGAAGTTTTAACTTATTTGGGTATAATAAAGAATGGAATAACAAAAGAAATCACCGTGCATAAATGCGGTGCCGCATAGGCGAGGTTATTCAGCGAGAATAATAATAACGGAACGGTCGGGTGAAATTCACTGCAAGCGGGATGTTCAACGAAGAATAATAAAGATGGAAACGGATCCGGTGTAAAAAACACGAGATAGGATATTCAGCGAGAATGATAAAAAGCGGAACCGGTCGGTGTAAAAACTGCTGAGCAGGATGTTCAGCGAAGAATAATAAAAAGCGGAACCGGTCGGTGTAAAACCTTGAGACGAGGATGTTCAGCGAGAATAATAGAAGAATGTCACCAAGTATAGGGTAAGCAGCGTATCTGAGTTATTCAGCGAGAATAATAAGCGATGGAATAACATAAAGATTTCACAGTATAGGGTATCTGGCGTATATCGAGGTTATGTATAGGGTATGCCACTTTTACGAGTTATTCAGCGAGAATAATAGTGAATGGAATAATGAAGTTCTCTTGAAGAAGAAAGAATAACACCACTACTAGTAAAAAAAATGAATATAGAAGTAGTGAAGTAGCGAGATACTCTTCTTCTTCTAACTACATAAACTTTCTCTCTATAAACTCTCTACATAATTTCTCTCTACAGAGTTTGATGAATTAAGTAAGAAAATAATGAAGGAATGAGCTTATTTATAGGAAAATGGAATGCGTAGTAACTAATCCATGAGCGGTCAGATTGATTTACTTTAATCGGCGGTCCGTATTTTAAAGAAAAATCTTTTAAATAAAATATAATATATTCTATTTATATAAAAACATTTTCTTATGCAAACCTTATCTAAACTTATGCAAAATTATCTAAAAAATATATATATCGTAATAAAATATAATATATTTTATTTATAAAATAACTTTAATAAAGTATTACATTTTATATATAAAAAGATGTTTACATTTTATTACGTTAATAATCTGAATAAAACAAAAGCGTCATTTATCATTATAATAATTCATATTATTAATAAATGATAATGGAATCAAGTAAGTGACTTCTCGCATAAGCATCGATAATAATCATCTGGTGTCTTCTTTATATGCTGACCACGTATTCTTGTACTTTTCTTCTAGGAGTAGTTCAGCGATATCAGCGGTAAAACTTCGTAGTTATTTGATAAAATATTTTTGTCTTTTTCTCGATCAAATGATAATTACATTTGTGGGGTCCACTGATGATTAGTAGTTATGCGAATATTCCTGCTAAGCAAGAATATTCCCAGAGCCGATCGAATATAATATAACCACTTGTATACTTTGCAAAATTTATAAATATTACCCTATTTATAACATTATATCAAATTATTCCATAATATTCAAAAATAATATTTATAGAAAATTCATCTTTATTTATAAAAGCTGGGGTCTTCTGACCTCCCTTAACATGAAATTTAAGCCCTCGAAATTAGAGTGCGATACTACTGGTATGTCGAAGAGGTAAGGATACCTTGATTTCATTTGATTCTAACTCCCAGTCGTTTTTCCTCGACATCGTGGTTCCTCCATGAAAACTTTGACTTGAGGTATAACCTTGGGGCGTAGAATATGTTCCTTCTTATCAAAATTTGAGCAGGAACCTCTTAAATACGTCGAATCTTCCATTATTTAAATGGGGTTAACTTCGATAATATGGTTGGGTCTTTCACATATTTACGTAACATGGATATGTGAAAAGCGTTATGAACACGAGACGTATTTGGCGGCGAAAGCGAGTCTATAGGCGAGTTCCTACTCGATCGAGGATTAAAAATGGGCCAGATGAATCGAGGATTAAGTTTTCCTCTCTTTCCAAATCTTGTAACTCCTTTCCATGGAGCGACTTTTAACAACACATGATCTCTATATTGAATTCCGTCCTTTCGATGAAGATCGGCATAACTCTTTTATCGATTTTGTGAGGTTTTTATCGTTGTCGGATCGTTTGAATCTTTTAAAGTAGTCATACGTACCAACTCGGTCCCAACAGCGTTGCTTCACCCCCTCGTCCGGCATCTTGGAGAAGCGACACTTTCTTCCATCTGGCGCTTGAATGGAGCCCGTGCGATACTTGCGATAAGCTGTTGTTGTTGTAGGAAAACTCCACGATGGTAAAAACTTGTCCCGACTCCTTGAAATCAAGAACCACGAGTCTTAATAGATCTTGAGAGTTTGAATAGTCTCTCCATTGTCCGTCAAATGCGAGGATGATATCTGAAAGCTAAATCGTGAAAGTCGTGCCCGTAGCTTTTTGCAAACTAACCCAAAATCTTGAAGTGAATCTTGGGTCTCGATCGGAAACTATGGATCTGGCATACCATGCGATCTTACAATCTCGTTTATATACATCTGAGCGAAGGCGTTCAAGTGTATAAGTTTCTCGTATCGGTAAGAAAAAAGCGGACTTGGTCGATCTATCAACAATGACCCAAATCGCATCGATGCCTTGAGAAACCTTAGGAAGGCCGTGCTTGAAATCCATGGTAATGTGCTCCCACTTCCATTACGGAATTTCAAGTGGTTCTGATGGACCTTTTGGTACTTGATGCTCGCTTTAACTTCGTTGACAAGTTAGACACCTTGAGATAAGCAGTATTTATCTCCTCTTCGTATTGCTCCACCAAAATGTATGGCGAATATCATGATACATTTTGGTACTCCCGAGATGGATTGCAAATGGTGTGTTGTGCGCCTCCATCGTGATATTATACTTTAAATCGGTCGTTAGGAACCTGAAAGTGCAGAGTTGACTCGAAGTATTCCTTCTTCATCGATTCTTGCTTGGCGTAGCGTAGCACCCTCTTGCACTTTTTTTTCATACGCATCGGCTCAGTGCGTAGCTTGGCGACTTTAACTTTATCGATTAAAGTCGGTTCTACTCGTATATTTGCTATCATCACGTCGTCCACAGGTCTTTAACTCTATCTCCATCCTTTGCAAGTCACACAAAATGGGCCTTTGTGTTGACAATATATACTTTTCGTACTTGCATACGATCTTACTTTCGATCATCGGCTACCACGTTCGCTTTTCGGGATGGTATTGGATGGTATGATCATAATCTTTCAGCAGTTCAAGCCAGCGTCGTTGTCGCGTGTTGAGTTCCTTTTGAGTGAAGAAATATTTGAGGCTTTTATGATCGTAAAGATCTCCACTTTCTCCCATCAAGTAATGCCTCCAAATTTTAAGTGCAAAAACAACATTTTATGACTCGGATCATGAGTAGGATAATTCCTCTCATATTCTTTGAGTTGTCATGAGGCATAGGCTATAACTTTTCCATGTTGCATAAGAACACACATCGACCCTTTGCTCGAAGCATCCTTTGTAGATGACAAATCCTCAAGGCGAATGGTATTGTCGAGCAGTCTTTGAAATAAGTCTCTTCTTGAGTTCTTGAAAACTCTTCTCACATTCTTCGCTCAATAGAACTTTGTATCTTTTGAGTCAATTTGAGTCGATGGAGTAGCGATTAGAAAATCCTTCCACGAATCTCAGATAATAACCCATTAAGCAAGAAAGCTCGTCTTGGTCTTTGATTTTAGGTTGTTCCCGACTTTGAATAAGCTTGATCTTTTTTGGGTCAGCGGATATTCCATGACTTGATACCACGTGCCCGAGGAATGCTACTTCTTGACGAACTTCGCATTTCTTGACTTGGCATAAAGCTTATATTCACGAAGCTTTTGGAGTGTCGACCTCAAGTGTGCTTTCATGATCTTCACGGCTTTTGGAATAAATAAGGATGTCATCGATAAAGGCGACCACAAAGTGATCTAAATATTCCTTGAATACTCGGTTCATCATATCCATGAAGGCGGCGGGGCATTAGTCGATCGAAGGGACATGACTAGGAATTCATAATGCCGTCTTAGGAGTTAAAAGCCGTCTTTGGAATGTCGGTGGTTACAATCTTGATTGGTGATATCGGAGCGAAGATCGATCTTTGAAAAGAATTTGGCTCCTTACTTATTTGGTGAAGCAGGTCATCGATCGTGGCGATGGATACTATTTTTGATGGTGACATGATTGACTCCAGATAATCAATACAAAATCGCATACTCCCATCTTTCTTCTTCACGAATAGAGCAGAGGAGCACCCCGAGGAAGTACTAGGGTCGAATAAAGCCCGATGTCTAACAATTCCTGCGGTTGGGTCTTTAACTCACGAAGTTGATAGGAGCCATTCGATATGGGGCTTTGGAAATAGGTTTTATACCGGGTTGAAGTCGATACAAAATTGATTTCACGCTCTGGGGTAGGCGGGGAAGTTCTTGAGAATCGTCGGAAATTTATTATGATAGAAATATCGCTCAAAAGCGGCGTATTTTTGTTTAAATAAATCGTGACATGAGCTAAGAAAGCTTGACATCCATTTTTTTGATAAGCGAATAGCTTTATGGCTTGAGATGGTAGTGATTGATTTTAATGGTTTGGTCGTTTGAATTAGCATAATAGGTTGATTAGGAATATGAAAGCTATGACACTTACGAAAACAATCGATTTTTGCATGATAAGTAGTTAACGATCGATCCCTAGAATCACGTCGAATCTGAGTATTTTTAATGAAATAAGATCGACGGAGGTAATGTGAGAAGTGGAGATTTGAACCAAACAAGACTTATAAGCGAGTGGATGTAATGAAGGTTTCTCCCAGCGGAGTTTCCACGAGATAAGTCGAAAGTCTAATTTCTCGGTCGAATTTAATCGATGGCGCAAGTAGGAGAAATAAAAGAATGGGGTGAAAGCCGGTATCAAATAAAGTGTAGACTTCATTAGAGTTTATGATAAAAGCTTACGTGATGACCTCATTCGGGTTCCTGCTTCTCTGGGAGGAGGTCTGACAAAGCGCTCTCCCTTGCCAGCTCTGGGTTTGACTTTTACGGGAATGACCTTTGGTGCCTCCATCTAGTTAATTTGTCTTGATGGCAAAATCGAGCTAAGTGACCTTCTCTTCCACAATTATAACATGCTTTGAATGGCGTAGCGCGATTCGGATGATGTGTCCCTCTTCTCGCATTTGAAGCATATGATAGGTGGTCTTTCTCCTTCCTTAACAAGTGGTCTTTGGTCTTGGCGTCTTTCCATCATTGTTGAATCTCTGGTTTCTTGAAATGTCCATTCTTATTGTTTTGTACGATTATTACCAGAAGTGGTTACCATATCGGCACATTGATTCCCTCGCGCTTGTTGTCATAGCCGATGACTACTCTACCATTTGGTATTATAACTTTCTTAAATTTTGCTCTCTTTTAGTTGCGTTGACTCGTTATCGCGCTCCCTTAAGCGAGCCTATTCTGACATCGAATACAAACCACGGTTTATGAGAAATAAGATGTTGGCGTATCTCGACTTGAACCTCTTAAAAACATTGGCGCGCCATTCTCTCTTCATTATCCACGAGTGGGGAATATGGCCAAGTGATAACTCATAAATTTTGCCTCGTATTGCGACACGGTCGTATTGTTTTGTTCGACTTGATAAACTCCACCTCCTTACGTATGGCGAATACTTTCGGGAAAGTATTTGTCGTTGAGCGACTCTGGAACTTCTCCCGAAGATATCTTGATCTGGCGGGTTGAGTCGTTTCTGGAATTCCCACCGATGTCTGCCTCTCGCATGACGTAAAAGCGTGAAAAGGAACCTTTTGCTCCTCGGAGCATCAGACATCAAATATCTTGGTAATCTGCTTTATCCGTGCTTAGCGAGAAGTGGTTTTGGCTCTCCCTTAAACTCCGGTGGTCGGCTCCTTGAATTGTTTAGCGGTGTGGCCTTGAGAGTTTCAAGTGTTTCCACCTACGTTTTGGGCGAGAAGTCGCTCTCGCTTTCTTTGTTGCATAAATTGCATAAAGCCTCGAACATTTGATCGTTCATCATTTAGTCGGTGTTGTTGTTTGCGTGAGGATTATCGCCGCGCTACGATGCACATTATCACGATTATTGATATGTGGTGAATCGGCGATCGCTTTGTGCTCCATTCTTATTCTCAACATTCTCGGATGTCATTTTTGAGATCTTGCCACAAAACAAAAGATTAATGACATTTAACAATTATCTTTATATATTACGTGAGCCGATAAAATAGCACAAAAACTTAGGTAGGTCAAATACTTAGCGAAAGTATTCCCGTCTCTCCCCTCTAGTACTTTTCTCACATCTTAGCGGGGATCGTATCCATAGCTTTGATACCTGTTGTGGCGCCCCAAAATTAGGTATACATCACCCGTCTTGGGTGCGCCACTTACGTGATCTGAAATTTAAATCTGACTTATTAACATAAGCGTAGGTATGCAATCGACATAAAGCGTGAGTTTAAATACAAATATAAATCTACTAGATATTATACAAACTTCAAACAAAAAGTCCTCATTACAATTATTATCACCTTTATTTCACGAGAATAGTGAGGACTACTAATCTTATCTTGAGGACCATCACTCGTTTCCCAGGCTTCGTCCCGGTATATTCTCATTTCACGAAGAAACGGTGAAAGAAAGGGTGAGCTCAACTAGCCCGGTATGAAATATTATGACTAAGATAATGCAAAATAAATTATCGATAGTCTTGATGATATTAAGCGATAAAATCTGATAAACTGACCGGTTTAAGCTGCGGCGGGAATATCTGATCCATTAAAAAGTCAGTAGAAAATAAAATCTACTATCTTTTATGATTTTAAAAGTTTTTCATCTTTGTTATAATTTGAGACTCGACTTTAATAAATAATCCACATCATCGAATCCCCCACTTGCTTCGGACGAGGATATTCTTTAAGTATCGCGATCCACAATTATTCACCTGCTACGGGCGAGAATAGTTGTGTATTCATTAATAGTCGTGATCGTACCAACAATTTGTCCATCGATGCACTCTGACCCTTTGAGGATTTTAATCACATCATTTGTAACATTACGGTCGTGATTACTGGCAAGAATAATCCACAGTCGTAATCATACCAAGTCCATCCATGCTCTCTCTACGGGCCACGAGATGACTAAAAAAAAAAATATAAACATGAGGATGATGATGATGATATAAAATTGATAAAACAAGTTCAAAAATTATTTTATCCGGGAATTATTAACGTCAATTGTCGACGTAATCTTGCTTTGTAGAGTAAAATTCAAGAATGATCGGAAGAATATTTCCGTGAAAAGATCTTTGGATGAAGCGCGAAATATCGAGGATATTCTACTAATTTCATGGAGTATAGAAAGTCGAAGTTTTAACTTATTTGGGTATAATAAAGAATGGAATAACAAAAGAAAATCACCGTGCATGCGGTGCCGCGCATAGGCGAGTTATTCAGCGAGAATAATAATAACGGAACGGTCGGTGAAATTCGCAAGCGGGATGTTCAAGACAGAATAATAAAGATGGAACCCGGATCCGGTGTAAAACACGAGATAGGATATTCAGCGAGAATGATAAAAAGGCGGAACCCGGTCAGGTGTAAAAAACACAGACGAGGATGTTCAGCAGAAGAATAATAAAAAGCGGAACCGGTCAGGTGTAAAAAACTGTGACGAGGATGTTCAGCGAATAATAGAAGAATGTCACCAAGTATAGGGTAAGCAAGCGTATCAGGTTATTCAGCGAGAATAAATAAGCGATGGAATAACATAAGGATTTCACAGTATAGGGTATCTGGCGTATCTGAGGTTATGTATAGGGTATGCCACTTTTACGAGGTTATTCAGCGAGAATAATAGTGAATGGAATAATGAAGTTCTCTTGAGAAGAGAGAAACACACACCACTAGTAAAAAAGGCTGAATATAGAAGTAGTGAAGTAGCGAGAATACTCTTCTTCTTTACATAACTTTCTCTCATAACCTCTCTCATAATTTTCTCTACAGAGTTTGATGAATTAAGTAAGAAAATAATGAAGGAATGAGCTTATTTATAGGAAAATGGAATGCGTAGTAACTAATCCATGAGCGGTCAGATTGATTTACTTTAATCGGCGGTCCGTATTTAAAAAAAAATCTTTTAAATAAAATATAATATATTCTATTTATATAAAAACATTTTTCTACTACTATCTTATGCAAAAACTTATGAAACAACTTATCTAAAACAATATATATCGTAATAAAATATAATATATTTTATTTATAAAATAACTTTAATAAAGTATTACATTTTATATAAAAGATGTTTACATTTTATTACGTTAATAATCTGAATAAAACAAAAGCGTCATTATCATTATAATAATTCATATTATTAATCGTGATAATGGAATCAAACTAAGTGACTTCTCGCATAAGCATCGATAATCAATCTGGGTGTCTTTCTTATCGACCACGCGTATTCTTTGTACTTTCTTCTAAGAGTAGTTCAGCGATATCAGCGGTAAAACTTAGTAGTTATTTGATAAAATATTTTTGTTTTTGTTTTTCTCGATCAAATGATAATTACATTGTGGGGTCCACTGATGATTAGTAGTTATGCGAATATTCCTGCTTAAGCAGAATATTCCCAGAGCCAATCGAATATAATATAACCACTTGTATACTTTGCAAAATTTATAAATATTACCCCTGACTATAACATTATATCAAATTATTCCATAATATTCAAAAATAATATTTATAGAAAATTCATCTTTATTTATAAAAGCGGGGTCTAGTTGGGACGAGAATTAATACGCAGGACTACGAGAAAAGATCCAAATGATTCGACAAATGTATATAAAAGCGACACAAGATCGATAAAAGAATTATGCGGATCTTCATGAAAAGGCGTGGAATTTAATATTGGGGATCATGTATTATTACGTGTTGCACCGTGGAAGGAGTTACAAGATTTGGGAAGAGAGGAAAGCTCAATCCACGATTTGTTGGTCCATTTGAGATTCTTAACCGAATTAGAAATGTGGCCTATAGATTCGCATTACCTCCAAGTATGTCTCGTGTTCATAATGTTTTTCACATATCCATGCTTCGTAAATATGTGAAAGACCCAAACCATATTATTAAGTTAGAACCAAACGAGATAGTAGAAGATTTAACGTATGAAGAAGTACTGTTAAGATCTTGGATGGGAAAGAGCATGTCCTACGCTTCAAAGTTATACCACAAGTTAAGGTTTTATGGAGAAACCATGCTATTGAAGAAATGACACAGGAGTTGGGAATCGAAATGAAAATGAGGTATCCTCACCTTTTGAAACACAGTGTACGTAAGTCAATTTCGAGGGCGAAATTTTATAAGGAGGGAGGTTGTAAGACCCCAACTTATTATAAATAAAATCGAATTTCCTCTAATTATTATTGTGAATAATAAGGTATTAATTTAATATAATTGGATAGTTATGGGTGAAATGTGCAAATTTTGCAAAATATGCAAGTGGTTATAAAATAATCATTGTTGTCGGGGAATATTCGTTTGGTCGTGGAATATTCTTGTTGTCGGGGAATATTAAATGCAATGGCAGCTTGATCATTTATATGGCCCCATAATGTGAATAAGCGCATTGGATGAAGAAAATGACACGTTTGAGTTTTTATAAATAACTTGGCGTAGTTGTTACCATTAACTTTGTTGGAATACGGTGGTTAAAAATCTGATGTCTGGCATGGTGGATGGATGCAGCGGTATTCTTGATGAATTATTGATCCTTACGTACGTGAAGGAACTACTCGATAATTATTACGATGAATTCTTATTGATATTTTATTTTATTAATTCAATAATTGTTGCGTTGATATTTTATATTATTGTTGTTTGATAATTGTTACTTGCATGATATTTCCCATTATCGGATCAATAATTCATATTATTTGAATAATATTATTAGATAGCATTATTGGAAATGTTTAGAAAGTTACATCGAGGAGAGGTTTGGTCACCTAATTGCGCGCCGATAAGGAGAAATTCTTATTGAAAGCCCCTCTTTCTCACAGGAGCGGCTTTGGTTGTCATAAATGTGATTACGTAATATTATTTGTGAATAATTAATTATTGATTCATATGATAAAGAAATATTTATTTTATGTGGATATAAATGTTGGATATATTTATTGTGGTTAAAAATAAAGGAGTTAATGTTGAGGTGTTTTATCGGTATTTTTGTCGGAATGAAGGTATTAAAAATTAAACCGGTGTTTTTGAGATATATTGTGTGAGTTATAATTTTAATCAAGCGAGTTTGGATCGTTGTAATTTTTGGATATGTTATACATATATAAGTTGAGTATATGTCCACAAATTTTGAGCAGATTAAAATTAACGTATGATTTGTTATGAATTTTAAGAGGTGGTGATTGGAAATTAGGTTTATAAATGATTTTGGTAGAAAATTCTAGAATTGAGTGGGCCCCACTTGTGGATGGTGAAGAAATGTCTTTGAATTTATTTCAAATGTGGTGGGTAGGAATAGTAGCGAGGTAAAACCATCGGGTTTTGCGGTCAAGTCTGCTAACATTTTCCTATAAATAGAGGGCTAAGTTAGAATTGAAAATCACACCGAAACAAGTTTTCTCTTTCTCTCTCTAGATTATTGAGTGTATTTTGTGAGTATTTAGATACTTTGTGAGTTTCTATTCATCGGTCTGCAAGTTTCCTTGACCTTATCTCAAGATATTTCGATCGAAATCTTGATATATTTTGAGGTAAGGGATGTTATTTTCTTCATATATGATATTATTTCTTTTATAAATAAAGATGAATTTTTTTATAATAAATATTATTTTTGAATATTATGGAATAAATTTGATATAATGTTATAGTTGTGGGTAATATTTATAAATTTTGCATCAAAGTAATGAAGTTGTTATAAAATATTACGTTTGGTGGGGAATATTCTTTTTTCAGTGGGGAATATTAAATGCTTTTGCTAAGATCGATTGGTGGATATTATGGCGGAAGTTATATTATGGTAGTTAGCAAAAAGAAAGTTGATAAAAATTATTTTTCTATCTAAAAAAATATCATTGGTGGGCGGAAGTATTATAAGTTAAAAGCGACAAAATTATTTTTCTATAAAAATAACTAGAGGTGGTACTGCAAATAGCTGTTGAACTACCGGTAGTAAAAATGCGATGTCTGGCGTAGTTGTATAGTAGCACACGATATTGATTATTGATCTTTACGTGAGAAGTCACTCATTTATGCTCGATTATTCTACGATAATTCTTTGCATCATATCTCTTATATTATTGATTTGATTATTGTCGCGGTATCATCATACATATAATATGTTATAGTATTAAATTATTAATTGAGGCGACAAGTTATAAATGATTAATAATTGTTGAAAGATTAAATATGTGTTGATTAAAAATAAAATGATTTGTGGTAATATTTATTCGATCCTTGATGTATATAAAAGTACATTATGAGGCGTTTGTGGTAAGTTTGATTATTTTATGGGGGGCCCGTATGTCATCATCTAAGAGTCCCCGCCGTCGATAGTAATTACCTTTGTGAATAGTAATTACCTTTGTGAATAGTAATTACCTTTGTCGATAGTATTTACCTTCGTCGATAGTAATTACCTTTGTAATAGTAATTACCTTTGTGAATAGTAATTACCCGTCGATAGTATTACCTTCGTCGATAGTAATTACCTTTGTGAATAGTAATTACCTTTGTGAATAATAATTACCTTCGTCGATAGTATTTACCTCTGTCGTCGATAGTAATTACCTTCTTCGATAGTAATTTACCGTCGATAGTAATTACCCTTCCATGAAATAGTAGTTGTCCCTTGATATTACGAGTTAAGCCTGCTCTTGATTGTTCGAGGTTAATTACCTTCCATGAATAGTAGTTGTCTCTTGATATTACGAAAGTCATTTTGACCCGCCGTTAAGACCAAGAGCCACCCTCGGTTTTTCTATAAATAGAAAGCTCATTCCTTCATTATTTCTTACGAATTCTTTGAAACTACAGAGAGAGAAACTATAGAGAAGAAGAAAAGTATTTTTCTTACTTCACTTTTCAATATTGATTTCTTTAAGGTAGGGATATATTTTTGTTGTACTCGTAAGGGTGTTGTTATTCTTTTTTATTCATGAAGAGAACTTACATTATTCCATTCTTTATTATTACATTGGAATAACTTTTGTAAAAAGTGGCATATACCTATACATGACTTTATATATCGGAATACCTATACTTGGTGAAATCCTTATATTATTCCATTCTTATTTATTACATTGGAATAACTTTGTATATCTGAATCCCCTATACTTGGTGACATTCTTTATTATTTTATTATTAGTTGGAACATCACATGCATGTTTCTACAGGACTGGTTAAAATCTTTATTATACATCTTTATTATTATTGGAATATCACATGCATGTGTTACTGGGATTGGAATATCTTTATTATTTAATCTTTATTATTGGAATTGGATCACATGCGTTTTTTACAGGACACATTTAGATTTTATTATTATTTATTATTACATTGGAATAACTTTTCACATGCAATCTCTGCATGCATGGTGATTTCTTTTGTTATTTCATTATTTATTATACTCGGTTGGTTAAAATTTTGACTTATACTCCATGAATTTAGTGGAATATCCTTGATATTTGCGCTTCATCCGATATTTTTAATGAAAATATTTTTACGAGCATTCTTGAATTTTACTCTACAAAAGCGATATCATGTTGACAATTTGGGCGTTATTAGTTCTGAATAAATTAATTCGTGAACTTGTTTTATTGAATTATTATGTCATTGTCATCATCCTCATGTTATATTATGTTATCTTTGGCTTACGTGCGTAGATGAACTTAGTATGATTATGACCGAGGATCATTCGGTATAATCATGGCTTGATATAAATGATGTGACAAAAGTCCTCGGTGGCTGTAATGCGATGATGGATAGTTTTGGTATGATTATGACCGGGGTGATTCGGTATAGTCGTGACCATTGATAATTTGATGAAAATCCTTGGCCAAGTAATGCGGGGATGATTAGATATTGTGGTTTATTCATTAAAGCTGAGTCTTAGTGATAAAAATTGATGAAAACCTTTTAAAACCTAAAAGATAGTAGACTTTATTTTCTCTTGACTCTTTTAATGGATTGCGTATTCAGCTATGATTAAAGCTGGTTGTCTATTGTATTTTATCGGTTTAACATTGTTGAAGACTATTGATAATTTATTACGCATTATCTTAGTTATAATATTTCTTTCTTTGGGCTAGTTGAGCTCACCCTTTCTTTCTTTATTCTCTTGAGGAAATGAGAATATAAATTTGGGACGAGTCGGGGAAAAGAGTGATGGTCAGAAGATAGCATTAGTAGTCCTCACTATTACATTAAATAGTGTGATGATAAATGTAATGAGGACTCCTTGAGTATGGATATTGTCTAAATGACAATATTCTATTAGAACTCTCGGTTTATGTATTGTCGTATGTTACTGACGGATGTATAATTAAGTTTGTATTTGAATTTATGTACCATGTAAGTGGCGACCCAAGATGGGTGGCGTATACCTAATTTTGGAGGCGTCGCGGTTGGTATCGAGCTTAGGGATATGATCACTGGCTAAGATCTTGAGATAAGAACTAGGAGGGAGGAGGCGGGGAATTCCTTGCTAGTATGACCTACCTAAGTTTATTTGTTATTTAATTGGTCGGTCGAGTATAGGGATAATATTTGATATATTAATTAACCCTTGTGTTGTGGCGGTGTTTGGAAATGGCGGTGAAAATATTCCTGATGGAGTGAATGTGGTAGTTGTGACACCTTTAATCACTAATCGAGGTTAATGCGATTGTCGAGACGAGGAACAAATTAGAGATATCCGTAGTGAATGAAGAACTAATTGTTGCACAGAGCTAGTTCTTGAGTGTAGCGGTGAGAGTGAAGAAGAAAGGAAGAAGAGGAACTGAGGAGAATTGGTTAGAAAAGTTTATGATCAAAACTTAGAATTACAAAATCGTGTTCGTGAGCTAGAAGAAACGAGGTTGAAGAGCGGCAAGCGATTCGTGGAACAAAGGGATCTGACAATTCAAAATTGGGTTGCCGATATGTGATGCTCGAACAAAATCACGCTTTGGCGGGGTGTAAGATATTAAAGTTGGAATCGAGAATTTAAAAATCAAAGATCATTTGAAAGAAGAAACAATGAGCGAAGGAGAATAGGCGATGCATGGGTAAAAAGGCTGCACTGCTTAGCGTTGATAGTGTAGAAAAAGGCGTCCAGATCGATAAAGCGAAATAGATGAAATGGACTTTGCTTTTGGAATGTGATTGGGAGAACCCGACATCGAATTGAATTACCACATGCATGGCGGTCGACCCGAATTCGATATGGATCGGAGAATAATGATTCAAATCATGGATCGGGAATGTGAAGAAGCACTTAAGGGTGGAATGTACCTATAGTAAAAGTCGAACTTCGGTAATTTAAGCGAGGCGTTTGTCGAGAAAACGAGCGAAGTTATTACGGGTAAATTAATTATAAATTATTGCGAAGTCTATACTTTATTCAATACAAGTTCTACCCACTCTTTTATTCTACCTAGTTGTGTTCGATGTTTAAATTTGACTCAGGAAAAATTAGACTTTGATTTATCTATTGAAACCGTTGGGAAAGAAACCGTTACCTCCTTTGTTTATTAATCTTGTTGTTTCAAATAAACACTTTCACGATCTTATCTCTTTGAAAATACTTGCCTTTGAGGTAATTTTTGAAAGCGATTGATTAACTACTTATTATTCTTTTTGTAAGGTTGTTAGCTTTCATATTCTAACCAACTTTGTTATCTGAATTCAAAGTAACGAACCTAAAGTTAATCCTTTGTTATATCAAGCCATAAGTAAAGAGCCCCGATCCTTTCGTTGTTGACTTCCTTGTGTGGAAATGAAAAGCGGACTTTACGTGGCGACGTCGTGAATAGCGATGACAAGTTGATAGGTATCATTGTGAGGTCTTATCTAGGTTAAAGGATAGAAGTCGCGGTTGGTATCGATGTAACGTCTTATCAAGTCTTGGATAAAAGTAGCGATTTTGAATGATATTTCTATCATTAATAAATTTCTTGGCGTATTCTTGAAGATTTTCTAGCCTACCTAGGCGTGAAATCGAATTTTGTATTGACCCGATCTGAAAACCCATTTCTTAAACCCTCGAATATTTCTTGACTAAAAGGATGCATTTACGAGGATTATGATGAAAGTCATAATAAAAGCATTGGACTAATGAAAATCATGGGTATATGAAGTATTAGTAAGTGTTATGATGAGTTATGGTTGGTTATTATGTGAAAACATGAAAGTTTCTTAGAAATCACAAAGGGTTGAAAAATCAGATTTTGGTAAAAGCGTAACATGAAATTCAATTGACCATATCTCTATTATATTTTGAATTTTTGAGTGTGGTCAAGTCCTAGAGTTAGATCTATGAGTTTTGTAGCTTATCCAAGTGGAATCCTTTGGAAAAGGTCTTTGTAGATTTTTCGTGTAATTTGAATTTAGCAAAAGAGTCCAAAAGCTGCAAATTACAAAAAGCGCTCTTGCTTGAGAAACTTTAAGGGGCTGTTTCGGCCACTAAATTTATGTGAAAAATTCTGGCCTTTTGGGACATGAAAATATATGTTATAAAGTACCTCCTGTCCAAAAATGAGCTCATTACGACTTAAAATGAACAAGTTATGACCATTTCAATATTTAGGTTTTTTGATGAAAAATGCTATAATTTGGAGTTCTATAACTCAGATGACCATGAAATTTAAAGCTGGAGGCTCACATTAACATGTGTAAGGTCCTGCCAAGATTTGGGAATTTTGGAGTTAAACTTGAGGTAGCTAATTTCTTAAGGAATTAATTAGAAATTGATTTTTGAAAAATAGTAAATGAATTTTAAAAATTCGAGAAAAATATATTTTCATTATGGGACTATATTATGCTAAATCCCAGAAAAGAAATATTTTTGGGACTGATTTGGTATTTTTCATGAAAATAGTTTAATTCTGAACATATGAGTTAAATATGTTATGTGAAGTATGAAAGTTGAAAATAGGATTTTATGGCTAGAGAATCTATATAGAGTATATGCATATTTTTTGATGAGGATTTGATAATTGGTGATGATATCTTATGAGTATGGCATTTTGAATGATTAAATGCATTATATGGTAAAAGCGTAAACAATTGAGATAAATTGTTTATAAATTTAAGAAGTGATTAAAATATTGTTATAATATTAATGATATTAGATTATGAGATTATTAAGTGATTGATAACATGGGGATATTCTTGAATCTGGATAAATTATATTATAAATGTTTAATATTTATCCTTTATCTCATTTGATTGATTCTTTATATCATTATCCTCATGCTTATATTGTGTTGAAAGTAAATACATGGCTTACGTGAATAGATGGACTTGGTATGATTATGACCGAGGGTTGTTCGGTATAATCATAATAGTAATTGAAAAACACGATTATCTTTGGTAGTAGTGCATGGATAATTTGTGGTCGTGATCTTAATGAATATACGATTATCTTTGGTAGTAGTGCATGGATAATTTGTGGTCGTAATCTTAATGAATACACGATTATCTTTGGTAGTAGTGCATGGATAATTTGTGGTCATGATCTTAATGAATATACACGATTATCTTTGGTAGTAGTGCATGGATAATTTGTGTCGTGATGATCTTAATGAATACGATTATCTTTTAGTAGTCATGGATAATTTGTGATTGATCTTAATGAATACGATTATCTTTGGTAGTAGTGCATGGATAATTTGTGGTCGTGATCTTAATGAATATACGATTATCTTTGGTAGTAGTGCATGGATAATTAAGTGGTCGTGATCTTAATGAATATCCTTGGCACGTAGTGCGGGGATGATTCGATGATATGGATTAATTATTGAAATTTGAGTCTCGTGATGAAATATTAATTCATGGATGTGGTAAAAAGTCGTCTTTGGTAGTAGTGCATTGATAGACTTGGTATGATTATGACGAAGATTATTCGGTATAATCATGGTAGTAATTGAAAACACGAATATCCTTGGCGATAGTGCATGGATAATTCGTGGTCGTGATCTTATTAAAGCTGCGTCTCGGCATTATTGGTTTCTGAGTTGTATATCTTTGGCTGTATAGTGCAAAGATGAATTGTTAATGAATATCTTTGGTAGGATTGCGAAGATGAATTTAATATTTTTAACGATAAAGGTATTCAAAGGTATCCTCACCTCTTTATCATATCAGTCGTACCCTAATTTGAGGCGAAATTTCATAAGAAGGGGAGGTTGTAAGACCCCGACTTTTATAAATAAAGATGAATTTTTTATAAATATTATTTTTGAATATTATGGAATAAATTTGATATAATGTTATAGTTGTGGGTAATATTTATAAATTTTGCAAAAGTAAGCAAGTTGTTATAAAATATTCGTTTGGTGGGGAATATTCTTTTTTTGTCGGGGAATATTAAATGCGACGGCTCGATCATTAGTGGACCCCAGCGGAAGTATTGTCGTAGTTAGAAAGCGACAAAATTATTTTTATAAAAAATAACGGCGGAGAGGTATTACAAGTAAAGCTGTTGAACTACCCGGTAGTAAAAATGCGATGTCTGGCGTAGTTGTATAGTAGCACACGATATTGATTATTGATGCTTACGTGAGAAGTCACTTCATTTATATGCTCGATTATTACTTCGATAATTCTTTGCATCATATCTCTTATATTATTGATTGATTATTGTCACGATTATCATATATATATAATATGTTATAGTATTAAATTATTAATTGAGGCGACAAGTTATAAATGATTAATAATTGTTGAAAGATTAAATATGTGTTGATTAAAAATAAAATGATTTGTGGTAATATTTATTCGATCCTTGATGTATATAAAAGTACATTATGAGGCGTTTGTGGTAAGTTTGATTATTTTATGGGGGGGCCCATATGTCATCATCTAAAGTCCCTTCGTCGATAGTAATTACCTTTGTGAATAGTAATTACCTTTGTGAATAGTAATTACCTTTGTGAATAGTAATTACCTTTAGAATAGTAATTACCTTCGTCGATAGTAATTACCTTTTGTCGATAGTAATTACCTTTGTGAATAGTAATTACCTTTGAAATAGTAATTCGAATAGTAATTACCTTCGTCGATAGTAATTACCTTAGTAATTATCGATAGTAATTACCTTATAGTAATTCGATAGTAATTACCTTCGTCGATAGTAATTACCCCCTTCACAAATAGTAGTTGTCCCTTGATATTACGAGTTAAGCGCCTCTTGATTGTTCGAGGTTAATTACCCCTTCCATGAAATAGTAGTTGTCTCTTGATATTACAAAGTCATTTTGACCCTTCGTTAAGACCAAAGCCACCCTCGGTTTTTCTATAAATAGAAAGCTCATTCCTTCATTATTTCTTACGAATTCTTTGAAACTACAGAGAGAAACTATAGAGAAAAGAGAAAAAAGTATTTTCTTACTTCACTTTTCAATATTAGGTCTTCTTAAGGTAGGGAATATTATTTGTTGTACTCGTAAAAGGGTGTTATTTTTTTTATTCATGAAGAGAACTTACATTATTCCATTCTTTATTATTACATTGGAATAACTTTGTAAAAGTGGCGTACCTATACATGACTTTGTATATCGGAATACCTATACTTGGTGAAATCCTTATATTATTCCATTCTTATTTATTACATTGGAATAACTTTTGTATATCTGGAATCCCCTATACTTGGTGACATTCTTATTATTATTTTATTATTTAGATTTGGAACATCATGGGACACATACATTTATTATTAATGTCTTTATTATTACATTGGGACACATGCATGTGTTAAAAGGACTGGTTTATTATTATTCTTTATTATTACATTGGAATATCACATGCATGTGTTTTTAGGACTGAGTTAATTTTTATTATTACGTATTTATTATTACATTGGAATAACACATACATGCAATCTATCGCATGCATGGTGATTTCTTTTGTTATTTCATTATTTTTATTATACTCGGTTGGTTAAAATTTTGACTTATACTCCATGAATTTAGTGGAATATCCTTGATATTTGCGCTTCATCCGATATTTTTAATGAAAATATTTTTACGAGCATTCTTGAATTTTACTCTACAAAGCGATATCATGTTGACAATTTGGGCGTTATTAGTTCTGAATAAATTAATTTGTGAACTTGTTTTATTGAATTATTATGTCATTATCATCATCATCCTCATATTATATTATGTTATCTTTGGCTTACGTGCATAGATGAACTTAGTATGATTATGACCGAGGATCATTCGGTATAATCATGGCTTGATATAAATGATGTGACAAAAAAAAGTCCTCGATTTTGTAATGCGATGATGGATAGTTTTGGTATGATTATGACCGAGGGGTGATTCGGTATAGTCATGACCATTGATAATTTGATGAAAATCCTTGGCCAGTAATACGGGGATGATTAGATATTGTGGTTTATTCATTAAAGCTGAGTCTTAGTGATAAAAATTGATGAAAACCTTTTAAAACCTAAAAGATAGTAGACTTTATTTTTTCTCTTGACTCTTTTAATGGATTGCGTATTCATTGCTTGATTTAAGCTGGTTGTCTATTGTATTTTATCGGTTTAACATTGTTGAAGACTATTGATAATTTATTACGCATTATCTTAGTTATAATATTTCTTCTTTGGGCTAGTTGAGCTCACCCTTTCTTTTCTTTATTCTCTTGAGGAAATGAGAATATAGCATTTGGGACGAGTCGGGGAAAAGAGTGATGGTCAGAAGATAGCATTAGTAGTCCTAGAACTATTACATTAAATAGTGTGATGATAAATGTAATGAGGACTCCTTGAGTATGGATATTGTCTAAATGACAATATTCTATTAGAACTCTCGGTTTATGTATTGTGTATGGTATATTGATGATAGACGACGGATGTATAATTAAGTTTGTATTTGAATTTATGTACCGTATGTAAGTGGCGACCCGAGATGGGTGGCGTATACCTAATTTTTGAGGCGTACTCGGGTTGGAACACAAAAAATGGCTAAGAAATCGATTGTTAAAGTGGCAAGACATAATGTAACGACCCCAAAATAGGTTCATTCCATCCAACCCATTTCGAGTCGCCAAATATATGGTACGAAAAACAACTACAACTTTATTACAACAATTGTCGTGCAAAATACAACAACATATATATTTGTGAGTTTGGATACAAATATATACCAATCAGTAAGACGTCACAATGACACCTTACATAAAGGTATAGTCAAAAGCTGTTTTAGAAATTAGAATCTTTGGGAAGTGCTCAAGGAAACCTTCGTACATGGGAGGCCATGCTTTTAGGTTATGGTAGATATCATATGGCCACGAGAATTATCCTTGGTTGACCAAAAATAGACCCCAAAGAAAACGAGAAGATTACTATCATATTCTTCCCAATGGTGAGTCTTCTCTTGATATATCATTATCTCCTTGTCTCTAATTGAGTATTATACTCCAAACAAACACCAAGATTATATAGGTAGTGCTTGTAAATATACTCAGCAAGTGGATGAGCACAACTATGTCTTATGATGACACGAGGTTGTATGTCATTAGACATCTTGTATGATAGTGGCAAAACACCCTTCCAAGTTAAATTCACCTAACCCTCAACATCTATAGACCACCATTCTATTCCTCGCTTATCCCCACTTTCGACCCCGACTACACTTTTATTACACGAAAGGAATTGTGAAACAAAAAGGGTGAGCACAACTAGCTCGATAAAGAATATTATGACTAAAGATAAATAAATTATCAATAGTCTTCATCGATAATAAATCGTAGATTTAGAACATATGGTAGATGATAAAACTTTTCAACCATAGTTGCGGTGAACGAAGCAATCCATTAAAAAGTCAAATAGACTATAAAGTCTATTGTCTTCTCCACGTTAAAAAGTCCACTAACAATATTTTATCCCCGTAACATCAATCAACAGTTTCTTTCCACAATCATATGAATAACTTATAATCATAATTGTGATTCTAAATTCCTCTTCTCATCCGGGCGAAGATAATTTTCATCAATTTGTCTTTACCCGAAACATCAAATATCATGGTTATACCAAATCACAGTTCTGTTCATAATCATACTAATAAATTCATCTTTGCACCACGGGCCAAAGATATTCATCAACAACAGTTCATCTTTACACTACAAAGCTAAAGATATTCAACAACGAAGTCATCTTTGCATTACTGAGCAAAAGATATTCATCAATAATTCATCTTTGCTTCTACAAATTTAAAGATATTCATCAACAAGTCATCTTTGCACAACGAGCAAAGATATTCATATATCAAAAGAAATACATAATCATTTCGGAAGTTATATAACAATAATTATAACCGTGTTGATCAATTCACCTTTGCACTTAAGCTAAAAATATTCAATTGTAAATTCAATGGTCATGATCATAATTACCAACAATTCAACTTTTGCACCATCGCCAAAGAGAA
Source organism: Panax quinquefolius (assembly GCA_020205615.1). Lineage (NCBI taxonomy): Eukaryota > Viridiplantae > Streptophyta > Magnoliopsida > Apiales > Araliaceae > Panax > Panax quinquefolius. The sequence continues at coordinate 298,715 of JAINUW010000363.1, forward strand.
CCTATAGTCACGATCATACCAATAATCTACCCATCTTTACACTCAAGTCAAAGAGAAATATTATCATTAGGGTTATAAGAATGTTATATAAAACAATATAATCAAAACATAGTTTTAATTTCAAGAGTAAGATTCATAAATCAACGATAATTTGGTCAAAGAAGAAACCAATTTGTCGTGAATAAGTACTTCGTATTCGTACATAAGATGTGAGTATCGTGCGTAAAGAAACTCTCGATTTAAAAAGATAAAGTTTCATAATAAAATTCATATCCATATTTATAACACCTTAATCCAAATGTTATAAATCACTTAGAAATCTCATAATCTAATATTATTAATATTATAATAATATTTTAATCATTTCTTAAACTTATAAATAATTTAATCCAATTATTTACACTTTAATAATTAATGCATTTAATCATCTAAAATGTCAAACTCATAAGATTTCATCATCATTAACCAAAACCCTCATAAAAATCTGCATATATCTCATATATATGATTCTCAAGCCAATAAATTATATTTTCCAATTTTCTTACTTCACATAACATATTTAATTCATTTACTCATAACTAGAACATTTTCATGAAAATACTAAATCAGTTCAAAAATATTTCTTTTCTGGGATTTAGCATAACATAGTCCCATATTGAACATATATTTTTCTCTAAATTTTAAAAATTCATTTACTATTTTTCATATGGCCAAAACCACCGAATATTTAAACATTTATCATAAATTATACTTTTGTCCAAAAATTCTGAAATTTACACACGGTATATTGATATTATATAGATGTACTCCCAATAAAAATTTCATCAATTTTGGAGTTAATCACAAGGAGTTATAAATAGTTACTTTTAAAATAGTCTTTTCTCATAAAATCCATAACTCTAATCTATACATCCAAAATTGCCATTTTTGGACACACTCTACTAAAACTCATCAAAATATCATTTCAATTTTTCCAGAATTTTGAAGGTCCAGAAAAATTTTGAAACTAAAAAATAATAACCCTTAAAATCCTTTACTATCCCTTACCACAAAAAAGCGAAGACTTAATTAGAATATATTTGAATCTAACTTTACCCATATATAGCAACACTCAAAGTATACTCAAAATACTCACAGAATACGCTCGATAATATAGAGAGAGAAAACTTGATTTACGGTGTGATTTTCAATTCTAACCTAAGCACCTATTTATAGAAATTGCTTAGAACACCAAAGCAGAAAATTGAATATAATATTAATATAATTATACAAATTTTCCTTAGCCCACCTTTTGGTCAAAAACACCAGCCACACATGTTAATGATGTCCAAAAAAATACAAAAAACGTTTTTCTAACAAAAATAATTTAAACTCCAAAAATCAATTCACACCGATATATCTGAAACTTCAATAATTCACAATAAATAGCTCTTTTATCAGAAAATTCGAATCTCGCGACTTTTTATAGGAAATTCAATTCTCTACAACTTTGCAGAAGAAAGTTTTTCCAAATTCCAAATAAAAATTGACCGAAATCCATAAACGGTCAATTTTACAGTCTATAATAAATTTTCGGTTAAGAAATGGATCCACCAACACATAAAACATGTGTTAAACATTTAATGCCACAAAAATACTCTTCCTCCTCATATACTCATATATCCCACATTCATTATAAAAATATCACCGTTAATATATTATTAAAATAATATATTTAAATGAATTATTTTATCAGAAAAAGATAAAATATTAATTTTCAACAATTGTCACATTAAAAATTTTCTCCATCTATATCCACATAAAATCAATATTTTTCTCATCATATAAATCAATAATTAATTATTCACAAATAATATTACAGAATCACAGTACTGGCAACTGTGCCGCTTCTCAGGAAAGAGGGCTTTCAATAAGGATCTCTCCTTCTTGGCAAGCAATTAGGTGACCAAACCTCTCCTGAGAGCGAGAACTTTCTAGGCATTGCCAATAATGTTATCCAATAATATTATTCAGGATAATATGAATTATTGCTCTCGATAATGGAAAATATGTGTGTCGTGACAATTATTGAAACAACAATAATATAAAATATCAACGTAGTAATTATTGAATCAATAAAATAAAATATTGAACAATAATTATCGTAACAATTTTGAGTAATGCCTTCTTATTTAAAAAAATTTATCATGCTTCATGAATAGTACTCGTGAATAGTAACTCGTGAATAGTAACTCATGAATAGTAAACTCGTGAATAAGTAACTTCGTGAATAGTAACTCATGAATAAGAACTCATGAATAGTAATTAAAAAAAATTGAATACTTTTATTTCATAAAATTCGAGGTCTTCTTACACATAACATGTTCGCTAAAAGTCCTCTTTAGGATCAATTTTTTAAAAACTAGGAATTAAGCAAAGCCGATGTCCTAAATTCCACAAGTAGTGGTATTAATAATTTCGGTTCGCTTGGTTTAAAAATTTTGACCCCCCTACAAAATCGTTTTAGTTTCGCCACTGTGTGACGCCCCCAAAATAGGTATACATCACCTATTCTGAGTCGTCAAATACATGGTACATAATACAAATACAACTTAATTATACAACTGTCGTGTAAAGTACGATAAAACATAAGTTGTGAGTTTTAATACAAATATTATCGTCTAGACAATATACAAACTCAAATTCAATATTATTACATTTAGTTTCCACTATTTCACTGAATAGTGAAGACTACTAATGCTATCATCTGGTCCGTCACTCCATTCCCCGACTAGTCCCTGCTACGTTCTCATTTCCTGAAGAGAACAATAAAAGTAAAAGGGTGAGCTCAACTAGCCCAGTAGGAAAATATTATGACTAAGATAATGCGAGAATATATTATTGTTAGCCTTGACGGTGTTAAAGCGATACAATATAACAACCATCAAGTTTAAGCTGCGCAATGAACAAGCGATCCATTAAAAGAGTCAAGTAGAGAATAAAATCTACTATCTTTTATGATTTAGAAGATTTTTCATCACTTTTATCGTGGGACTCGACAATAAATAATTCACATCATCGAATCACCCCTGCACTACGGCCAAGGATATTCTTTAGTATCACGACCACAATTATCCATGCACTTACTGGCTAAGAATATTTGTGTATTCAATTATGGTCATGATCATGCCAACAATTGTCCATCAATGCACCACTAACAATGAGGACTTTTTCACATCATTTGTAATATTACGGTCATGATTACAAGAATAATCCTTGGTCATAATCATACCAAGTCCATCTATGCACCTTTATAGGCCACGGATGATTTTCAACAAAATATAAACATGAGAATGATGACAATGATATAAGAATTCAATAAAACAAGTTCAAGAATTAATTTATCCAAGAACTAATAACGCCCAAATTGTCAACATCATACCGCTTTGTAGAGAGTAAAATTCAAGAATGCTCGAAGAATATTTCCATAAAAGATCTTTGGATGAAGCCTTGAAATATCAAGGATATTCCACTAATTTCATGGAGTATGAAGTCAAAACTTTAACTTATTTGAGTATAATAAGGAATGGAATAACAAAAGAAATCACCAAAGACGCGATAGACCGCATGCAGCAAAGGTTATTCCAATGAGAATAATAAATAACGGAATCGGTCCCACAAAAGCGCATGCACGTGATATTCCAACAAAATAATAAAAGCGGAATCAGTCCCCGTAGAACGCGTAATAAAGAATGGAATAACAAAAGAAATCACCATGCATGCGGTGCCGCATGTATGCAGATTATTCCAATGTAATAATAATAACGGAACCGAGTCGGGTAAAATTTTTACGCGAAGCGGATGTTCCAAGAGTATAATAAAAGGCGGAACCGCATCCAGGTGTAAAAAACCGCGAGCAGGATGTTCCAGCGAATAATAATAAAGAGCGGAACCAGTCCGGTGTAAAACACACCTATGAGCGAGGATGTTCTAATGAGAATAATAATAAGAGCGGAACCAGTCCGGCGTAGAAAACGCATGCAGGATGTTCCAATGAATGATAAATAATGGAACCATGTCCCCAGCGAAACGCACGCATGAGGATGTTCCAACAGAATGATAAAGAATGGAATCACGGAAGAATTTCACCAAGTATAGGGTAGCAGCGTACTGAGTTATTCCAACGTAATAATAAAGAATGGAATAATGTAAGTTCTCATCATAGATAAGAAAGAAATACTCTTGTGCGACCCCAAAATAGGTATACACAACACCCATTCACGAGTCGCCAAATACATGGTACAAGAAGCAAACTACAACTTCAATAATACAAATGTCGTGTGAAATACGACAATATATCTTGTGAGTTTAAATATAATATTGTCTTTCAGGCAATATCCACACGCAAATAAATCCCCATCATAATTATTGATTCATTATTTTACAAAATGGTGAGAACTACTAAACAACTCTCTAGAACCTTCATTCCATACCCGACTAAGTACTCGCATTACATTCTCGCCTCCCGAGAAGAAAAATGGAACAACAAGGAAAAGGGTGAGCTCAACTAGCCAAAAAAGAATATTATGACTAAGATAATATACAACAAATTATCGTTAGTCTTCAACAGGAAAAATCGATAGAATACTGATAGACAACAAGTTTCGGATCAATATTCATAGTGAAATAATAATTCATAGAAGAGTTACGTAGAGAATGAAATCTACTATAATCTATGAATTTAATAGATCCATCATCAATATTTTATCCTCGTAACATCAATCAATATGCATCCGGAATCAAATATTCATCTTTTCACTACGGGCCAAAGATATTCATCAATCTGGCCATATTCATTTAAACACTGTTCATCTTTGCACTCTGGTGCCAAAGATATTAATCAATCGGTCATGTTCATCTCAACACTGTTCATCTTTGCACTTTTCTGAGCCAAAAAGATATTAATCAATCGGCCATGTTCATCTCAACACTGCTCATCTTTGCACTACTGAGCCAAAGATATTCTTGAAATCATTCATCTTTGCACTACAGGCCAAAGATATTCAATAATATCATCATTTAAGACTGAGGATGATGAAAAATATTTTTTAAGAAACGAATCCAGTGAAACAAAATGACAAGGATTAAGGATTAAGGATTCGTACTTGGTTTTATCACGCCCAAAAATACCTCAAAAAAATAATCATAGTGGTGTAAAATTCAAGAATGATCAAAACATGGATCTGATCGAGTTAGTATCCGTAATAGATATTTTGGACAAAAAGAAGAAATTTTATTTTTGATTGAATAGTGTCAGTATCGTGAATAGTCTTCAGTATCGTGAATAAGGCCGTATATCGTGAATAGTAACTCGACACCAAAAGATAGAAATTCCACAAAAACATCTTCACGCTTCACGTGAATAGTACTCGTGAATAGTAACTCGTGAATAAGTAACTTCATGAATAGTAACTTCGTGAATAGTAACTCATGAATAAGTAACCCATGAATAAGTAACCCGACATGAAAAAGTTCCAAATTTGATAAAACTTCAGATCAACATTTCAAAGATAATGATATTGAAGAAATAATATCATTACAAAAAAAATAATATCCACTTACCTCGAAAGATCAAGATCTTAATTTAAAACAGGATATAAAGCTATGACTTGGACTTGCATAGTATAGCAATACTCAAAGTATACTCAAAATACTCACAAGAATAAACTCGATAATATAGAGAGAAAACTTGATTTCGATGTGATTTTCAATTCTAACCTAAGACTTATTTATAGGAAATCGCTTTAGAACACAAAGCAGAAAATTTAATAAATTAATATATATATATATCAAATTCATACGCCAACCTTAGAATTCAGATCCTAGCATTTCCCACATGCCACCTTCTAGAAAGAAATGATAAAAACGTTTTTCATAAAATAAATAATTAAAACTTACAAAATTAATTATTTTGAACTTGTAACTTCAATAATTCATAATAAATAGCCCTTTCATCAGAAAATTGAATCTCGCGAGTTTTATAGGAAATTCAATTCTCTACAACTTTGCAGAAGAAAGTTTTTCCAAATTCCAAATAGAAATTGACCGAAATCCACAAACGGGCGATTTTCAAAGTTATAATCAAATTTCATCAATAAATGGGGTCCACCGCATGTTTAACATGTTTTAAACATTTATTGCAACAAAAATACTCTTCCTCCTCGTATACTCATATATCCCACATTCATTGTAAAAATATCACCAATTAATATATTATGAAAATAATATATTTAAATGAATTATTTTATCGAAAAAGATAAAATATTAATTTTCAACAATTGTCATTTTAAAAATTTTCTCCATCTATATCCACATAAAATCAATATTTTCCTCATCATATAAATCAATAATTAATTATTCACAAATAATATTACTGTAATCACTGATATTGACAATCGTGCGGTTCAGGAAGAGAAGGGCTTTCCAATAAGAATTTCTTCTTCTTGGCGCTTGATTAGGTGACCAAACCTCCTTAGATGTAACTTTCTAGACATTGCCAATAATGTTATCTAATAATATTATTCAGATAATATGAATTATTGCTTCGATAATGAAAAGATGTGTAATGACAATTATTGAAACAACAACAATATAAAATATCAACGCAAAGAATTATTAACTCGATAAAATCTGATGAAAGTAATTCGTAACCATTATTGAAAGTGCCTTCTTACGTAAGAATCAATAATTGGTGCAATACTGGTATGCTTCTTGTTCAACAACGCGTATTAGTGTGTTTTAACCACAAGGGTATTCCAACAATGATATCTGTGAATAACTACTTCTGTAGTTATTTAAAAACAACTTATATTTGTCGTTTTCTTCATCCAATCGCTTTCGTCATGGGCTTTACATGGTCGCAGCTGTCAGTCATTCTGAATATTCCAACGACAGTCTGAATATTCCACGACCAAACGAATATTCCCCGACGATAATGAATATTTTATAAACCACTGCTTTATTTTGAAATATTTGCGTATTTAACCATTAACTATCCACATTAATCAAATCAACCCTTACTATTTCAAAATAATAAATAAAGGAAATTCCTTTTATTTAAAATTTAGAGGTCTTACAACTACTCCCTACCTTAGAAAAGCTGGATCTTTGGAATAGTGAGGTAGCATACTTCTCTTCTTCTTTTTATAATTTCTCTCTATAATAATCGCTCTAAAGCTTTTGTGAATTAGTGAGAAATGAAGGAAGAATGAGCTTCTATTTATAGAAAAATATAGTTTCGATAATTGCATGTTTCGGGGCTCGAAAAATTACAGTACAATACCTCCAACTTTTCCTTTATTTTTAATTTAGTCATGGAAGTATTATCAAATTTGCACCACCTCCCCTAATAGTAAATAATGTGATTCAATAGTAAATTATGTGAATCAATAGTTCTAGACATGTGAAAATACAAATTACAGTATAGTACCTCCATCTATACCTCCATTTTTAACTTAGTCATGCAAGTATTATCAATCTTGCACCAACTCCCCTAATAGTAACAAGAATGTGAAACAATAGTATACACATGTGAACAAATAGTTATAATTATGTGAAATAATAGCAATCAATTGCTCATTTATCCGGTTAAATACCCGATTGATCAAAAATAACCTCCAGACATCAATTTTTATCGAAATAAATATCGATTTTCACTAACACAAATAATTCCAACATAATGAAACTATTTTTATCAAAAATATAAATTTTGAAATTTTAAAGTTTGACTTTTCTCGAAAAAGTCAACTGTTGACTTTTTGACCAAATAGTAAAAACCGACAAATTTTGTGTTTATAGTCTATTTTTACTAATTTCATCGCTCCGGACTCAAATATCACGTCCGCGTCTCCAAATTCAACTCCAAACACAACTTCAATTTTAATAACATTCATCATTAATATTATAACTCACAATATTTATCAACCAGGTCGTTCCCAAGAGAGAGGGGATTTCCAATAAGGATTTCTCCCTATTGGCGCGCAATTAGGTGACCAAACCTCTCCTTGAAAGAACTTCTAGACATTGTAAATATTGCAATTTAATAATATGAATAACTTTGTCGTCTCAATTATTGATTTAATAAAATAACATATTATGCGAGATGATAATTGTGACAATAATCGAATCAATAATATGAGAGATATGATGCAAAGAATTATCAGTAGCAATAATTGAGTATAACCGGTGACTTCTCACATAAGCATCAATAATCAATACCGTGTATTCTTTATGTAACCATGCGACATCAGATTTCTTTAACACCCGGTACGTTCTCCTCCCCTAGAATTTATTGTTGGTGTCAGTCTTTCTGCTTTGATGTCTTCCGCCATCATTGTTGAATATCCTCTTTCGAAATTTCCACTTGACTCACCTCTCCTATTATCACGGCCACGATGACCACCCGAGTGGTTCTACGCGATTTGTTCAGTATTTTACCCTCTTCGTTGGTTATCATCGCTCACGATGATTGCACACCAGTATGACCACGATTGTGGTCCCCAGAAGTATACTCACTATCTCGCTCTAATAATTGAGCCATGTTGACAACATCTGAATATAGAGAAAATTTATGAGAGATAAGGTATTGACGTATATCGGGTTTCAGACCTCTCAGAAACATCCGCGTCATACGTTCCTCATTCTCTACCAAATGAGGTGCAAACTTGGATAACTCTGCGAACTTCGCCTCGGACTGGGACACAGTCATGTGGTTTTGTTCCAGTCTAATAAACTTTACTTCCTTCATATGACGAATACTTTCAGGAAAGTACTTGTTATTGAACAGTTTCTGAAATGTTTCCCAAGATATGTTGAGTGCGGCAGTGGAGTACGCTTACGACTCCCACCAAGAGTCCGCCTTCACCGCATGAAACATAAAGGTGGCGAATGAAACCTTCTGTTCCTCCGTGCATCCCAAGACATCGAATATCTTGGTAATTTGCTTGACCCACGTTTCCGCCTTGATCGGATCCGGCTTTCCAATAACTTCTGGTGGTCCCAACTCCTTGAACTGCTTGGCTATGACAGACCGCACGTTGGTATCACTTCCACACGTATTTTGTACACGAGTCTCCCTCGTCTGATTTTGCATGAACTGCAAAAAGCTCCTAAACATTCCATCGTTCATCGTTTGTTCGATAGTGTTGTTTACAGGAGGAATATTGCCTTCTGTTACGCGCTCTTCCGGTTTTGTGACTAAAGATTGTTCCACGTCTCATACACTCCATTGTTAACGTTCTCGCAAAGCCATTCTTAAATACTGCCATAAAACAAAGGTTAATTAAACAAATCAACATATCACATAATATCCCTATATTATAACCAACCAACAAATAAGCTTTAGATAGGACACACTAGCGAAGGATTTACTCATCTCTCCCCTCCTAGTTCTATTCCCCGATCTTCGCCAGAGACCATATCCTAAGCTCGATACCAACCATGGACGCCCCCAAAAATAGGTATACAACACCCATTCACGAGTCGCCAAATACATGGTACATAAAGAAAACTACAACTTCAATAATACAAATGTCGTGTGAAATACGACAATACATACTGTGAGTTTAAATACAAATATTGTCTTCTAGACAATATCCCCACTCAAATAAGTCTTATTTATAATTATTCAAACACTATTTTACAGAAATAGTGAGGACTGCTAAAACATCTTTCTAGAACCATTACTCCATACACCGACTCGATCCTGCTATGTTCTCACCTCCTGAGAAGAAAAATGGAACAAAAAGAAAAAAGGTGTGCTCAACTAGCCAAGTAAAGAATATTATGACTAAGATAATATACAACAAATTATCGTTAGTCCTCAACAGGGAAAAATCTGATAAGATATAATAAACAACAAGTTTTAGATCAACAACTACAGCGGAAATAGCAATCCATTAGAAGAGTCAAGTAGAGAATGAGTTCTACTATCTTCTAAGATTTAAAAGTCCATCATCAATATTTTATCCCTGTAACAACAATCAATATACATCTTTAATCAAATATTCATCTTTGCACTACAGGCCAAAGATGTGAGACCCTAGATTTTATCAATAAAGATTTAAATTTTGTCGAAATAATTTTTAATAATATGGTGTGAATTTGAGATAATATTATAGTTGTGGGTAGTATTTATAAATTTTGCAAAGTATGCAAGTGGTTATATTATATTCGATTGGCCTGGGAATATTCGGTTTAGCGGGGAATATTCGTATAACTACTCAATCATTGGTAGATCCCATAATGTAATTATTATCGGATTGAGAAAACGACAAAAATATTTTATTAAAATAACGGCGGAAGTTTTTACCGTTGATCATTGTTGAACTACTCAGTAGTAAAAGTACTGATGAATCGTGTGGTTGCATAGTAGACACCGGTATTGATTATCGATGCTTATGTGAGAAGTCACTCGGTTTGATTCTATTATTCACGATTAATAATATGAATTATTATAAGCGATAATGACGCTTTTGTTTTATTCGTATTATTAACGTAATAAAATGCGAAACATCTTTTATATAAAAATGAATACTTTATTAAAGTTATTACATAAATAGAATATATTATATTTTATTATGCATAGTGTTGCGTAGTGTTTTGCATAGTGTTTTGTATAGTGTTGCATAGTATTTGCATAGTAAAATGTTTTTATATAAATAGAATATATGATATTTTATTTAAAAGATTTTGTTTTAAATATGGACCGTCGATTAAAGTAAATCAATCGGACCGTTCATGGATTAATTACTATGCATTCTATTTTCCTATAAATAGAAGCTCATTCCTTCATTATTTTCTTTACTTAATTCATCAAACTCTCAGAGAGAAATTATAGAGAGAAATTATAGAGAGAAAATCTATAGAGAGAAAGAAGAAAAGTATTCGCTACTTCACTTTGCCAATATTCAGTTCTTCTAAGGTAGGGAATATTATTTGTTGTACCCGTAAGGGTGTTATTCTTCGTTTTCATGAAGAGAACTTACGTTATTCCATTCTTTATTATTCATTGGAATAACTTTTGTAAAAGTGACATACCCTATACATGACACGTAGTATGCGGAATACCATATACTTGGTAAAATCCTTATATTATTCCATTCTTATTTATTACATTGGAATAACTCAGTATACGCTGTGAATCCCCTATACTTGGTGATTTTCTTACGTTATTCCATTCTTTATTATTCATTGGAATATCACATGCGTGTGTTTTACACGGACACGGTTCCATTGTTTATTATTCCGCATTTATTATTCTTTGAAATATCACGTGCTGTGTGTGTTACACAGGACCGGTTCCATTGTTTATTATTCGGCATTTATTATTACATTGGATCATCACCGCTTGTGAATTTCACGACCGATTCCGATTATTATTATTCTCATTGGAAAAACACATACATGCCAAGCACCGCATGCATGGTGATTTCTTTTGTTATTCCATTCTTTATTATACGGTTGGTTAAAACTTGACTTTTATACTCCATAAAATTAGTAGAATATCTTTGATATTTGCGTTTCATCCGATATCTTTTCATGAAAATATTCTTCTGGATCATTCTTGAATTTAACTCTACAAAGCAAAGATCATGTTGTGGTTTGGACGTTATTAGTTCTGAATAAATTAATTCGTGAACTTGTTTTATTGAATTATTATGTCATTGTCATCATCCTCATGTTATATTATGTTATCTTTGGCTTACGTGCATAGATGAACTTAGTATGATTATGACCGAGGATCATTCGGTATAATCATGGCTTGTTATAAATGATGTGATAAAAGTCCTCGGTGGCTCGTAATGCATGATGGATAGTTTTGGTATGATTATGACCCGGGGTGATTCGGTATAGTCGTGACCATTGATAATTTGATGAAAATCCTTGGCCCGGTAATACGGGGATGATTAGATATTGTGGTTTATTCATTAAAGCTGAGTCTTAGTGATAAAAATTGATGAAAACCTTTTAAAACCTAAAAGATAGTAGATTTTATTTTCTACTTGACTCTTTTAATGGATTGCATATTCATCGCGCAGATTAAAGCGGTTGTCTATTGTATTTTATCGGTTTAAACATTATTGAAGGCTAATGATAATTTATACGTATTATCTTAGTCATAATATTTCTTCTTGGGCTAATTGAGCTCACCCTTTCTTTCTTTGTTCTCCTCGTGAAATGAAAATATAGGCATTTGGGACGAGTCGGAAGCGGAGTGATGGTCCGGAGGATAGCATTGGTAGACCTCACTATTACGTTAAATAGTGTGACAATAATTGTAATGAGGACTCCTTGAGTATGGATATTGTCTAAATGACAATATTTCTATTAGAACTCTCGATTTATGTATTGTCGTATTATACCTACGCATGAGTTATATTAGTAAGTTTGTATTTGAATTTATGTACCGTATAAGTGGCGACCCAAGATGGGTGACGATACCTAATTTTGGGGCGCCACAAAAGATATTCATTGTATCACCGGTTGGTCATGTTCATCTCAACACTGTTCATCTTTACACTACGGCCAAAGATATTCATCAATAAATCATTTATCTCTTTTGCACTGTGCCAAAGATATTTAGTAATATCATCATTTAGGACCGAGGATGATGAAAAATATTTTAAAGAAAATGAATCCATTGGAGATGTAGGGCAAATAGTAAGGATTCGTATAACAGTTTATCCAAGATCAATAATACTCCATAATAACAAATTTTGAAGCAAAATTCAAAAATAAAGATCAAAACATGGATACAATTAAATATAGTAACCATAAAAGACATCTGGAAGAAAAAGAGAAAATTTTATTTTTTGGTGAATAGTGTCGTATTCGTGAATAGTGCCGTATACGTGAATAGTAACCCCAACACAAAAGTTCTAAATTTGATTAAAAAGTTCACCAATATTTCGGTATAATGATATTGATGAAAATAATATCATTTAAGAAGAAAATAATATCCCTTACCTCAAAATAACCGTACTTCTGACTGAATTTCGGATATAGTGCTGACAGAAACTTGCACTGTATAATAAAGACTCAAAATATACTCACAAGAATACACTCGATAATATAGAGAGAAAAAGAGAGAAAACTTGTTTCTGGTTTGATTTTCAATTCTAACTTAGCCCTCTATTTATAGAAAAATGCTAGAACGTCATAGGAGACTAAATAATAAAATAATATTATTATTAATTACAATTCCTACGCATGCTTTGAATTTTTGGGCAGCCATGTTGGAAGAATTCAATTTGAGCCCATATGTGTATTCCACCAACCAAAAGTGGGTCCCCCATAAATTTAATAAAAATTATTTTATTTTTCAAAACTTCAACAATTCATAGAAAATAGCAGGTTATATCGTAAAAGTACTGAATTTTATGTCCATTCGCTTTTGAAATCAATTCTCTACAACTTTGTAGCTTTGAGTTTTTCCAAATTCCAAACCAAAAATATCTGAAATCCACAAACGGATGATTTTTAATACTTCCTTTCCGACAAAATACTGATAAAACACCTCAGCATTAATTCCTTCAATTATATCCACATAAAATAAATATATCCATCAATTATATCTACATCAAATAAACATTTCCTTATCATATAAATCAATAATTAATTATTCATAAATAATATTACAAAATCACAATTATGACAACTAAGTAGTTTCAGGAAAGAGGGGCTTTCGATAAGGATTTCTCCTTCTTCACAAGCAGCAATTTGGTGACCAAACCTCTCCTTGTGAACTTTCTAGACATTGACAATAATGTTATCTAATAATATTATTCAAATAATATGAATTATTGATCGATAATGGAAAATCTTGTGCGATGACAATTATTGAAACAATAATAATATAAACTATCAACGCAAAGAATTATTGAATCAATAAAATAAAATATTGAGCAATAACTCATTGTAATAATTATTGAGAAGTGTCTTCACGCACGTGCGAATCAATAATTCAAAATCTTTATTCAATACTGGGTGTCTACTCTTGTGCAACCACGATATTATTCGTATTTTAACCACGGGTATTCCAACAAATGTTAACTTGATAACAACTACGCCGTTATTTGTAAAAACTCAAATTTGTCATTTTTTCATCCGATAGTTATCGTTATGGGGCCCACAAATCATTGCTGTGGGTTGCATACGAATATTCCCCCGAAAAAGAATATTCCACGACCAAATGAATATTCCCAAACAAAATGAATATTTTATAACCACTTGCTTATTTTTCAACATTTTCACCTTTCACCCATATCCAAAGCATTATATCAAATTAATACCTTATTAATTTAGAATAATGAATAAAGGAAAATTCACTTTTATTTATAATAAGTTGGGGTCTTACACGCGGACTACCCTATACATGGTGAAATTCTTCTGTTATTTCATTCTTTATTATTCATTGGAACATCCGCTTGGCGGTGCGAATTCGCTTTGACTGTGTTCCGTTATTTATTATTCTATCGGAATATATGTCTGTGCGTTTACGCATGACCTGGTTCCATTCTTTATTATTCTGTTGGAATAATCTGTCTATGCGAACTATCGCATGCCGGGTGAAGATCCATTTGCATTATACTAATAACATAAATATAAGAATATTTATATTTACATTTTATCACCACTTGAGGTCGTGACTTAGTTTATTTTTCTATATCATACATGCAATTATTTATTATTTTAATAAATAATAATTGTGTTTTAACCTAGAATAGATGGCAAACTTTGCAAAAATAGATTTTTTTATTTTGAAAATCTCTGGAGACAACTATTTGGCTTGGGCACTTGATGCAGAATTGCACGTTAGTGCAAATGAGTTAGAAAAAACCATTGAATCAGGAAATACAGCTACTTCGGCACAAAATACAAAAGCCATAATTTTTCTTCGTCACCATATTGATGAAGGATTAAAGATTGAGTATTTAACAGTCAAAGATCCTTTGTCTTTATGGACACAACTGAATGAAAGATTTGACCACCAAAAATTGGTTGTTCTCCCTAATGCCAAATTTGAGTGGCTTAATTTAAGGCTACAAGATTACAAATCAATTACGGAATATAGTTCTAATGTTTATAAAAATAACCTCTACTTTGACTTTGTGCGGAGATCCAGTTTCTAAAACCCAAATGTTAGAGAAAACACTCTCAACTTTTCATCCCATCAACAGGATTCTGTCACAACAATATAGACAGAGTAAGTTCACAAAATTCAGTGACTTGTTGTCTATCCTCCTTGTTGCAGAAAAGAATAATGAATTGTTGTTGAAAAACCATCAAGTACGACGAATGGGTGCTACCCCATTGCCAGATATTAATAGCACGTCATTCCAGCAGAATAAATGTGACAATAGATGGTCATATAAAAAGAAGCCTTGGGGGCGAAAGAATAAACGATGCCATCATAACAACAAATTCCAGAACCGCGACAATTCAGGCCACCAGAAGTGGCAAGTTTCTGAGTCGGGTAAAAATAAAGAAAATTCAACACAGATAAAGAACAAACCAGATGTTTGTTTTAGGTGTGGGATGAATGGGCATTGGTCGCGTACCTGTCGTACGCCGAGGCATCTGGTTAATTTATTCCAGGAGTCTCAAAAGAACAAAGTGATGGAGGAAGAAACAAACTTTGTTAATCATCAATTGGATATTGTTGATGTTCCACCAATGACCAACAATGAGGAAAATGTTGTTGATATTACTGGACCTTTTGAAAGTATCTTTAGGGATATCGTTTAATTTTTGTTTTAATTAAACACCATGCATGTATAATATTATTAGTTTTTATGCCATACGTGGTATGTGTTTATCATGAATAAAATTATATATGAAATGTAACTTTTCTTATTTATGTTTTTACATGTGTCAGACCATCTTTAATGAATATCTTCTCATCATTTCTACTATTTTCTGAAAAATAGAATATCCTAGAAAAACTTCATTCAATTTCTTCTATACTATGAAAATTAGAGCAATTGAGTCTCATATTGTTATGATTCCAAAAACCATAGATCCTATATCCTTTATGCTTTGGCTTGAAAGACTCGGTTATCCGGGTACTTCTATGATGCGTCGTATTATTGAAAATTCTACTGGTCATCCTCTCACAGATAAGAAGGTTTTTCCTAGTAGTGAATTTCCTTATACTGTGTGTTCTCGAGAAAAATTAATTGTTCGACCATCACCAGTAAAAGTTTATAAAGAAGCCCCAAAATTCCTAGAGAGAATTCAAGGAGACATTTGTGGACCTATTCACCCATTGTCTGGCCTATTTCAATATTTCATGGTTTTAATAGATGCTTCAACTAAATGGTCTCATGTTTGTTTGTTTTTTCTCTTCTCGAAATTTTGCCTTCTCAAAACTTCTTACTCAAATAATCAAGTTACGGGCTCAGTTCTCGAATCATCCAATTAAGTCAATTCGACTTGATAACGCAGCTGAATTTTCATCAATGACTTTTAATAATTTTTGTATGACTATTGGAATCTCTATTGAGCATTCTGTTCCTCATATTCATACACAAAATGGTTTAGCTAAATCTTTAATAAAAAGACTTCAACCAATTGCACGACCATTAATGTTAAGGGCTAACTTATCTACCTCAGTTTGGGGTCATGCAATTCTTCATGCTGCAGCCATCATTCGTGTAAAACCAACGGCTCTTCATAAATTCTCTCCTCTACAGTTAGTTCTTGGACAGATACCCAATATATCACACTTTCGAGTTTTTGGAAGTGCAGTATATGTTCCAATTGCACCTCCACAAAGAACTAAGATGGGAGCCCAACGAAGAATAGGTATTTATGTTAGTTTTGATTCTCCTTCTATTATCAGATATCTTGAACCTTTAACTGGAGATGTTTTTACTGCACGTTATGTTGATTGTCATTTTGATGAATCTGTATTTCCAATATTAGGAGGAGGGAAAGTTTTAAATAATAAAAAACCATCTGAAATATCATGGAATGCATCAGATTTAAATTCACTTGATCCTCGTACAGGACAATGTGAAATTAAAGTTCAAAGAATTATTTATTTACAAAATATTGCAAATCAAATGCCAGATGCATTTAATGATGCTAGAAAAGTGATAAAGTCACATACACCTGCAGTGAATACTCCAGCAAGGATAGAAATGCCTATTGAAAAATCAATTCCTGGAGAATTGACGAATAAGGTAATAGAAGAATCTAAACCACGCCAGAAGCGTGGAAGACCGATTGGTGCAAAAGACACTATACCACGAAAATCAAAAGCAAATAAGGGAATCCCAGAAGGAATACCCGCTCCAGAAGTAGCATTTATTTCAAGAGTAGGAATAGCCCCAAAAGAGGTACAAACCGCTTCAGAAGTAGCACTTATTTCAAGAGTGGGAATAGCCCCAAAAGAGGTTCAAAATCTCAGTGAAGGGATAAGAGATGAACACCAAAAGATTTCAATAAATTATGTATATGATGAGAAAATATGGGATTGAAACAAAGTCATGATTGATGATATATTTGTTTTCTCTATAGCATCTGATATTACTTTGATTCCTGACACGGATCCTGAACCACAAAACGTGGAAGAATGTTGGAAAAGAAAAGATTGGCCAAAATGAAAAGATGTTATTCAAACTGAGCTACAATCTACTATTGAAAGAGAAGTATTTGGACCGAAGAGTCCAAACATCATTTGGGTGTAATTGCAGTTGGAAACAAATGGGTATTTGTACGAAAGTGAAATAAGAAATATGAAATTGTAAGATACAAAGCCCGACTTGTAGCTCAAGGGTTTTCACAAAAACCTTATATTGATTATCAGGATACAGACTCTCCAGTACGTAATGGATGAAGTCACTTTTAAACTTTTCGATAGGTATGGCAACCATGGAAGGTTTGGAAACACGTCGATGGATGTTGTAACAAAGATACCTATATGGCTCACTTCGACGGTTGAGATTTACACGAGAATCCTCGAAGGATTGAAAATGCATTTGAATCACAAAGGCCCAAAATCACATATATTCAATCAAGTTACAACGCTCATTGTATGGGTTGAAACAATCTGGTTGTATGTGGTATAATCGACTTAGTGATTATTTAATAAAAGATGGATATATAAATGATCATGTATGTCCATGTGTTTTTATTAAGAAATTACAAAGTGAATTTTCCATCATTGCTATATATGTGGATGATTTGAATTTTGTAGGTACTCCTGAAGAACTCACAAGAACTGCTACTTATTTAAAAGATGAATTTAAATGAAAGATATTGGAAAGACAAAATTTGTTTGGGAATACAAGTGGAGTGTAAGACCCCAGTTTTTATAAATAAAGATGAATTTTCTATAAATATTATTTTTGAATATTATGGAATAATTTGATATAATGTTATAGTTGTGGGTAATATTTATAAATTTTGCAAAGTATACAAGTGGTTATATTATATTCGATTGGTGGGGGGAATATTAGGTTTAGCGGGGAATATTAAATACAACTACTCAATCATTGGTGGACCCACAATGAAATTATTGTCGGATTGAGAAAAAGACAAAATATTTTATTGAAATAACGGCGGAAGTTTTCTGGTTGATCTTGTTGAACTACTCGGTAGTAAAAGTACGATGAATACGTGTGGTTGCGTAGTAGAAAATTACCGGTATTGATTATTGATCTTTGTGAGAAGTCACTTAGTTTGATTCCATTATTGTCGATTAATAATATGAATTATTATAGCGATAATGACGTTTTGTTTTATTCAGTATTATTAACGTAATAAAAGCGAAACATCTTTTTATATAAAGCAGAATACTTTATTAAAGTTATTTTATAAATAAAATATATTATATTTTATTATGCATAGTGTTTTGTATAGTGTTTTGCATAGTGTTTGCATAGTAAAATGTTTTATATAAATAGAATATATTATATTTTATTTAAAAGATTTTGCTTTAAATATGGTAGTCGATTAAAGTAAATCAATCTGGACCGATTCATGGATTAATTCTTATGCATTCCATTTTCCTATAAATAAGCTCATTCCTTCATTATTTTCTTACGAATTCATTGAAACTTCCAGAGAGAGAATTATAGAGAGAAAGCTATAGAGAGAAAGTTATAGAAAGAAGAAGAGTATTACTCGCTACTTCTTTACTCTTATATTAGGTTCTTTTTACGGTGAGGGGTGTTATTCTTTCTTCTTGAAGAGAACTTACATTATTCCATTCACTATTATTATTACATTGGAATAACTTTGTAAAAGTGGCATACCCTATATACATAACTTTGTATCGCATGGTATACCTATACTTGGTGAAATCCTTATGTTATTCCATTGCTTATTATTACATTGGAATAACTTTGTATCTGTGATCTACCCTATACTTGGTGACATTCTTATTATTATTACATTGGAACATCACATGCGTGTGTTTTTTACAGGACTGGTTAAAATCTTTATTATTATTACATTGGAACATCACATGCATGTGTTTTTACAGGACTGGTTCCGTTTTTTATTATTATTACATTTGGAACATCACATGCGTGTGTTTTACAGGACTGGTTAAAATCTTTATCATTACATTGGAATATCCTATACGTGTGTTTTTACAGGATGCGGTTCCATCTTTATTATTCATTGGAACATCTGTTGGTGTGAATTTCACGACACGGTTCCGTTATTATTATTCTGTTGGAATAACTTGTATATCGGGCGAAATCTGCATGCGTGGTGATTTCTTTTGTTATTCCATTCTTTATTATACCCGGTTGGTTAAAACTTTGACTTCTATACTCCATGAAATTAGTAGAATATCCTTGATATTTGCGTTTCATCCGATATCTTTTCATGGAAATATTCTTACGATCATTCTTGAATTTTACTCTCTACAAAGAAGTATCGTGTTGTGAGTTTGGACGTTAAAATTCTGGATAAAATAATTCTTGAACTTGTTTTATTGAATTCTTATATCATTGTCATCATCCTCATTTTTATATTTTTTAAAGTCATACGTATTTTTGTAGAGCATGGATGGACTTGGTATGATTATGACCGAGGATTATTGATTGTAATCGTGGTAATCGTAATGTTACAAATGATGTGGTAAAAAAAAATCCTCGATGGTAGTAGTGCATTGATGGACGATTGTTGGCATGATCATGACCATTAATGAATACACAACTATTCTTGGTAGTAGTGCGGGGAATAATTGTGATCGTGATATCTTAAAGAATATCCTTGGTAGTAGTGCGGGGGTGATTCGATGATGTGGATTATTTATTAAATTTGAGTCTAATTTATAATGATGATGAAAAACCTTTTAAAATCATAAAAGATAGTAGATTTTATTTTCTACTTGACTCTTTTAATGGATTGCATATTCACTGTGATTAAAGCTGGTTTGTCTATTGTATTTTATCGGTTTAACATTGTTGAAGACTATTGATAATTTATTTTGCATTATCTTAGTCATAATATTTCTTCTTGGGCTAGTTGAGCTCACCCTTTCTTTCACCGTTTCTCTTGAAATGAGAATATAAATTTGGGACGAGTCTGGGAAGCAGTGATGGTCTGAAGATAGCATTAGTAGTCCTCACTATTACGTGAAATAGTGTGATAATAATTGTAATGAGGACTTTTTGTTTGAGTTTGTATAATATCTAGTAGGCGATATTTGTATTTAAACTCACGATTTATGTCGTGCATACCTGACAGTTATGTTAATAAGTTGTATTTAAATTACATACCATGTAAGTGGCGACCCAAGATGGGTGATGTATACCTAATTTTGGGGGCGTCACGGTTAGTATCAAAGCTAAGGATATGATCCTGGCTAAGATGTGAGAAAAGTACTAGGAGGGGAGGCAGGGAATACCTTCGCTAGTATGACCTACCTAAGTTTTTGTCTTTATTTTATTGGTCGGTTAGAATATAAAGATAATTGTTAAATGTCGATTAATCTTTTGTTTTGTGGCGATGTCTGAAAATGACATCGAGAATGTTGAGAATAGCAATGGAGCACTGAGCGATCGTTGATTCACCACATATCAATAATCGATTATAATGTGCATCGAGAAGGCGACAATCCTCATACAAACAACAACAACGACCAAATGATGAATGATCAAATGTTCGAGAGGCTTTATGCAATTTATGCAACAATGAAAGGAGAAAGCGACTCTGTCCAAAACGTGGGTGGAAACACGGAAAACTCTCGCGGCGGTCCGCATTAAACAATTCAAGGAGCTGGGACCACCGGAGTTTAAGGGAGAGCAAAACCACTTACGGCGGAAGCATGGATAAAAATGATTACCAAGATATTTGATGTCTTGGGATGCTCAGAGAGAAAAAGGTTCCTTTACGCCTTTATGTTCGCTTGCGGAGGCGATTCTTGGTGGGAATCGGTAAAAGCGTACTCGACTCTTTGTCTTGAAGATATCTTGGGAGAAGTTCCAGAGGCATTCAACGACAAATACTTTCACGAAAGTATTCGCCACATGAAGGAGGTGGAGTTTATCAAGTTGGAACAAAACAATATGGCCGTGTCGCATGATACGAGGCAAAATTTGCGGAGTTATCACGGTTTTCGTCCCACTTGGTGGATAATGAAGAGAATGGCGCGAATGTTTTTAAGAGGTTTGAAGTCGGAGATCGTCGACATCTTATTTCTCATAAACCGTGTTTGTATTCGGATGTTGTAAATAGGGCTCGATTAGTGGAAGCGCGATAACGAGTCAACTTAACTAAAAAGAAGCGTGCGCAAAGTTATAATACCGGTGAGAGTAGTCATCGAGCGGTGACAACAAGCGTGGAGGGAATCAACGGGCGGATATGGTAACCACGCCGGTGGTAATCGAGGCCAAAACAATAAGAATGGACATTTCAAGAAAGCGGAGATTCAACAATGATGGAAAGAGCGTCAAGACCAAAGCACCAGTTGTTAAGGAAGGAGAAAGACCACCTATCATATGCGAATCAAATGCGGAGAAGAGGGACACATCATCGGTCCGGCGTGTGCCATCTTAGTCAAAGCATGTTATAATTGTGGAAAGAAGGTCACTTAGCTCGATTTTGTCGTTTCTAGAAGACAAATTCAACTAGGATGGAGGCACCAAAGGTCAGTCCCGAAAAAGTCAAAACCCGGTGGTCTGAGGAGGCGTTTGTTGTGACCTCCAGAGAAGCAAGGAACCCGAATGAGGTCATCACGGGTAAGCTTATCATAAACTCTAATGAAGTCTACACTTTATTTGATCTGGGGTTCTACCCATTCTTTTATTCTCTCTACTTGCGCTCATCGATTAAATTTGACTCAGGAGAAATTAGACTTTGACTTATCTGTGGAAACTTCGTTGGGAGAAACCTTCATTACATCCAATCGTTTATAAGTCTTGTTTGGTTCAAATCGGTACCCTCACATTACTGTCGATCTTATTTCATTAAAAATACTTGCATTTGGCGTGATTCTAAAGGATTGATTGGTTAACTACTTATCATGCAAAAATTGATTGTTTTCGTAAGGTTGTTAGCTTTCATATTCCTAATCAACCTATTATCTTGAATTCAAACGACCAAACCATTAAAATCAATCACGGTCATCTCAAGCCATAAAGCTATTCGTTTATTGAAAAATGGATGTCAAAGCTTTCTTAGCTCATATCACTGATTTAAACAAAAAACGTCGGTTTTGAGCGATATTTCTATTGTTAATAAATTTCTGGCGTATTCCCAGAAGAACTTCAGCCTACCCCCAGGCGTGAAATTGAATTTTGTATCGACCTTGAACACGGTACAAAACCTATTTCCAAAGCCCCATATCGAATGGCTCTATTGAACTTCGTGGAGTTAAAGACCCAACTGCGAGGAATTGTTAGACATTGGCTTTATTCGTCCTAGTACTTCTCCTTGGGGTGCTCATTATTATTCGTGAAGAAGAAAGATGGGAGTATGCGACTTTGTATTGATTATCGGGAGTTGAATCATGTCACCATCAAAAATAGGTATCCATTGCCACGTATTGATGACTGTTTGACGATTGCAAGGAGCCAAATTCTTTTCAAAGATTGATCTTCGTTAGGATATCACCAATTGAAGATAGAAGCCGCCGACATTCCAAAGGCGGCTTTCGGAACTCGATGCGGGCATTATGAATTCTAGTCATGTCCTTTGGATTGACTAATGCTCTCGCCGCCTTCATGGATATGATGAACCAAGTATTGAGGAATATTTAGATCACTTTGTGGTCGTCTTTATTGATGACATCCTTATTTATTCCAAAAGCCGTGAAGATCATGAAGCAACACTGAAGGTCGACACTCCAAAAGCCGTGAATATAAGCTTTATGCCAAGTTGAAGAATGCGAGTTACGGCAGAAGAAGTAGCATTCCTTGGGCGCGTGGTATCAAGTCGTGGAATATCTGTTGACCCGTGAAAGATTGAAGCTATTCAAAAGTGGGAACAACCTAAATCGATGGATAGAAGTCACGTAGCTTTCTCGGTTTAAATTTGGTTATTATCGGAGATTCGTGGAAGGATTTTCTCGAATCGCTACTCCATTGATTTCGGTGACTCGAAAAGATACAAAGTTCGGTTGGAGGCGAAGAATGTGAGAAGAGTTTTCAAGAACTCAAGAAGAGACTTATTTCAAAGACTGTTCGACAATACCATTTGGCTCGGAGGATTTGTCATCTGGTGATGCTTGAGCAAAGGGTTGGGATGTGTTCTTATGCAACATGGAAAAGTTATAGCCTATGCCTCATGACAACTCAAAGAATATGAGAGGAATTATCCTACTCATGATGCGGAGTTAGCATTTATTATCTTTTGCACTTAAAATTTGGAGGCATTACTTGTATGGGGAGAAAGTGGAGATCTTTACTGGATCATAAAAGCCTCAAATATTTCTTCACTCAAAAGGAACTCGACATGCGACAACGACGTTGGCTTGAAGCTGTTAAAAGATTATGATCGTACCATCGATACCATCACGGAAAAGCGAGCGTGGTAGGCGATGCATTGAGTAGAAGATCGTATGTAAATGCGAGTGCGTTATTGTCAACACAAAGGCCCATTTTGTGTGACTTGCAAAGGATGGAGATAGAGTTAAAGACTCGAGGGACGCGTGTGATGATAGCAAATATCTGAGTAGAAGCCGACTTTAATCGATAAAGTTAAAGTCGCTCGAGCTACTGGACTGGGTGATGCGTATGAAAAAAGAAAGTGCAAGAGAGGGTGCTATCTCAGGAAGCAAGAATCGATGAAGAAGGAATACTTGAGTCGACTCCGGACTTTGTGTTCTAACGACCACGATTTAAAGTATAATATCATGATGGAGGCGCACAACACACCATTTGCAATCCATCACGGGAGTACCAAAATGTATCATGATATTAAATCATACATTTTGGTGGAGCAATATGAAGAGGGAGATATATTTGTTTATCTCAAGGTGTCTAACTTGTCAACGAGTAAAAGCGGAGCATCAAGTACCAAAAGGTCCATTGCAACCACTTGAAATTCGAGAATGGAAGTGGGAGCACATTACCATGGATTTCGATTCTGCGGTCTTCCTAAGGTTTCTCAAGGCATTGATGCGATTTGGGTCATTGTTGATAGATTGACCAAGTCCGCTCATTTCTTCTACAAATCACGAGAAACTTATACACTTGAACGTCTTGCTCGTATGTACATAAGCGAGATTGTAAGGCGCATGGTATGCGGTATCCATAGTTTCGATCGAGACCCAAGATTCACTTCACGATTTTGGGTTAGGTTGCAAAAAAGCTATGAGCGCGGACTTACGATTTAGCTTCGGATATCATCCTCGGGACAGACGGACGATCGGAGAGGACTATTCAAACTCTTGAAGATCTATTAAGACTACGTGTTCTTGATTTCAAGGGAGTTGGGACAAGTTTTTACCATTGGTGGAGTTTTCCTACAACAGCAGTTATCAAGCAAGTATTGGCATGGCTCCATTCGAGCGTTGTATGGAAGAAAGTGTCGTTCTCGGTATCTTTGGGATGAAGGTGGGTGAAGCAGCGTTGTTGGGGCCGGGAGTTGAATACGTATGACTACGGAAAAGATTCAAACGATCGACAACGTATAAAAACCTCACAAAATCGACAAAAGAGTTATCTTGATCTTCGTGAAAGGGCGTGGAATTGATATAGGAGATCGTGTGTTGTTAAAAGTTGCTCCATGGAAAGGAGTTACAAGATTTGGAAAAGAGAGGAAACTTAATCCTCGATTCATCGGTCCATTTTAATCCTCGATCGAGTAGGGCGTGGCCTATAGACTCGCTTTCTGTGAAATATGTCTCGTGTTCATAACGTTTTTCACATATCCATGTTACGTAAATATGTGAAAGACCCGAACCATATTATTGAGTTAGAGCAGGACGAAATAGCGGAAGATTTGGCGTATGAAGAGGTTCTGTTCAAATTTTGGATAAGAAGGAACATATTCTACGCTCCGAGGTTATACCTCAAGTCGAAGTTTTGTGGAGGAACCACGATGTTGAGAAATGACTTGGGAGTTAGAATCGAAATGAAATCAAGGTATCCTTACCTCTTGACATACAGTGCGTACCCTAATTTCGAGGGCGAAATTTCATAAAGGGAGGTTGTAAGACCCGGTTTTTATAAATAAAGATGAATTTTCTATAAATATTATTTTTGAATATTATGGAATAATTTGATATAATGTTATAGTTGTGGGTAATATTTATAAATTTTGCAAAGTATCAAGTGGTTATATTATATTCGATTGGTGGGGAATATTCGGTTTAGCGAGGGAATATTCGCATAACTGACTCAATCATTGGTGGACCCAACAAAATTATTATCGGATTGAGAAAAAGACAAAAATATTTTATTGAAATAACGGCGGAAGTTTTCTGGTTGATCTTGTTGAACTACTTTCGGTAGTAAAAAAATACGATGTCGTGTGGTTGCATAGTAGCACGCGGTATTGATTATTGATGCTTATGTGAGAAGTCACTTAGTTTGATTCCATTATTATCGATTAATAATATGAATTATTATAGCGATAATGACGTTTTATTTTATTCAGTATTATTAACGTAATAAAAGCGAAACATCTTTTATATAAAAGCGAATACTTTATTAAAGTTATTTTATAAATAAAATATATTATATTTTATTATGCATAGTGTTTTGCATAGTGTTTGCGTAGTAAAATGTTTTTATATAAATAGAATATATTATATTTTATTTAAAAGATTTTGCTTTAAATATGGGTAGTCGATTAAAGTAAATCAATACGGACCGTTCATGGATTAATTCTTATGCATTCCATTTTCCTATAAATAGAAGCTCATTCCTTCATTATTTTCTTACGAATTCATTGAAACTCTGAGAGAGAATTATAGAGAGAAGCTATATAGAGAAAGTTATAGAAAGAAGAAGAGTATTACTTACTTCACTACTACTATATTCAGGTTCTTTTTTACGGTAAGGGTGTTATTCTTTCTTCTTCTTGAAGAGAACTTACATTATTCCATTCACTATTATTACATTGGAATAACTTTTGTAAAAGTGGCATACCTATACATAACTTTGTATACGTGGTATACCCTATACTTGGTGAAATCTTATGTTATTCCATTGCTTATTATTACATTGGAATAACTTTGTATCTGTGATACACCCTATACTTGGTGACATTCTTCTATTATTACATTTGGAACATCACATGCGTGTGTTTTACAGGACTGGTTAAAATCTTTATTATTATTACATTGGAACATCACATGCATGTGTTTTTACAGGACTGGTTAAGATTTTTATTATTATTACGTTGGAACATCACATGCATGTGTTTTACAGGACCGGTTAAAATCTTTATCATTACGTTGGAATATCCTATCTGTGTGTGTTTTACAGGATCTGGTTCCATCTTTATTATTACATTGGAACATCACCGTCGATTGTGAATTTCACGACACGGTTCCGTTATTATTATTCTACATTGGAATAACTGTACATACATCGAAATATGCATGCGTGGTGATTTCTTTTGTTATTCCATTCTTTATTATACCCGGTTGGTTAAAACTTTGACTTTTCATACTCCATGAAATTAGTAGAATATCCTTGATATTTGCGTTTCATCCAAATATCTTTCATGGAAATATTCTTACGATCATTCTTGAATTTTACTCTACAAAGAAGTATCGTGTTGTGAGTTTGGACGTTAAAAATTCTGGATAAAATAATTCTTGAACTTGTTTTATTGAATTCTTATATCATTGTCATTATCCTCATTTTTTATATTTTTTAAAGTCATACGTGGCTGTAGAGCATGGATGGACTTGGTATGATTATGACCGAGGGATTATTGGTGTAATCATGGTAGTAATGTTACAAATGATGTGGTAAAAAAAAAAAATCCTCGATTGGTAGTAGTGCATTGATGGACGATTGTTGGCATGATCATGACCATTAATGAATACACAACTATTCTTGGTAGTAGTGCGGGAATAATTGTGATCGTGATCTTAAAGAATATCCTTGGCAGTAGTGCGAGGGGTGATTCGATGATGTGGATTATTTATTAAAAGTGAGTCTCGGCTATAATGATGATGAAAAACCTTTTAAAATCATAAAAGATAGTAGAATTTTATTTTCTACTTGACTCTTTTAATGGATTGCATATTCAGCTGCAGATTAAAGCTGGTTATCTATTGTATTTTATCGGTTTAACATTGTTGAAGACTATTGATAATTTATTTTGCATTATCTTAGTCATAATATTTCTTCTTGGGCTAGTTGAGCTCACCCTTTCTTTCCTTTATTCTCTTGAAATGAGAATATATATTTGGAGACGAGTCGGGAAGCAGTGATGGTCACGAAGATAGCATTAGTAGTCCTCCTTTATTACGTGAAATAGTGTGATAATAATTGTAATGAGGACTTTTGTTTGAGTTTGTATAATATCTAGAAGCGATATTTGTATTTAAACTCACAGTTTATGTCGTATTGTATACTGCGCAGTTATGTTAATAAGTTGTATTTAAATTTACGTACCATGTAAGTGGCGACCCAAGATGGGTGATGTATACCTAATTTTGGGGGCGTCACATGGAGCATTTAGCATCTGGAATTTTTGTTCACCAATCCACATATGCTGAAAAGATTTTCAGTCGTTTTCATATGGATAAAGCTCATCCTTTGACTACCCCGATGGTTGTTCGATCTTTAAAAGTTGATAAAATCCATTTCAGCCTCTAAAAAGTGGGGAAGAAGTTCTTGGACCTGAAGTTCCATACTTAAGTGCAATGGAATAAGTTCTTGGACCTAAAGTTCCATACCTAAGTGCAATAGGTGCTCTTATATATCTTCCAAACTGTACACGACCTGATATTACTTTTGTTGTTAACTTGTTAGCAAGATACAGTTCTTCTCCGACTAAGAGACATTGGGATGGGATTAAACACATTTTGAGATACCTCCGTGGAAGTATTGATCTTGGGTTATTTTATCCAAGAGATTCAACGTTGCGATTGGTTGGATATGCCGATGAAGGATATTTATCAGATCCACACAATGGAAGATCACAAACAGGTTATGTATTTACATATTGTGACACGGCTATATCTTGGAAATCCACAAAGCAAACCATGACAGCTACATCATCAAATCACTCAGAGATTCTCGCTATACATGAAGCAAGCAGAGAGTGTGTTTGGTTGAGATTAATTATTCAGCATATTCAACAATCATGTGGATTACCATCAATCAAAGACATTCCTCTGATTACGTATGAGGATAATTTGCATTTATTGCTCGACTTAGAGGAGGTTACATCGAGGAGATAGAACAAAGCGCATTTCACCTAAATTCTTCTTCACACATGAGCTACAAAAGAAGGGTGATATAGATGTGCATCAAATTCGATCATGTGATAATCTAGCCGACTTATTCACAAAGTCGCTACCAAGTGCAACGTTTGCAAAACTTCGAAAAAGGATCGGAATGTGTCGACTGAAAGACTTATGACAATATTTCATCAAGGAGTAATGAATTCCTTTTGAGGGGAAGACTGTACTCTTTCTCCTTAGTCACGGTTTTTATCCCAATGGATTTTTTTTTCTGACAAAGTTTTAACGAGGCAGTCAATTAAGATATTTATGTAAAAGATATGTACTCTTTTTCCCTTCGTTAAGTTTTTCCCATTGGATTTTCTTAACAAGATTTTTAATGAGACATAATCTTCTATCGTAGGTAATCAGGAGAAGTGTATAATGCATATGCACATGGGATTACCTCCTCAAGAGGGAATCTCCCGTGTTGCCCCTTCCTTTTTCTTTCCCTCTCCTCGTGAAGGTTTCCTGCTCTCCCGTGACTTAAGTTTCTCCTATATAAAGGAATGAATACTGAAGGTTTCTAATAAGAATTCTCTTTGAAGAATTTCTCTCTTTTCTCTTACTTATTCTCTCTAAATTTATGCAGCAATTATAAGAGTATATTTATATATTTCGCTAAAGTTTTATAACCCTAGTAATAATAATGTTGCATGTTGTTTGATTTCAAATTAAAAATAGTTGTACAAATTAATATAAAAAAAATAGAGAAATCTAATTTATGAAAAAGAAGAGTAACCGGGTGAATGGGACTGAAGCGATGCGCATATAAGGTGTTGTTTTCGGTTCGGTTCAATTCGGGTCGGGGCGGGTATGAAGAGGGGTTACACGAATCATACCCTGCCTAGTCTTTGCAGGACGGAATGAATAACACTTAAGTCACTATTTTAACAAAAAAATGAAAAAAAATATGGAAAAGTATTTGTGAAAAAAAAAACAACTCCTTTAATTAAATCTCATTGCTCAAATATATTTATTTGGTATGAATTCATTTTATTTAAGCTAATATAATTTTAAACATTATAAGCTATTTAAAAAGTAGAACTAAATATAAAATTTATCTTTTTCAAAAATTTAAAAAGATACTACTTTAATTTATGATTTTTCACAAATTTGTTTTTTTAATCAAAGATAGTCTATATATATTGTGAATTAGAGCAAGTGCTATAAAAAAGATTCAAAAGGGTGAGAAACGTGTCGTATGTGACTATGTGCATTATCATATTCAAAAATAAAAAGCCTTTGTCCAAGTTCGCATCCTGTCTAGGTTTTTGAACCCGAATATCCAAACGCGGCCTGTATTAAAACCCATAAAGTATAAGTATATGGTTACAGTATATGAAAAAAGGGTTTTAATCCATGACAAACGTTTGTCATGGACACTGTTCAACAAATAAGTTGATTATTGTTGATTTGGACAATGAAAGACTGAGATTGGTCAAAATTTTTCCCCACCGCTACAGCTTGTAGCGGCAGTCCAACTCCCCCAATCCGTGCTAGCAATTTACCTTACTGTCCCTAAGAATTTAATACATGTCTGCGGCTACAGGCTGTAGCGGCAGTGTGGCTCTCCCCCATATTAAGATAATGTAAAGATGAGTTTATTTTTAGGTATACATAATATAAAAATAAAAGATAATGTAAAGATAAATAATGTAAAAATAAAATTTGACCAATCTCAGCCTTCCATTGTTCAGATCAACGATAATCAATTTATTTACTGAACAGTGTCCATGACAAACGTTTGCGGCGGATTAAAACCCATGAAAAAAGCCCAACAATTAAACTATAAAAAAACCCAAAATAGTGCAATTGGGACTTGGGAGCGTAAGGTTCTGTACTGCTTCCCGCACTGAAGCCTCGAAACCCTAAAATTAATGGCAGAGGTGAAGAATGAAGAAGAAGAACAGGCATTTCCCGCGAAGCGAAAGCCTGATATAGTCGTAGAAGGCAAAGACATTCACGGAAACGAATCAACAACAAAGAAGCAGAAATCTGAAAAAGAAGAAGAAAACAATTCTTATGTTACCGAGGAGAAGAAGGCCATCGATGAAGACGAAGAAGATGAAGAGGATTACGAAGGCGATGATGATGATGATGATGATGATGATGATGATGATGATGATGAGGAGGAGGAGGAGGAGGAGGATGAGAGTGATGATGAGGAGCTTTCCAATGGAGAAGTGCACATTGATCGCAAGGGAAAAGGAATTATGAAGGATGATAAAGGTAAAGGCAAATTAATTGAAGAATCAGACGATTCGAGTGATTCGATTGATTGTAATGATGGTGAATCTGATGATGGTGATAGTGATTTGTCTGATGATCCCCTGGCCGAGGTCGACTTGAATAACATTCTTCCGTCCAGGACTCGATGCGGTGTGGCTCCTTGATAGACTCCACGCATGACGCCATGCGTGAGTGGTCGCCGCCCGATCGTTTCTAAGACAAAGTTGTTGGGTGAATTGCTTGCAACACCTTAACCCGCCGCTATATGTAGCGGTAATCTTGGTACAATTGCTCGCGTTCGAAATTCTGCGTTGAATGGACACCAACGACACTTTGACCCCTCGCTTATATTGAAGCGGTAATCTCGGTACAATCGACGATTGATGCGGTAGAAGACGCCACACACAACTATGAATTGTTGTATGATAAGTCAAATTGAATCTCAAAGAAATAACTAAGAAAAATACTTAGGAATTCTTCAAAGAACCAAAAGTAGAGAATAAACTCACAAGTATATTGAATAATAATAATAATGTGTCATATTACATCAACTTGCACCTCTATTTATACTACTCAAAACAATCCAAATCCTAATAGAAATTTATAAACTATAACCCTAATTTCTATAAGGAAATAGAAGTCAATTTGGAAAAGGAATTCTAATTAAAAAGAAATCCTAATTACAATAGAATTTAAAATTAAGAATCCAAATAAAATCCTTCACTGCGTGGGATTTCCATAATACTCCTTTGTAGGTAAATATGTTGACTTTGTTAAGAAGATTAAAATTGGGCTTGTATTAAATTGACCCAAATATTAAAATTGGGCTTGTATTAAATTGACCCAAATTAATGTCTCATGTTCTTTTGCCTCCTCTTTGGATTTTCTTCACGTTAGCTTCAAATTCAAACATCTTGGATCAATCCATTGAGACTTTGTTTGAACCTCTTTGTTCTAGCCTTGCTTGATCCCCACGTCCCTTTAGTCTTATTTGAATCCACGCATGTCATGTCCTCATCATTCCTCTCCTCTTGAAAAGGATTTGTCCTCAAATCGTCACCTACATCAAACGGACTTAGATCAGTAACGTTAAATGTAGCACTAACATTATACTCACTGGCAAATCCAATTTATAGGCATTGTCATCGATACGCTCGAGAACTTGAAATGGACCATCTCCTCGGGAAGCAATTTCAAACGTCTTTGAACGGGGAATCTTTCTTTTCAAGATATGTAACCACACCCAAATCCGCTCAAAGATCACTTGATGTCATCCTCGTTCGCGTGCTTAATGTATTGTTCCGTTCTCCGATTCAATGTTTGCTTTGGCTCTTTCATGAACTGCTTAACAAGATCAGCCTTTTCGTTCCATCCATGTTAGTATATTCGTAAATGTATGGTGATAAATCCAACGATGTCAAAGGATTAAAACCATACACAATTTCAAATGGAGAAAAATTAGTAGCAGAATGAGCAGTAATCTTATATGCAAACTCAACATGTGGTAAACATTCTTCCCATTGCTTGATATTCTTTTAATGATAGCCAGTAATAATGCCGACAAAGTCCTATTTACTACTTCGGTTTTGGCCAAGTCGGTTTGTGGATGACAAGTAGTAGAAAATAACAATTTAGTACCCAATTTACCCCACAAGGTCTTCCAAAATAACTTAAGAACTTTGTATCTCTATCGAAACAATAGTTTTAGGCATACCATGCAAACGCACAATCTCCCTAAAGAACAAATCAATGACATGAGATGCATCATCGGTTTTATAACATGGAATAAAATGTGCCATTTTGAAAATCTATCCACGACCACAAATATCGAATCATAACCATGCTTAGACCTAGGTAAACCCAACACAAAGTCCATAGAAAGATCAATCCAAGGTTCATTAGGAATAAGCAATGGCGTATACAATCCATGGGGTTGAAACGAGATTTAGCTTGGCGACAAGTAATACATCTATCACATATTCTTTCTACATCCCTTTTCATATGAGGCCAATAAAATGTTCTTTTAAAACAAAGAAAAGTTTTATCAACACCAAAATGTCCCATTAAACCGCCCCCCTGTGATTCCCTAACCAACAACTCACGCAAAGAAATGCGCAGGAATACATAGTTTATTTTCTCGAAACAAGAATCCATCAACTCTAAAGTATTTACCCACAACATTCTTTTCACAAGTTTTAAACTCTTCAAGAAATCAAGGTCATTATCATATAACTCTTTAATTCGTTCAAACCCAAGCAATTTCAGTATCAAGAGTATTTAACAAAAAACATACATGCGAGACAAAGCATCTCGAACGACGTTTCTCCTTACCTTGCTTATATCGAATAACATATGGAAATGTCTCGATAAATTCCATCCATCGTGCGTGTCTTTTGTTCAACTTGTGTTGACCCTTCAAATATTTCAATGATTCATGATCGATGTGGATCACAAACTCCTTAGCTACAAGTAATGTTGCCATGTCTCCAAGGCTCTAACCAAAGCGTACATCTCTTTTGTCATATGTAGGATAGTTCAAAGTCGCCCCACTCAACTTTTCGCTAAAATACGCCCTTGGGTTTTCCTTCGCATCAACACGACTCCAATCCCCTAAACTCAAGCATCACACTCAATCTCAAAAGTTTTAGCAAAGTTAAGCAAAATAAGTAAAGGAGCATTTGTCAATTTATCCTTAATCAAATTAAATGCTTTTTCCTCATTCATCACCCCACTTGAAGCCCACACTTTTCTTGATGACCTCGGTCGATGGTGTTTGTAATTTCACTAAAATTCGAACAAAGCGTCGGTAGAAACTTGCGAGTCCATGAAAGCTTCAGATTGACTCACATTGGTTGGACTCTACCAATCCGGATCGCACGTATTTTCTCCTCATCAACTTGGACTCCTGTGAACTCACAACAAAGCCAAGAAAAACAATTCTATCAAGAACAAAGCGTGCATTTCTCCATGTTAGCAAATAACTTTTCTTTCCTAAGTACATCTAAAAGCAGATTTTAAATGCAATGCATGATCTTCAAGTTTTTGCTATAAATCAAGATATCATCAAAATAAACTACGACAAATTTTCCAATGAATGGACGCAAAACATGGTTCATTAATCTCATGAAAGTGCTCGGTGCATTAGTTAAACCAAAAGGTAATACTAACCATTCATAAAGACCGTATTTAGTTTTAAACGTTGTTTTCCATTCATCACCCTCTTGATTCTAATTTGATGATAACCACTTTTTAAATCAATTTTTGAAAATATGCAAGACCCATATAATTCATCTAATATGTCATCTAAACGAGGAATGGGATGTCGATATTTTACCGTAATGTTATTTCCGCTCGACAATCGATGCACATCCTCCATTTTCCATCCTTATTCGCACTAGGATCACCGGAATCGCATATGGGCTCATACTTTCTCTCACGAATCCTTTCTCCATCATTTCGTCAACTTGCCTTTGTAACTCCTTCCGTCTCCGGGATTACTCTCGATAAAGTTCGGACGGTTTGGAATCGTCGCAAGAACAAAATCAATTTGATGCTCAATTTCGAATAGGTGGTAGTCCATGAGAAGCTCCTCTGAAATACATCTTTGAATTCTCAGTAAGAGAGATGAAACAACACTTTAAGCAAAGAATCATTAGCGTTAGTAGTCAAAAGCGCTCTTTATATCTTAGAAGTAAAATCATAAGTGTTTAGAAATCAAAGCTCTTCTCACATCACTCTTTTTGCCAAGTATATTTGTTTTTTTCTCTTCTTTCTTTTTCTCTCTTTCTTTTTCTCTTTTTTTTTCTTCTTGATTTTTCTTTTCTTCACTCTCTTTTCTTTGTACATAATTTTTCTGCAAATGAATTTGATCTTCATGTACTTGTTGTGGTGACAAAGGACGCAAAGAGATCTTCTTCTTGTCGTGAACGAATGAATATACGTTGCAGTAAACCCGTCACGTTGAACCCTCCTATCAAACCGTCATGGTTCACCCAACAATATATGTCCCGCCTGCATGGGCACCACATCACACAATACCTCATCAATATACCGAACCAATAAAGAAATGGAACTAACACTGTTTGGTTACTTTAATGTACGCATTATCATTGAGCCACTTTAAACGATATACTATTGCGGATGTTTGGTAGTAGTAGGTAACCCCAATTTCTCCACCATCGTAGTGCTTTTGCCACATTTTGACAAATTGCCTCCATCTATAACTACGTTAAACAAATTTTCCCATTCACAAGACATCGAGTATGAAATAGATTTTCCCATTGTTCACCGCTTCTCCTCCTTAACACACAGGTACTAAGTGCTCTTCTTGTAACTGAATTTCACCGTGTATTGCATCCTCACCTATCTCTCTAATGGTGGCATAGAATCGGTGTCATTATCTTCCCCTCGGTCTCCACATCTCCATTGTCAAGTAACAACATTTTCCTCCGATTTGGACATTGGCTAGAAATATGTCCCCGCCGACACTTAAAACATACAATATCTCGACACGACCAAAAGAAGGTTGTTCGATTTTACCTTGAGTTTCTCATTAGTTGATCCTTGCTTGGGTTCCACCTTTCGCTTGAACGCAATTGTCTTTTTCCTCTCGCTTTGCCAAATTGGGTCTCCATGATGAACTAGCATTAGATTGTCCTCGTTGTCCTACTCGCCTCTTGAGTTGTTTCTCTATCTTAGTAGCTATATGGACCGGTTCCTCCAACTCTAAATAATGTTGTCGTTCAACCAAGTCTCGCAATCTCCCGGTTCAATCCTCGCCGAGAACCTAGCCATCGATGTTTCATTGTCCTCAATCAAGTTAGCTTTAGATCCTTCAACATCTCCATCTCCTCCGTAATATTCATCCACACTCGACTTCCCTGTTTAAGAGTTTGTAAATTACTGAATGATCTCCCGATTGATAGTATGTTGGTACAAACCTCTTTTTCATTATCGCTTTCATCTCCGCCCAAGTTGTAATCGGTAGCTTCGTCACACCTTCTCCGATTAGTCATCAATTGATCCCACCATATCAATGCATATCCGAGAAAATTCCGTAATGGCCGGTTTGACTTTCTTGAGGTCCGGAATAGTTGTGATACCAAAGATTCGCTCCATCTTGGTTACCCAATCTAAATAAGCCTCGGGATCACCCGTGCCTTGGGAAAGTCTGGAATCTTCATTTTTATGCTATCCAAATTGCCATCCGCTTCCGTCTCCCGACCTCTTCTTTCCCCAAGACCTCTCAGGTGTCTTGAATGTCGGAAATTAGATTCACGATCTTCCATTGCAGACCATCATCCTCACCGTAGTGGTCTTCCTTTCTTTGCGTCGGTTTGTTGTGTCTTCGTCTTGTTTTGCATCCCAAGAGTGTTTTGGGATAGCTCACCATGTAG
The DNA here is from genome assembly GCA_020205615.1 of Panax quinquefolius. NCBI lineage: Eukaryota > Viridiplantae > Streptophyta > Magnoliopsida > Apiales > Araliaceae > Panax > Panax quinquefolius. The sequence goes on from JAINUW010000363.1 coordinate 335,255, forward strand.
ACACCCTCATCTCTTCTAATTGTTCTTGCAGATTTGCTCTATAGTCTTTCTCAATCTCCGATCTCATTCTTTATGCATTGCTTCCATCCGAAATTTCAATTCAAATTGTCGAAGGTTGTTCTCATGAGTTCCTTTATCCTTTGAGCTAGATATATTTCTGCAAAATAAGGGTTAGTAGAAAGCGGTTTCTCACCACTCCCTTACGTGTTTCGCTCAAATCAATGGTTCACTCGTGTATACTCTCAATAATTGGCTTTTACCCTCGATTAATCTCACCACTAAGCCTTTTACCTCAAATATTCTCTCTAATAGGTTCTTATTGAATTCCCTAGCAAAATTCTTGGTTTTACTAATCAATTCGAAATTACTTGTCACGAAACAAAAATATAGATGGTGTAGTTATCGAATACCACAAAATCACCGATCGATTGTCTTGTACTCTCTCAGAAGCTTCGGACTCGTAAATTGTAGCTCCGTTTGTAATTGATGATGATGGAAGCAGTATGAACTCTTGGTTAGAATTTGATGATTTGATGGTGTGCTACAAATTGGGTTATACAATAGAATATGAATTTTTTTTTTTTTTTTTTTTTTTTTTTGCAATATATATTTCTCAAAAAAAATTAAAGATAAGTAACTTGCTAGAAAGGCTTAGCTTTGATACCAAATGATAGACTCCACGGCAAGATGACTTGCGTGAGGGTGGTGTACCGATCGCTTTTAGAAGACAGTTGTTGGGTGAATTGCTTGTAACACCTTAACCTCGCCTATATGTAGAGCGGTAATCTTGGTACAATTGTCGCGTCGAATTTCTGCGTTGAATGGACACCAACGACACTTTGACCCTCGCTTATATTCAAGCGGTAATTTGCAGACAATCGACGATTGATGCGGTAGAAGACACCACACACAACTATGAATTGTTGTATGATAAGTCAAATTGAATCTCAAAGAAATAACTAAGAAAAATACTTAGGAATTCTTCAAAGAACCAAAAGTAGAGAATAAACTCACAAGTATATTGAATAATAATAATAATGTGTCATATTACATCAACTTGCACCTCTATTTATACTACTCAAAACAATCCAAATCCTAATAGAAATTTATAAACTATAACCCTAATTTCTATAAGGAAATAGAAGTCAATTTGGAAAAGGAATTCTAATTAAAAAGAAATCCTAATTACAATAGAATTTAAAATTAAGAATCCAAATAAAATCCTTGGTCGTGGGATTTCCATAATACTCCTTTGTAGGTAAATATGTTGACTTTGTTAAGAAGATTAAAATTGGGCTTGTATTAAATTGACCCAAATATTAAAATTGGGCTTGTATTAAATTGACCCAAATTAATGTCTCATGTCTTTTGCCTCCTCTTTGGATTTTCTTACGTTAAACAAATTTCAAACATCTTGGATCAATCCATTGAGACTTTGTTTGAACCTCTTTGTTCAGCCTTGCTTGATCCCCACGTCCCTTTAGTCTTATTTGAATCCACGCATGTCATGTCCTCATCACTCCTGGTCTTTTTATTGCTACCCCTAAGGATAATAATGATGCTTAATTCGAGGAGGTTAGTTTTAAAAAAGAAAAAAATTCTGCCAAAATTGTAGTTCAGTTTATAGGTAGTAGTAGTTGTAGAACTTTGATGAGATTTTATGATGCTGATATGATGATTTTAGGTACAATGCAGTTATATTGTAAAACATCTTAGATGTATGGAATGCCCCTTTCTATTAGTTTGAGTTTCGGTTTCACCCATCAACTTATTTATAATGTTGATTGTAAAATTTAGTTGAATTTTATGTGATCTTAGCAGAGAAATGTGTTGAAAATGCACTGAGTCTATTATGTTTTTGGATTGTTGTGTTAATCCAATTATGTAAGTAATGTCAATTGTAAAATTTAGTTGAATTTTGTGTGATCTTAGCAGAGAAAGGTGTTGAAAATACATTGTGTCTATTATGTTTTGGATTGTTGTGTTAAAACTTAGAACAGAGGTAATTGTTACTTAAATTTAGGGTCATTATCATCTATTGATTCTTTTTTTTAACAGAGGCGATTGGACTTTCACGCAACTCGCAGGACATGTGGTTGGATTTAGTGTGATTTATCTGTTGTGTTTGTATGTCAGTTGTACGTTGTACACACTCACGGTGTAGACAACTTTAGATTATGTGATTTTTCAGTCCATACAAGACCGGCACAGCATCTGTTGGCTGTCATTGCTGTTACAACAGTGATCTTCTGGTCAAAACTTGGTTTTAATATTGTATTATTGTGCTTAGGATAAGCAGCTCGTTGGTTCTACATTTATAGTTTGTTTGAACTTCTTGAGTTCATATGACTAATCTCCCTGTAACTTGTGAGAAAGTGAAATTCTTGTTTGAGAGATTATAGCTGACATGAAAATGTCAAATCGGATAAATGACAAAATTTTCATTCCCTTACAACAGATTGTTTCATGCATAAATATTACTGAAGTTGATACCTTAAATACTAAGAGTTCCTCTAGTCGGTAGGAAGTTGGTCTCTTACTCTTCCAATTTTTGAAGTTGATTTTGTTCTATGGTTTGGCTGCAGTCGCCTATTTCATACTTAAAAGTCAAATGTAACACCTCCACACTCTTGGGCCACTTGAGATCAACTCTGGGTAGAATACAGGGTGATCTTGGGTGATTGATCCACCTTGGCTCCTGCAGTTTTCCTGGTTGGGTCTGGCAGATACACCTATTTATTGTTAGTAAATCAATTTTTAGCTGACATAAAAATAAAAATTCTTTCCTGAACATCAAATCTTTTGTTGTTGACTTGTAATTGGATGAAACCTTAATGGTTTTTTTCATCAGGAGCTATTTCTAGTTGTTTGTTCTTCTTCAGAAGTAAGATTTGAACATTCTTTAAGTAGATACTAGTAGTGGTTATAGTTGAAGTCCTTGTACACCTATTACTGGTTTGAATTTGATAAATGCTTGGCGGACTGGAATGGTGTTTTGGCTCTTTACTAAGCTCTTTGGCCTGGATTTCTTGCCAGACTTTTATTCACCTATTAACATCTCTTTTTCTTCCCTTTTAGTTAAAGGTGATGGGGCTACACAACCTTTGCCTTATTGCTAATTGTGATGAATTTACCTTCCCTTCATATGTTGTTAGACCTGTCAAATTGAGATAAAATATGGAATCATTCCAATCTTACTCTAGAAAGTATTATTAACGTTGTAGTATTCGTGTGTGATGTAGGACATTGATGTTGTCTCATTGTCGGGTTGATTGTCACAAAATCTGCAACCTCCTCTCCCTACAGTATAAGATTGATTATTCACTTTTGAAGCAACTTTCTATGTTGCATTTTTTATTTGATGTGTGAATTAGTGGCTGAATTCACTTATCCGACTAAGATTTTGATAATCTTGTACGATCAGGTGCATTTTATCCACCACCTAAAATCTGGTGTAAAATGCTACTAGGGCAAATCATACATCAATCAACTTTTACTGGATCACATTGTTATTTGTTATACTCTAAATTTTCATATCACGGGTCAGATATGAAAAGATGAATAAATTAAATAATATGAATCAACAATTGCTACAAGTCAGTTGGTCTTGCAGTGAAATTACTATGGTGGGTTGTGTGGTTTTAGTTTCGTTTTTAGTTTTCTTGTTCTTTGCAATTTGGTAGCATCCCATCTCTGGTTTGTATGTATTCTCTATATTCGTATTTACTTATTATACATATGAATTGAAGTTATGAGATTATTATACAAGAACAAGATGTCAACTTGGACTAGGGAAGCAAGATTGTGATGGGGGTATATGTTGAAATCTACTTGTTTGACTCCTGACTGGAGTCGAGCTCTAGTCAAATTGAATTCGATGGTAAAGAGGGAAGACTAAAGAGAAACCTCTTTCTCATTCTGGGTTTCATTTTTGTTTTTTCAGTCTTTCTTTCTTTCTTTGTGGGTAAAATGAGGTGTATCCTGGTTCCTTGGAAAGTTCCTTATATAAAGAGGGAAATTTATTTTATGTGCTTGTAGGGCATAAATGTGTTTTTTTTGGCTACCTGTATTGTATAATTGTATATTGGCTTAAATATGATTTACTACCCTAAACTATAGGCCATATTCCACTTCGGTGATCTACCTTTCAATTTTGTCAATTAGGTGATTAAACTATCAATTTTTTTCAATTTCATTCAATTGAGGTTGTCATGTCAGAAATTGTTGACGTGGCTCGCTGACTAGGCAAACTAATGTTTATGTGTAATTAAAAAATATTATTTTAATTATCTCTTCTAAACATCAAGGGTAAATATGTCAAAAACAAAATAAAACATAATAATAATTTAATAAAATCAAACCAAATCAATTTCTCATCCATTTAGTCGAACTAAACAAAATTAATTAATTAATCAAAAGAAAAAACCCAAATCAGATGAAAAAATCATCGATAATCATGGATCCAGACAGTGATTTCTGTGCTGAAACCAAAACTTTCCATAGCCTCTGGCCACCGGTCCCCCTCCCACCAGAAACCACCCCACTCTCCGAGGCTTCCTACTCTCTCTCCCTCCAACTCACTTCCCCCTGGCCCGATTCGACTGCACTCATCGACTCAGCCACCGGCGAACGCGTCTCCTACTCCGAGTTCACTCGCCTAACCAAAAACCTAGCCTCATATCTGCAAAACCTAATCGGCCTCTGCTATCATTGAAGAACGATTAGAATAGGAAAAGCATTTAACCCCCAAAATAACTCCCCACTATTCATCATCTTCTTCTCTCCAAACAAAATAATCTATATAAATTAAATTTTCAAAAACAAAATTATCCATAAACCCAAAATCATATAGATCTTTGCTACCCAAAATCATAGATCTTTGCTACTCTTTAAACCCAAAGAACGACGATGATTCAGATCATCAAGATCCGAACCCCAAAACCTTTAACCCCAAAACTCCACCATTCCAGATCATAACTACAAAATCCACACTCGATTCAAACCCCCCATACCAATCTTCTATAGAGAAGCCCCCAAGATCTAAAAGCCCTCGAATCTTCTTCTTCAGCGGGGTCTTCTTCTTCTTGTGCCATTTCTTCATCTGGGTTTTGGGTTTCTTGATGAGATTTTGTATTTTCAAGATAAAATAGAGAACAAAATAAGAAGAAATTGAGCGAAAATCTCAGAAATCGAACGAAAATAAGTCTGAGTTCTTATAAAGGTATTGGAGGCAATGATCGCGAATTGTTAATAACATGAGTTTCATGGAAGTGGGTTTGTTGTTTGCTTCGGTTCGTGTACTGCTATGAACAAAATGTTTGATTTTTGACTTTTTTAGTTAGTTAGTTGTTTTTTTACATCTTTGTCCTTGTAATTCTATATAATATTTTAAATCAAATATAAAATGAGTTTTTTATTTAACACATCAGCATTGACTTGCCACGTGTTCAAGCCATATAATTAATTTCTGATGTGGCAATTCAATTGAACTTTAGTGGAAAAATTAAAAGTTTAATAATCTGATTGACAAAATTGAAAAGTGAATCACCGAAGTGGAATATGACCTATAGTTTAGGGTAGTAATTTATATTTAAACCTTCTATATTTATAGACCTTTCTTGGTGTTTTTGGGAGAGTTTGTTGCAAGGCCTGTGAGTGTGGGGGTCATAGATGCGTTTTGTTTTCTTTTTGTTTATAAATTCAGTAACAACAATATACATGGTTTCTATTCTTTTGTTTTTCATTGTAAATTAAGTTTCCAATTTATCGGAAAAAGAAAAAGAGTGTTCTTCAATAAACCTTAGTGAGGGGAATTTGAAATAGAAAAGAAGGTGACTAATTAAATTCATTGTGGACCACCAAGTTTGTTAGGTCTGAACTGAATATTCTTCTTCTCAAGTCTAGGTTTAGTAGTATTGGATCATTACACAACTGCAGAATAGAAACAATGGTAAAGACGAATATGACAGTAACATCAAATATAATTAATTAAAGCACACACACAGAAACTGTACGAATCAAAGGAAGCAGTAGAGATGATGAGGCATGACACTTACCTAGGAGTGGAGGAGGAGGAGGAGGAGGAGGAGGAGAATCTGAAGCAGGCTTTGGGACCAATTTGTATGTCTCACCACCACCACCACCACCACCACCACTACTAGTACTAGGGATGACCACCGCCAAGGCCAAGGTTATAACAGAAGAGAAGAGAGGACCACAACTCACCTCCCATGCGCTATCATATCATATCATATATTGTTGCCTGCATCCCCAATTTGAACCCCCCTCCTCAAGAACTCACGAGAAATGCTCGTTGAATCGTACAATACAACTCACCAAAGAATTTATTCAGAACCCACATGCCGTAAAAATCTTGTTGTTGGGAGTTTTAAAAGACTTAATTTTATTCTTCTTCACTAAAGACATTTTTATTCTTACATATGAAAACGGATATTATGATTTGGAATATTTACTTTTCAACGCTCTCACCATCAATTATGTTCTTCTACAATACTTATGCAACATAACTATAACGCGTTGTTTAATACTCCTCTTATATTTTGTTTGCTCCGCTCTAACTGCTACTAAATAAAGTTAACTTTAGTTAATTAACTAATTAATATTAGTTAAATTTGATCTTTGTTATGAGATAATATTAATTTATTTGTTTTTTCATGTCTTTCACTTATAATAAATTAACAATATCACTATAAGATAAAATATAATAATGTTAAATAAATTTGATAATTAATTAATTAATATTACACTCATTTGTCTTACTGACTTAATCATACATTAGTATCATTTTTTTTGTAAATGAGAATATCTTAATTTATTTTATTGCTTTGAGTGGCTACTCTCAGTTGTCTCCAAAGAAGATGACCAGAACCACAATATAAGGTTTTGATTAATAGTCTCATAGTTCGGGAGAAATTAATATATATATATATATATATATATATATATATATATTTAAAATTATTAGACTCACAACTCATAGGTTTATAATTGTTGGAATAAGATGTTGTGAAATAGCAAAATAAATTTGAAAGAAGCACGCGCAAGCGTCAATAAATACTTTTTTTTATTGATGTATTTTGACTCCCTTCTAAAAATGTTTTGGTTCTCCACTGAACCAATACATTGTTGATACGCAAGAAGAAGTGATTTCTCTCTGCGTGTCGACGATTAATTGATCAACTTATCATGAATTCAACTTCATAATAACTGGTTCCGTACTAACCCCTCTCTTTCATATTGCAAATTACAATGCTTTCAATGGATATATTGTTTTGTTTTGTGGTGCTGTAATCTATCCTTTATATATGATGTTCATCAATTTGTTTAAATTTATATATATTTCTATTGGGCAGACAAGTTTTTGTTTGCCAGCCTACAAATTTCTCCCCTTCCCAATTTATTTTATTCATTTCGATATGGATGGATGCTTAGTCCTCATTCTTAAACTAATCACACTTTTTTCCTTTTTCTGAAAATGAAGTTGTGAAAAATTTAGAGCTGAATTTTATGAGTACACACACGATCATTTGTTTAAGTACTGAAAGCTGTTTGATAACTAGCTGAAATTTACATTTTTTTTACCCTTATATTATTTTAACAACTAATATAGTTTGTCATAAATAAAAAAACAAAAAAACATTTGGATAGCACAAAAAGTAATTTACTTTCACGAGTACTAGTAATAATTAGTAATTAATTATTTTTACTCATATCCTATAAGTATGATCACTTAATTGTTTTACTCTAGATAATTTATGGTATCATAATTACGTCACTCTATCATATTCATATACCTAGTTTATTTTTTTAGAAATTGAATTAAGGCCGATGACTATAATTTTCTACTCTTTCTCAAACTAAAACTTAAAAAAGGATACAAGCCCGCCCATATGACCGCACGAGACGGTGATTTACACTTTGCATTAGTAATTGGTAATACAAAGGTGTTGTTTTATAAAAATTGAATGAATTTGAATTGAGCTGAATTTGAATTTAAATGAGTTGAATCTGAATGAAAAAAATTATTTGATAATTGACATATCTGAAATATCTGAATGACAAAACTTTATTATTTTACCCCTCTGAAAAAAATTTAAAATTGTTATAAATTTATTTAATTTAATAGTTAATATTTTTTTAAATTTTTTTTTATTTCATTCAGCTAAAAAATTTGACTTAACTTTTCAACTCGTTCATTTACCGATTCAATCGCACTAACTGATTCAACATTCAGTCATCAGCCCTTTAGAGTCTCTAAATAAACACTCCCGGCTAGTAGGAGGATCTTCCTAGGATTCTTTTGGTTAATTTGCCTCCTCCTATTCCCATATAATTTACCCATCAGTTTTTACTGTGTTAACAACCTTCTCATTCATCAGTAAATTCTAACTTCCCTTTTCTATCTGTCAACTGTGATGTGAAGTGTTCCATCAATCTGTTCTGTTGTACGGTTTTGGTTTTGCATGCATGGCCAGGTTAGGTTACAAAATAGTTGCACCAAAATCCCTCATTAATAAAATACTAATAAAACTGTACTACTACTTACCGCCCGTTTCAAAATCAGATATAATTTGATTTTTAAATAGATATTAAATTTTAAAATTGATATAATTTATAAAAGTTTAAAATAAAATAAATTTTGTAATTAATATTTTTATAAACTTTAAAATTATAATAATTATAATATTACACCAATTAAAATTAAATAAATTTATATCAATTTAAAATTTAATATTTCATGTTTTAACCTTTAAAAATTAAATTATATCACTAAGTTTAAAACAAAAAATATTATTCAGGCTATAATACATGGCGTTTTTATTTTTCTAATTGAAATTTTATTCCTCACTCTTTATCATTAAATATCTCATCATTATAAATTTAAAAATCTCAATGAAAAAAAAAAAAAGAAGAAGAAAATTATAGTTGTTAATAATATAAAAATAAAATTATTTTATTATAATAAATATATATTTAATAATATTTTTATAATTATTGAATTATACTTGACACTTTTAATTATTTAACTATCTACGGGATTACCGTCAACACTTTTATGTATTTAACGATATTTTTAATAAAATAATTATATTAGAGTAAATATATTTATAAAGACATTTTTACTCTATAATTAATTATCAAAATTATACTCGTATTCATAATTATCTTTTCATAGAAATTATAATAACTTCCGAGAGTATAGTGTTCACGTACTCGCGCATGACGGTATTAAAATTGACTGATTGGGGCACTTAGATGCCCCCACATGGGGATGTCCTCATTTCCTAATAACGAGACGCGAGTATTTTATACTCTCTCGAATAAACAACAAGATGGTCTTATCAAGAACATGGCAATCCCGTAATTAATCGATGAAACTTGGGCAATTCTGATAATCACAATGAGGAAAAGAATACAGGTTTGGCAGAGAGCCCTTGACATTGGAACCAGAGAAAAAGACACATGCATGTTGTACTTACACGTTTCAACGCTCAAGATTCCCTCTATACTTTCCCTTCTTCACTTCCCTCACCGTCAGATCAATCTTTAAACCGTATACTCTAGTCAAACCCCTTAACCATGGTTAAGTTAATGTCAGAGTTTTCTTCTTATACTATTATCTGATCTCTTTCTTTCCTCCGCTGATGATGATAAGGAGATGAGTTTAGTTAGCTGGAACAACAAACTACATGACTACATGAGTAGAAGTGATAGATATAGATATAGATATAGATATAGAGAGAGAAACATATACATACAGAGCTATATAGAAAGAAGAAGAGGTAAAGCTTAAAGCTTGTTTATCTCTCTCTCTCTCTCTCTATAAATCTATATCTCTAACTACAACTCTCTGATGATCATCTCTTCAAAGTTCCTTACTTTTTTCAATTTATTAGCCGCTTTAGATTCTCTGTATTTACTTTTTTGCTCGGGGGTTCATTTTCTTTTTCCTTTTTTCCCACTCTGTAATCATCACTTTTTGATTTTTAGCTGCTGCTGATGATTTAAACTGAAGAGTAAGCTCAAGATTTTTCTTATCCAATAACTTCCCCCCTTTTGTTTTTTTGCCTCGAATTCTTTCTTTTAGATTAGGGGTGTTTCCGATCTACTCTAAAGTCAAACCCATGTAAGAATTTTACATTTTTTTCACTAAATCTTCAGATCTAGTGAGATTTCAAGCGAGTTCATCAAGATCTGGTGATAGATCTAAGTCAAAGTTATCATTTTTTAAGCTTTGGTAGTTGAAAAAAAATCGAAGCTTTAATGTGTTTTGCCGAGTATTACATGATGAATTACTTTCCTGAAGAGGTGCTAGAGCATGTCTTTAATTTCTTGACATCGCATCGAGACCGAAATGCGGTGTCTTTGGTCTGCCAATCATGGTACAGGGTGGAGAGATATAGCAGGGAGAGGGTTTTTATTGGGAATTGTTATGCAATCAGTCCGGAGAGGATGATCGGGAGGTTTCCCAGGGTTAGGTCTTTGACTTTGAAAGGAAAGCCTCATTTTGCTGATTTCAATTTGGTTCCGCCCGATTGGGGAGGATTTGTGTTCCCATGGATTGAGGCTATGGCGAAAAGTGGGGTTAATTTGGAGGAGCTTAAGTTGAAGAGAATGGTGGTTTCCGATGATAGCCTCGAGCTTCTTGCCCGATCTTTTGTCAATTTTAAGTCTTTGGTTTTGGTTAGCTGTGAAGGATTCTCCACTGATGGCCTTGCAGCTATTGCTTCCAATTGCAGGTACATATTTATGTTTATATGTATAAATGCATTTTGTTACTTTTTTTTTGGTTTATGTTATTGATGGGTTTGTTGGATTTAACTTCATAATCTGGTAATCTGGCCATATAATTGGTTTATTTGAGCTTCTAGTTTATTGGCTATAACTAATCAAAGATTGGTGGGACAAATGTTGAATTTTGCTTCACTGCTTTTAGTTCTTTAGTTGGCGAATGATGCATTATGAACTTGTTAGATTGATAAATCCTACATGGTCAGCAATGACTTGTCTAGTCATCATTGTTTTCATTTTCCCTTTTTTGGGGGTACGAGTTTTACAATTTTCTATTTTCTATGAATGTGCATCAGTGCATGTTTACCTGGTGTGATTTAGTTTCTTTAATGACTGAGCTTGCTGATTTATTACAGCATATATCCATGTGAGATGTAATTTTATAGAGTTTCATGTCCATGGCTTACAAATTTTACCTCAGCCTCCACGGTCTCTTGGTTACTATCAGTAATACGTTGGGCAATTTCCTGCCCCCCCAAAAAAAAAAAAAATAAATAAAATAAAATAAATAAAATAAAATAAAATAAAAATCTTACTGTTCTTCATGCTAATCCGCTGATGACAGCAATGTCTTTTAGAATAGGGGGATGGGAGCTTGATGAGTTACTTGGGTAATAATATCTAGTTTACTACGGGGTTAGGCTATGTTTTGGTATTCATCTTTGATTTCTTAATTCAGGTTTCTTAGGGAGCTGGACTTGCAAGAAAATGAAGTTGAGGATCATAGAGGGCAGTGGCTTAGCTGCTTTCCTGACAGCTGCACATCACTTGTCTCATTAAATTTTGCATGCCTGAAAGGAGAAGTTAATCCATCAGCTCTTGAGAGACTGGTGGCAAGGTGTAGTAATCTCAAAAGTCTCAAGTTGAATCATGCAGTTACTGTTGATTCTCTTCAGAAGATTCTTGTGCAAGCGCCTCAGTTGGTGGACTTGGGGGCTGGGTCTTACGTCCATGATCCAGATTCGGAGACGTACAACAAACTAAAGAATGTGATCCAGAAATGTTCGTCAATTAGGAGCTTGTCGGGATTCTTGGAGGTTGCTCCTCGCTGCTTGCCTGCTGTTTATCCTGTATGCGTGAACTTGACATACCTGAACTTGAGCTATGCACCGGGGATCTACAGCAGTGATCTAATAAATCTAATCCGACACTGCAGGAAACTGCAACGACTATGGGTTCGAATTTTAACCCTCACTTGTGAAACTTGAGCTTTTGTTCCTTTATTTTCAAGTGTAAATGACATTCTATATTTCTTTGACAGATATTAGATTATATTGGAGATAAAGGGCTAGGTGTTGTAGCTTCTACTTGCAAGGAACTGCAGGAATTGAGAGTCTTCCCATCTGATATCTATGATGTTGGTAATGCTGCTGTAACTGAAGAAGGCTTGGTGGCGATATCAGCTGGTTGCCCCAAGCTTAACTCCTTGCTCTATTTCTGCCAGCAGATGACAAATGCTGCACTCATCACTGTTGCCAAAAACTGCCCAAATTTCATTCGCTTCAGACTCTGCACACTTAACCCAACTATACCAGATCCAGTGACCATGCAGCCACTGGATGAAGGTTTTGGTGCAATTGTTCAATCATCCAAGGGTCTGAAGCGGTTGTCACTCTCTGGCCTCCTAACAGACCAGGTTTTCCTCTATATAGGAATGTATGCAGAGCAGCTTGAAATGCTTTCAGTTGCGTTTGCAGGAGGCAGTGACAAGGAATGCTCTCACGTGTTGAATGGCTGCAAGAAGCTCAAAAGCTAGAGATCAGGGATAGCCCATTTGGGAATGAGGCACTTTTAAAGGACATGGGAAAGTATGAAACAATGCGATCCCTTTGGATGTCATCCTGCGAAGTAACTCTTGGAGCCTGCAAGGCAGTTGCCAAGAAGATGCCAACCCTAAATGTGGAAATTATTAACGAAAGTGATCAGATGGAGGCTAGTCCTGATGATAGACAGAAAGTAGAGAAGATGTACCTGTATCGGACGTTGGTTGGGCCAAGAAGTGATGCACCAGATTTTGTGTGGACACTGTAGATGTATGTCCGTTGTAAATTTGTGTTTGTCCGGCCCAATATTTCATCCTGTGTACTAGTTGTACCTTTTCTTAGATGAACCAATTTATGTACTACTTTGTGATGATTTAATTAGTGGGTGGTTCCTTTTTATCTACATGAGATCTGCAATTGCTAATCCTCAGTATTGGGGTTCAAATTCATCACTTTCAGCAGGTTCTTACTGGGAATTGAAGTAGTTTTTAATGCAAGAGGTATATTATTTTCCGAGTATGAACCAAACAAGAGGCAAGTTGGGGAGGGTGGTTGTCTGTGTTCAGTAGTCTGGGTACGAACTTAAAACTAACTCTGGAGAAAGTTAAGCGGTGTTCTGTTGGCACAAGAATCGTATTTGGAAAGAGGGGTAGTAGTTAAATAATTGGAATTGTTTGTGGAATCAAACAAAGGATGGAAGAAAATGGATCCATATTTGATTTGAGAGGTTTATTTATTATTATTATTATTATTATTTTTAATAATGGAGAAGGTTATTGGTACTGGTAGGTGAATCATTGAAATGATGGACATCATTTGGCCAATCCAAATGGGAGTTGTTGGTTGAGAGAGGAGAAAGAAACTATCATGAAATTACCCAAGACAAGGTGGTGCACTCACTTTCCCATTTGGAAATTGAAAATAAATGTATATATTATTTAATTACTTGTACAATTTTTTACCTTCACAAATTAACACCAGAAACTTGCCTTACTCAAAATTTTTAAGGTTCAAGTGGAGAACTCTTGGGCTACGTTTGGCTTTAGGCTATTTATTGATTGAAGTTTATGATAACAAATAGTCTATAGGATTAAATAACATACTAATCATTTGATAAAATATTTCGAAGTAGTGTTTAATTAATAAAAATAGTCTTATCATTTTTACAAACAAACATAGCATATAACTTTGGAAGGGTGTTGTGGACCCAAGTATAAATTGGGGGCCTGCGAATCAAATGACCTGAAGAAACCATTCATTTAAATTAAATGAGAAGGGAAAAGTCGAGAAAAACCTAAAATTCTCCTAGGGGTTCAACTTCTTGATTCAAGTTGAGTTATAGCAAGTGAACGAAACTGGACAAAAGAAGATGGCAACCTAAGGAGTGCCTCCCTAGGGTTCGACCCCCCTAGAGGATTTCGAGACGAACCAAGATGTTTGAATCCAAGAAAGGGATTTGGAAGCAATGAATACATGGTGACTTAATTAATGAGAATACTTGTTCAGTTTGTTTTGTTTGAACTTAAGTTGATCATTCCTGCTAAACATCCCCTGAAGCTGATTTGATTTGATTTCAAAATGATCCATCCATAGAAAACAAAGCTGTATCAACAATGTCACTGGCTCATTTTTACATATAACAGTCCATAACAGCTATGCCAAATTACCACGACTAATAGCCCTCTCGCAAATACTGGCACAAAGATATGCAGGTATGAAGACCATAGACACTTGGACCCCAAATGTATTGCACCTTCTATAGCAGTTTAAAAGCATTCTTCCAACAAACAACAGCAACAGAGCGCAGCCATACTGCAAATGTAAAGACAAACAAAAAGTTAACCATAGTCTAGTTTCGAGCATATGTACAGCATAATTAACAACTCACGACTAAATATTACTCATCAGGTGATATTGGAACTAAAGGAAAATGAATTTTGATAATTTTAACACAGATTCAGTGGCCATGCTCCTACATTTACCATTCTTACAAACAAAAGGTGTTCACAAGTTCAAATAGGAGAGCCAATTGTTGTCAAACATTTGACATGCCATGTTTAGGATTACCATCATTTATCACGGCGATAACAATATTCATTTATTTACTTGGCAAAAAATAAAATAAATTCATTTCTTTAATAAAGGAGTATTGTTGTTTTGTAACCGACTTGACATAACTGATTGAACCAAAATTGGACCAGATCTGCTGCTCTGCCACATCCAATATTTGATCCATTCAAAATCTTTAAAATCCAAATGACTTGACCAGAGAACAGTTAACTTGTAAACTCATTCAAGCCAAATAGATTAACAACAGAACTATCCACTTGAATTTCTTTTGAAACTTCTTTCATTAGCCATGATTAACTCCTAATTTTAGTACAACTTCAACAACAAAAAATTCTCTACATTTAACATCATATTTTCATTTTCGTCAAAGTTACTACACGTTTAGCTCAGTGCTACCTGGAAAGCAGTTCATTCCGTTCGTGGAAGCGATATAAATAAGCAGTACATTATGAAGGCTAAAATACAGTAGGCTGGGGTTGCTTTATATTAGTGCCTATAATATTGATTTCTTATAACTAACGAGATAAAGCGGTAACTTGATATCTGACCACCTCATAAGCACCCTTTCCTCATCCCTTAATGGGAGGAACAGAAGAAAAGAGAATGAAGAAGAATTCAGTAAATGTACACCAGAGTTGTAGTTCACATGCTGGGAGAATGGGAAAACGAAAAGAAA
The DNA here is from genome assembly GCA_020205615.1 of Panax quinquefolius. Lineage (NCBI taxonomy): Eukaryota > Viridiplantae > Streptophyta > Magnoliopsida > Apiales > Araliaceae > Panax > Panax quinquefolius. The sequence continues at coordinate 350,576 of JAINUW010000363.1, forward strand.
CTGAACAAACGAAAAACAATTCATGCTCTATGAGGTATTAAAGGCTGAGCAGATGCACCTAGTATACCTAGTTAGATACTGTAGAAATTGATAAGTTTATTTCATTCAAGTTATTTCTATCTATTACATAGATTGATATATATACATAAAACAACCTAATTCATTTATGGTAATTCCTAAATTACAGTAATGTGTACACATTGATTAAGGAAGCTACAATTATGGTATATCCTGTCATATCTTCTAACACTCCCCCTCAAGTTGGTGTATAGATGTCACGCATACCCAACTTGAATCATAGTGGATGAAACATCTTACTACTAAGACCCTTAGTCAAAATATCAGCAAGCTGATTTTCTGTTTGGACAAAAGGTAAGCAAATAAGACCACTAGTTAACTTTTCTTTGATGAAGTGTCTGTCAATCTCAATGTGCTTCGTTCTATCGTGTTGTACTGGGTCGTTCGCAATACTAATGGCTGCCTTATTATCACAAAATAATTGCATAGGCCTATTAGTTGTAACACCCAAATCTTCTAACAAGGTTCGAAGCCACATTAGTTCACATATACCCAAGGCAATAGCTCGATATTCCGCTTTAGCACTAGATCTTGCTACCACGGATTGTTTCTTACTACGCCAAGTAACAAGATTACCTCCAACAAATGAACAATAACCTGAAGCAGAACGACGATCATCTTTAGAGCTTGCCCAATCTGAGTCGGAAAAAGCTTCGACTCTCATATGACCATGTGATGCGAACAATAACCCTTTTCCGGGAGCAGACTTGAGATACCTCAGAATTATGTAAACAGTTTCCATGTGACAATGTCGAGGATCATGCATATACTGACTCGCTATTCCCACAGCATAAGATATATCAGGTCTAGTATGAGAAAGATATATTAATCGTCCCACCAAATGTTGATATCTTTCTTTATCAACCGTAGATCATGTGTCACCTACTATATGATGATTAACTTCAATAGGAGAATCAGAAGGCTTACATCCCATCATGCCAGTTTCTGTTAAAAGATCAAGGACATACTTTCTTTGAGATAAAAAAATATCACTGGTAGATCTTGCAACTTCAATACCAAGAAAATATTTCAAAGGACCAAGATCTTTGATCTCAAATTATTTGGTCAAACTTGCTTTGAGATTCACTATCTCTTCAATATTATCCCGTCACCACAATGTCATCAACATAAACAATAAGAATGGTAGTCTTACAGTTAACTATTTGACAAATAAGATATGATCCGCTCTACTCTGCTTGTACCCAAATCTTATCATTGCTTTGTGGAATCTACCAAACCAAGCTTTGGGAGATTGCTTCAACCCATATAAAGCCTTTCGCAGTTTATAAACCTTACCTTTGGTGGTAGATGAAGCAAAACCAGAGGGTATTTCCATATATACTTCCTCCTCTAAGTCACCATGAAGGAATGCATTTTTCACATCCAACTGTTGAATATCCCAGCCGAAGTTTACTGCACATGAGATTATGCTACAAACAGAGTTCATCTTTGTCACAGGAGCAAATGTCTCCTGGTAATCAATCCCATGAGTTTGAGTGTACCTTTTTGCAACTAATCTGGCTTTGAATCGCTCAATTGTCCCATCTGACTTCTGTTTGACTATATATACCCATTTGCAACCAACTGGTCTTTTTCTGTAAGGAAGTGAGACTAGTTCCCATGTATCATTCTTTTTCAGGGCATTGATCTCCTCTATCATAGCCTGTTTCCAATTCTCACGCATTGCTTCTTTCCATCCCTGAGGTACAGATATTGAAGACAAGAAACAAAAGAGAGATATAGGCTACGAAATTAGAGATCGGATGTTGAGTACAAGCTCTAACCTCTTTTCTAAGAGCAATAGGAATATCAGTATCATCAGATGAACAAGTAGGATTAGGATTCTCACCATTAGCATTATCAAGACTAGGTTCTGAGCAGGGTTGGAGTAGTGGTGCAGAAATGGTGACCTTATGCTTGCCTCTTCGAACATAGGTTCTCAACTCAGGTTCATTCTGTAACTCCCCCTGTGTAGAATTATCAGGAACATCAATAGGAACAAGGGAAGATGGAACAGGAAAAGAGGGTAGAATAAAACTTGTAATGCCAGCCTCAGGAGGAAGCTTCTCCTTATCAATGACATCCTCCCCCTGAGGAGAAGGTGAAGAAGAATAAAAAAGTTCCAATTCCCAAAAAGTTACATCTCGAGTGACGAATACTTTGTGTGAAGGAGGATGATAACATTTATACCCTTTTTGGGTGGGAGAGTAACCAATGAAAACACATCGAAGAGACTTGGGATCTAATTTTCCCCGAGTGGGAGATTTATCATGAACATAGCACACATAACCAAAGACTCGAGGCGAAGGAGAAGGACTGGGTGTGTGGGGAAACAAAGATATTGGACTTTTGTTCCCAAGAATTCTAGAAGGAAGTCGATTTATCAAAAAAGCAGCAGTCAAAACAGCATCGCCCCATAGAAATTTAGGGGTGTTCATAGTGAACATAGGGGTGCGGGCTACCTCTAGTAAGTGGCAATTCTTTCTTTCCGCCACTCCATTTTGTTCTGGAGTTTTGACACAAGAAGTTAGAAGAATAATGCCATGCTGAGAGAGATAAGATGCAAAAGCAGTATTATTACTATATTCACGACCATTATCATTATGGAGAATCTTTACTTTAGCTTCAAATTGGGTTTGAATCATTTTATGAAATTCCTGGAAACAATCAAACACCTCATCTTTGGAATGAAGAAGATAAAGCCAAGTTACACGAGAATGACAATCAATAAAGCTAACAAACCATCTATGACCAGAACGGGAAACAACCCGAGAGGGCCCCCACACATCAGAATGTATAACAACAAAAAATTCTGAATGTCAACTGTTAATAGCAGAATAAACAGAACGTTTGTGTTTCCATAATTCACATGGTTCACACAAAAACTGAGTTTTATTACATTGTTAACTAAAGATGGAAACAAAGACTCTGAAATAGAAAAGGAGGGATGTCCCAAACGTCGATGCCACTGATGGAGAGAAGACAAACTTAAATCAGAAGTAGAGTGAAGAGCCAGAGTAGGGAACATATTCGACGAGGAAATATCTAAGTAATAGAAACCACCAACTGCACTACCACTGCCCGTCACCAAGTCCTGAAAAACACAATGAGATGAGAAAAAAGTTACTGAACAGTTTAAGGATTCAGAAAGACGTTGAACATATAACAAATTTGCAGTGAATGAAGGAATATAAAGAACATATGACAATGTCAATGAAGGGATACAAACTACAGAGCCTCTCCTAGAGATAGAAGAGAGAGAACCATCAGCTACGCGAATCTTGTCTTTTCCATAACAAGGCGTGTATGAAGTAAAAAAGGTGGAGGACCCGGTCATATGCTCGGAGGCACCTGTGTCAACGATCCAACTAGAACAAGTTGATGAAACATTAAGAGCACAAGACTGTATACCTGACTTGGCGTAATGAGAAGAAGTGGATTTGTAATAGAGTTTCCGAAAAGTTGAGATTTCCTCAGGAGTGAGTGCAGAAGTAGTGTCTGAAGCACTAGAGGTATCAACCTGAGGTGTGGTAGTAGTCACATAGGCCTGAGATCCACGTCCACGATCACTACCAAACCTACCCCCTCGCCTTTTAGGACGTCCATGAAGCTTTAAACAACGATCTCTGGTATGGTTCTTACCCCACAGTAATCACATTCACGAGATTCCTTCTCAACAGGAGAATGAGTAGTGAAGCCAAATTTAGGAGATGAAGCAACCATGGCGGATCGATCAACAGAATTTAAAACCATCACCCGACGCCTACTTTCCTCTTGTTGGACTCTAGCACGAGCCTCTCGTAACGATGGAAAAGGTGTCTGACCAATCAATTGTGCTCGAACTTGATCAAATTCTATATTCAAACTGTGACGCCCCCAAAATAGGTATACATCACCTATTCTGAGTTGTCAATACATGGTACAGAAACAACTACAACTTTATTATTACAACAAGAAGCTGTGAGTTTGAATACAAATATTATCTTCTAGACAATATCTATACTCAAATAAATCCTCATCACATTTATTGATACATAAAAAATGGTGAGGACTACTAAACAATCCTTTCTAAAACCTTCATTTCATACCCAGAGCTGCGTCTTTTGCTATATTCTCGCCTCCCCGAGAAAAATGGAACAAAAAGGAAAAGGGTGAGCTCAACTAGCCCAAGAAGAATGTTATGACTAAGATAATATAAAACAAATTATCGTTAGTCTTCAACAGGAAAAAATCGATAGAATACAATAGACAACAAGTTTCAGTTCAATATTCGCAAGTGAAATAATAATTCATAAGAGTTACGTAGAGAATGAAATCTACTATAATCTATGAATTTAACGGTCCATCATCAATATTTTATCCTCGTAACATCAATCAATAAATCAAATATTCATCTTTGCACTACTGAGCCAAAGATATTCATCAATCGGTCGTGTTCATCTCAACACTGTTCATTTGCACTACTAAAGCCAAAGATATTCTTCGTAAATCATTCATCTTTTCACTACGGTGCCAAAGATATTCAATAATATCATCATTTAAGACCGAGGATGATGAAAATATTTTTAAAGAACGAATCCCGGTGAAACAAAATGACAAGGATTAAGGATTAAGTACTTGGTTTTATCCACGTCCAAAAATACCTCAAAAATAATCATAGTGGTGTAAAATTCAAGAATGATCAAAACATGGATACAATCAAAGCTAGTATCCGAATAGATATTTTAGGCGAAAAGAAAATTTTCATTTTTCGATTGAATAGTCTTCAGATTCGTGAATAGTGTCAGTATACGTGAATAGTGTCGATATCGTGAATAGTAACTTCCGATACCTAAAAGATAGAAATTCTACAAAAAACATCTCCACGCTTCATGAATAGTACTCGTGAATAAGTAACTCGTGAATAGTAACTCATGAATAAGTAACTCGTGAATAAGTAACTCATGAATAAGTAACTCGAACATGAAAAAGTTCCAAATTTGATAAAAAGTTCCAACCAATATTTCAAAGATAATGATATTGAAGAAATAATATCATTTGAGAAAAAATAACATCCCTTACCTCAAAGAATCAATTACTTCGGAAGGAAAATTCGGAAGTGATCTTTGAATGAAACTTGTCTTGAACAAAGAACTCTCAAAGTATCTAAATACTCACAAAAACGCTCAATAATATAGAGAGAGAGAGAGAGAAGAGAAAACTTTGTTTACGGTGTGATTTTCAATTCTAACTTAGCCCTCTATTTATAGGAAAATGTTAGCCGTAGAAGCGGACTTGACTGCTACTACACGATGGCTTTACACCGCTACTATTGCCACCCACCACATTTGAAATAAAATTCAAGACATTTTTTCACCAACCACAAGTGGGGCCCACTCAATTCTAGAATTTTCCACCAAAATCAATTATAACCCTACTTTCCGAATCAAACACCTCTTAAAATTTATAACAAATCATTCGTTCATTTTTAACGGTTCAAAATTTGTAGACATATACTCAACTTATATATGTATAACATATCCAAAAATCACAACGATCCAACGGTGTCAGATTAAAAATTATAACTCACGCAATATATCGTAAAAAATCGATTTGATTTTTAATACCTCCATTCCGACAAAAATATTGATAAAACACCTCAACATTAAATCCTTCAATTATAACCACATATAATAAATAAATCCATCATTTATATCCATATCAAATAAATATTTTCTTATCATATAAATCAATAATTAATTATTCCCAAATAATATTACAGAATCACAATTATGACAACCAGTGGTTCAGAGAAAGAGGGCTTTCAATAAGGATTTCTCCTTCTTGCTAGCGCAATTAGGTGACCAAACCTCTCCTCGATGTAACTTTCTAGACATTGCCAATAATGCTATCTAATAATATTATTTAAATAATATGAATTATTGATCCGATAATGGAGATAATGTGCGTGACAATTATTGAACAACAATAATATAAAATATCAACGCAAAGAATTATTGAATCAATAAAATAAAATATTGAGCAAGAACTTCACCGTGAAAATTATTGAGAATAGTGCCTTCACGTAAGGATCAATAATTCAACAATATGTCGCCGTAATACCGCTGCCATCTTCTTGTCTTGACACGCCAGACATCAGTATTTTAACCACCGGGTATTCCAACGATCTTACTTGCAGAACAAACTACGCCGTTATTTTTAACCAAATAATATTTGTCGTTTTCTTCATCCAATCGCTTTCAGTTATGGGGTCCACACATGGTTGCTTTGCCGTCGCATGCGAATATTCCCGACAAGCGATCTGAATATTCCACGACCAACCGAATATTCTAAACAACAATGAATATTTTATAACCACTTGCTTATTTTGAAGTATTTGCGTATTTAACCCTAACTATCCACATTAATCAAATCAACCCTTACTATTTCAAAATAATAAATAAAGGAAATTCCTTTTTATTTAAAAAATTTCGGGGTCTTACACAAACCTGCCAAAAAATCCACAACTCTATCTGCACTAACAAACTTCTGATATGTTGCTGCATCTTCAAGACATTTAGCTGAAAAGACCCGATAATGATCAAGTTCTTGTCAAAGAGCATTAATTTCTGCAAAATATTGAGCCACAATCTTCTCCCCTTGACTTGGTTCGCGAATCCTTTTACGAATATCATATGCCATAGACATATCACCAGAAATAGAAAGTTTGAGAGATAGAATCCCAAAGCTCATAGGCAGTGTCTACGAACATGTAACTACTTCGCATACTAGGTTCCATGGAATTAAAAATCCATGTTTTTATCATGGAATTATCAAATTTCCATTCCTCTTGGATCAGACCCGATTTCTCAGGCATAGTGGTTGTTCCATTGATGAAGTGTTGCATACGATTGGCCTCAATTGACATGTGGCATGCTTGAGACCATGCCAAATAGTTGGTTCCATCCAGTTTGAAGGGACTTAGAACTAGTGTTGAATTAAGTGTATGGCTCCTGAACAAGCCTTGTTGTTCCATTCCACTGTTCTGAACCTTACTGCTTGCACCACTTTGTTCCGCCATAAAAGAGTACTAATAAGGAGATACAATCTATACCAAGGAGAATAAACTTTCCAAATGATATAAAGAGATTGTATAACACTCAGAGAACAAGGATAAAGCGCAAGAAAGCAACAAGAACCACCTTTGTTTCAAGACTTCAATTTGTTTAACAAAGTGAAAAACTAACACCATTAATAAGGGTTGTGAAAAACTCAACCAATCACCTTTAAATCCTTTGTAGATAGGAAGAGAAGAGAGAGGCGACCAAGACGGAACAAGCCGTCGGAAAAACTTCATGGGAAAAGGTCACACGCGTCGGCCATTCGGCGTCGGTAGCGTGGCGATGATGGTCTTGCTGGCGTGGGTGCACGCGTGCGGCGATGGGTCGGAAAATTGAAAACTCCGATTAGGTCACCTGACACTATAGAACCCTATTATGATCTCAATTTTTCCAAAAAAACTGACCATGCAAGGTTTCTATGACAATCTCACGTTCGGCAGTTGAAGCGGAGGAAAAAGAAAGAAAACAGGTTTGTTAATGGACCATGCTTTGATACCATGTAGAAATTGAGAAGTTTATTTCATTTAAGTTATTTCTATCTATTACATAGATTGATATATATACATAAAACAACCTAATTCATTTATGATAATTCCTAAATTACAGTAATATTTACACACTGATTAAGGAAGCTACAATTATGATATATCCTGTCATATCTTCTAACATATACCAATATTTAGCTCAACTAAAATACAGTAGCAAAGAAAAAAGGAACCATACAACTAAATCAAGCACCCACTCTACTAAAAACTGATGAGCTAATCAAATTAGACCAATAAATTTACATCCACGAGTACACTCAAAACAGATTTTGGAATCAAGTTATGTTCCTTCCCAATAAAGAGATCAGAAAACACGACTAACAATGATTTTGCCTATTAATGAAAGAATCTTGTAGAATCCAAGATACATAATCCCTCCGTTCCAAAATATAAGATCATTATTAACGTTTAAAGTTTTTAAATTCAAAATTAACATATAATTGCACATTTAACAATAATTTTACCCATCAATGTGTCACAATAGCTAATAAATGGCATTGGTGTAATTTACTCTAGTTTTAGTAGAAATTATAGATGTTAGGATAATTTCCTATATATACACTGATTGGTATTCAGAGAGGGGCATTAATGAAATGAAACTTGCTTTTATCTTTTTAATTTTCCTTCCCTTTCTCATCTTTAGTACCCTTCTTTACTTTCTAGTTTAACCCATGTCAACTCTAGATTTGCTATGTTATCTTCATCTTGGAGCATACAACATGAATGCTCCAACTCCAATCATTGACTACGATGACGCTACGAGATTTTGGTGTCCAGATCGTGACAATTTGTATCAAAGCCGTCACTGGGCCGAGATTATGGCAGAATCCACCACCAAAATCAGCTTACAAAAAGCATGAAAAAGATCTAAGGACCATTGAAGATCGGATGGGGCAAATTCAAAATCAGGTGAACAGGAATTTTGAACAGACCAAGGACCAATTTGGTTTGGTAGAAGAACAAATCTCCAATTTAAATCAGAAGATCCAGTCCTCTAATGAAGAGCTGGTCAAGAGAATCACTGAGGTACTGGAGGCTGTTCATAGTTCTGGATCCGAAAAAACTCGACCCATGGAAGTAAGTATTCATCATGCTAGTATTGTTACACCCTTTTCCCATTTATGGGAGCCATCTTTCCTGCGATCGATCGGGTGAAGTTTTAGCAATGCAAGATTACAGTGTTCCTTTATCCGGCAGTGATCCTTGTGCATTTATTCAGGGTTATGAAGAATTTTTCAAAGTGAATCCTATGACTGAAGATATGATTCAATATATAATGCAGGATTTTGAGGGAGAATCACTGGAATGGTATTATAAGTATGTTGAAGAAAAGTTTATGGACACATGGACTCCAGACTATTGGGAAGACTTTGTTGCAGAGATATATAAAAGGATTCAAGGTCTTAATGTTGAGCATCAGGTGTTTGTTAAAAGGCCTGAAACAAAAAATTTAGAAAATAGAGATTCCAAACTTGTACACAAGCTGTTTGCCGAAATGCTTGAATAAATCAATGCTACAGATCAAATTGTTAGACAGGAATTTGTGGAGGATTCTTCTATGAAACTCTTTCTGATTATTATCAGCAATTTCCCGTCACTCATAAGAGGTTCAGAAGAGCAGTTATGCCGTTTGATATTAGAAGAGAATATCCCTTTTAATGAACACTTGATCAAGATGCTAGCTAAAGCATGTCCACATATTTCTAGCAAACTCAGTGATAATTACCCTTCCCTGGAGAGGATTTGCCTGGAAGGAACTCAAGCTGAGTCAAAACTTGTTGTTTCTGTAATTGTTGCGTTAATTGATTCTTCTGAGCAATATATTTTCTCAGAGTTATGCAAGACACTTGTGGATGCTTTACACAATGGGTAGAATATTCCAACTGTGTTGCAGTCCTTGGCATGTATGGCACAACATTCTGCTCCATCGTTTGAAGCTCGAGACAACGAGATCAGATTAGCTGCTGCAAAATCTGTTCTCCGGCTTTCAAGAAGATGGGATTTGAATATATCACCACAGATTTTTCGCCTTACAATTTTGATGGCCAAGGACCCATCATCTTTGGTAAGGAGAAAGTTTGTTGATAAAACATACAAGCTTTTGAAGGAGCATACTATTCCTTGTAGATATGCTTGTGCTTTTGCGTTGACTGCTTCAGATTCTAAAAAGGATTTACAAGAAGATTCACTGAAATATATGGCAGAATTTATAAGGGATTACAGTATAGAAGCTCATTTGGTCCCAGATCGTGACACAATGAAAGAACCTTCTAAAGCCCAAGATTATTATTGACGTTTTGAAATCAATTCGATACATTCAAACTCAAAATTAACATATATAACGTAGATTGATATACTTTAGTCAATACAATGATAAATATTGTAAACTACCAAGAAAGTATTAGTAATCACAAGATTTATTATTTTGTAACTTTGATTGAATTTTCTCAATTTTAAGTTTGAAAATGTATCAAATTGATTTTCAAAAGTCCGATCTTAAAATTTGGAACTGAGGGAGTATATATACACGGTGATAATAATTAGGGGAGATACATACCAGCCCTGTAAAAAAGAGGAACAACCATCCTGATCATTGTATCGGTGATGCTCACAGTGGATAACCTCGTAATACTGCTTGGGAGGAGGAGGAGGAGGTGGAGGGTACCCTCCTTCACTGAAATACCCTTGATACCCTTCATTTGGGGGTGGTGCAAAAGGGTACCCAGTTGGCGGTTGTGGTGGCTGCGGGTACCCTTCAAAGGGTGAGGGTGGGGGTGGGGGTGCAGATGGGTACCCTGGTGGTGGAGGGTATGAAGAAGTTCCACCATACCCTGCAAAATCAGTATCATAGAACAACTACAAAATTGAAGTGTAAAGCTTAGATCTTGACAATCTAAAATATAGTAAAATTGATCAAGAACACAGAAGGGTAGGATAGCAAAATCAAAGTCTCAAATCTAAAATTGATAGGAAAAGGATAAATTGAAAAACGAAATTATAGAAAGTGAAAAATTGATGAAGAAATTGATGGGAGGAAATAGAAAATAATACCTGGGGGAGGGTAGGTGTGATAGGGGCCTTGAGGGGGCTTCTGATAACTCATGGAGAAGAAGGCGCAGGTTGTTTTGAAGTGCTCTGTTTTCGCGGCTTCTACTCTTATTATTATTGGGCAGCCAAAGTACAAAACTTTTTCCAGCTGTAGCTCTCCCAAACAATAAATGCAGGTAACTATTAAATTCACAACAAAAAATATTATTTTTATAATAAAAACGTCGCTATAGATCCTATAACTATAGTTTTTACCGTCACTATACATCTACAGCGACACTTTTGTTATAAAAATAACAAAAAATATTATGAATTTAACAATTTCCTAAATGTATTGTACATTTCTTCGCCAAAAATTGTAAGTGCACATCAAAATTGGATATAAATATATTTAAATTCTATCTAGAAGAGTTATTTGTTTGCGTTTAATTTTCCTCTCCAACCAGATCCCACCACGTCACAATCATTTCACCTTTATTTACTGACCTTTTTTTTTTCTTAATATTAAAATATGTAAAAAAAATATTTTAAAAAGTTTCTTTAAAGTTTAACACACATGAAAATAACAATATATCATTAAACTCAATATCCAAATATTAAAATTTACAGTTGATGATCTTAGCTATTTGAATTTTTTTTGTACGATTTAAGTATTTTAAAGGTTGTATAATATTACTACCTTTGTTCCACTAAAAAAAGGTTCTATTTGCAAATTTTATAGATTTCAATTTGTTTTGTTTAGTTTTAGTAATAATGACGTGATAATAAAATTTTGATAAACTTGAGAAAATTATGTGATTTTATATTACTATCAAAAGAAATTAGACTATTTTGTCTTGAAATTTTTAGCAAACGAAGTTGTTATTGTGAAGAGTAATCCCCTATGTGCACAAATTGAGAAAATAATAATAACAATAATAATTTGTGTATCCTATTATTTAAAGAGTATATTTTGGGAGTTCCTTGAAAAAACGAACAAATATACTAGAACAAAACTGTTATAATCATTCCTGAATACATATATCTGGCAAAAGCATACTGTTCCAATAACACCCTCCAAATCCCTGACCCAACTAATTTAAATTGCTATAATAGATGAACAAATTAAGGAAGAAGAAAACATGTACCAACCTTGGTCAAAAAATGAAACAAATTTTGGGTCAAATACCGAGTCTTAATCCAATCAAATTCATCTAAACAAAACCCTTAAATCAGGAGTCGGGAACAAATCTTGGGTTAAAACCCGAGTCCGAATCAAATTAAATCCATCTAAACAAAACCCTTAAACCACTAGCTCAATAATATCTTTTAAAGTTATCTTAGAATACCAAACACTTGGTACATACAAACTTTTCCTTATTCCTTGTATATACACAAACTTTTCTCCCATCTTTGACGATTCCGAGAGTCAAATCTCAAGTCCGAATTGAATTACCTTAAACAACTAGCTCAATATTATCTTAACTGACCACATGTACATCTAAAATGTTATGACTGAAGGTAGTATTGTTAATAACTTATATAAAAATAAAATTTTCCATTATAATTCGATGTGAAGTGTTGCAAAGATAGCAACCCAACTTCGTCTCTACATATCAATAAGCTTACAGTCAACAATCAGTGATCCCTAGTTTCACAAAACAAACACGTTAAATCTAAACCGACCAGCATACATTTAAGTACAAGATTCCAACCTAAACTAGGGGTTGAATTTCACACTTTTTTTAATGTTAACAAGTACTGTTGGATATCATCACATAAAAAGTTGCGTCTTTGATTAAATATGTCAAATAGGAACCGGCACAAATTGAACAAAATGAAAAACATTTATCATGGCTTGGAACCCCATATAGCATTAAAAAAAAGGGTCAAAATTGAGTAGATATATTAACCAACTAAAGTTAGAGCTTTCAATATAATTTTCTTCAGCCCGAAACTCTTTGATCAAAAGATACACCGGGTAGCATTTACCTCACACTACTATATTGACCATCTTTTATAACATTTCAGCCCATAACTCTTTGATCAAAATTGACTATCTTTTATAACATTTCAGAAGCAATCTTTAGAAATAAAGAACAATTTTACTAGCAAAATATGGAGAAAGACAAAAAGACTTTTTTGGGGGAGAAGTGAGGGGGAGCCGCTTGGAGATACGGGGAAGCCACATTCTTGCCTGGAGAAAGTCTGATTGCAGACCAGTAAATGGAAGCTATGGAGCTTGTTTTACAATTATTAATTAGCGCTTCTTCTTGCCTCCCTTTGCAGCACTTTTAGATGGGGTTGCAAGCAGGCAGATGAACAATACCACAATTGAGATCACAGAAATCAACGACCCATACTTTGCCAACAACCTCTGCGAATAGTAAAAGATTTAAAGAGTAAGATGAAAAGGTTCTGTATGAGCAAGTACAATCTTTGAAGACCTCAAATCAGAAGCCATGCTGAAACCAAATAGAAAGACTACTGCTACATAGGTCAAACATGGAGAAAGAATATCACAAGGGAATGTTTAATTGGTTCTAAATCAAACTCCTAAAAACCAATTTTGGCAAGAAAGAGCTCTCTAAAAGTCGTTAGAAATCTTTATGTATGATGAAACCCACAAACCATGATCAGGAGAAGATCCATCAAATATAAATCACCTTATGCCATCTATCACATCCATACATACTTTTCAAACACCAAGCATTTTTTCCATTCACCCAAACAAAAGACATAAACACACCTCCACCCAAACAAAAGAGATGAACACAAAAAAATATAATAATTAGAGGAGAATGAGAACAACATCAACTATCTGCAAATTGAGTCCCAAAATTAACAAGTTACGGGTATTAAGTTGAACCATACCTTAGCCTGAAATAATTTGGGCATCATGATACAAGAAGTACATGCATAAACACAACAGAACTTCTTAGTGAACCGAGGATAATGTTTCCAAGAAGCTGATCAATATATAAATTATTATAAGAAATTACCCAGTCAAATTTCTTCTCTGGAGGTCTATCAGCTAGGAGATCAATAGGCAAGAGTGGAGTTGAATATGCTTCCTAATATGACCACAGTCAACAGAATGTTAGATCATTCATATTACTATTATGCGTGTATATAAGATATCTGCATGAACGCTAAGGACTAAACCTGTAGAGAAGCTTTCGTGGGGACACGGAATTTGATAACTGCTGGTGCACCATAAAATATTGTTTTTACTTTGGACTCCAACTCAAAAGAGTGCGACAGAAGAGCACCACTGCCAATTATTACAAGTTAGCATGGAAGTAGATCGGTTCTGGAAGGAAGATTAAAAAGTCTACTTCAAGATATTTTTGCCACTTGGCATGGTGGGATCAGAACTCACGCATCAAGCCTTTCCCATGACATTGTCTTGTTACCACTGATGATGTCAAAATAATCTTGGGACCAGCTATCATCAATTAGACTAACATCATATGCAGTACTGAATAGAATAAATCACAGCATCAGTAGAGAAATATAAATTATACAAAGAAAACAGCATTTTTATTTTTAATATCAAGCAACACACATAAAATGACTTTCCACATACCACAAACAAAACTACATTAAAATGGTAAATTTATCTCTTGCACATTTCAGTTTAATCATATTTCATGCAGGTGTAAAGTACAAAAGGTCCTTCATAATTAATAGTCTTCAGTTGCATGTTTGATTGAGATAATTGGTAATATACTTCCTAAATTGGACTTTCATGTGGAAAAGCTATACTTCAAAATTACTCTTTCATAAAGTTCTTATCCCCATAAGGTCATGTTAGGTTCCTATAGTTCACATATTTTCCACCGATGATTTGAAGCTCCACTCGAAGTTTCTTTTCATTTTTCAGATTTTTAAATGATTGAGAGGCTAATTATTTGATTGCTCTCTCTGTGATTTCTCAACCAAATTTATCTTTCTTCTACTACTAATAAAAGATTGTGGTCATTAATTCTTCAAGCAATTTTTCTTGCGTTTTTCTATTTTCTTGTTAATATTCCACCTCCTAATGATTTTTACCTATTGTCTTGTATCTGGAAGGCTGTCTCTTGATCGGCTTCGGCTATGGGAGCTTTTTGAGGAGTTGCTTCATTTCTTTTCTTTACATTCCCACTTGTATTTATGATGGACTCCTTGCCCTGCTTTTGTGATGAGGTCATCAGTAGCTAAGCGTTTCAAGGAAGGACTTATGGGTTTGATGCAAGCAATGTGGAATGAGAATAGCACGGCAACTTGGTCTAGGGAGGTTGAAGTTGTGCCCAAGTTTATTAATATGGTCCAAGGTTGTGTTTCAGATAGTTCGGATGCAAACCAGGAGGACGAAATTTGAAATGGGAAAAATCATTAATCCGCCCCGACGGATACCCCTCTGTTTTGGTCTGCCCCGGCTGCCACTGAACTCGCCCCATCGCCTTGATCTCTGTACTTTTCCGCCCCGGCAAACTCACCAGGTCATTTAAAAGCTCGCCCCGGCGCTCAATCTGTCCCGACAGATTCTCTGCCCTGGCGAATTCAGCGAATCTCAGTTGGATATTTTACGAGTTTTGGCAGATTCAGTTACAGATTTTATTACCTACATTGCTTGTTTTCGGTACGTTTTTGGTTTCTAATAGGATTAGGATGCTTCTAGCTTAGAGATCTGTTTCGAAAACACTTGTAATTCCTTATTGGGATTCTAGGGTTTCAAATTACTATTATTTAAGGTTTATTCATGTAATACACATTATAATAAAATAATATTCAGTTTATCAACTTATTATTCTCTACTTGTGGTTCGTTGAAGAATTCCTAAGTTAATTTCTTAGTTTTTCTTTGAGATTCAATTTGACTTATCATACAACAATTCATAGTTGTGTGTGGCGTTTTCTACCGTATCAATCGTCGATTGTACCGAGATTACCGCTTCAATATAAGCGAGGGGTCAAGGTATCGTTGGTGTCCATTCAATGCATATTTCCGAACTCGAGCAATTGTACCAAGATTACCGTCTACATATAGACGAGACGAGAAGTTAAGGTGCTGCAAGCAATTCACCCAACAAATAAATTTTGTTTACTCTCTTCTATCAAATAAATTTTTTTTGTCCAAAAACTATCCCAAAAAGAGTCACCTTTAATGGTTTTATGCATGTTAAGGTTTGTTAATTGGACACTAAGATCTAATTTTTTTGATGTTGTATACATAATAATATATTGAAGTCTTAAAAATTATATTGATGTTTATCTTTAAATGACAAATTTCCTCTAAGTTTCATTAGACCTGGCAAACGGGCGGGCCGGGCCGAAAAGGTCCGGGTTTTGACGGGCTAGATTTGTTAGGCCCGTGGGTCTGGTTGACTGAACCCGTACCTACCCATGGGCTTTTTTTTCCAATATTATTTTTTTTTTTTTGCAAAATCTTGATACACCAAAAATAGTAATAATAATAAATATTAAAAATAATAAAATAATTTATAGTAAACAATAATTCTAATTACTTACATATCTCAATCAATTAAAATTTTAATAGTATTATAATTTTAGATATTATTCTAAAGGCATGATTTGGGATAATGATTGATTTACTTTTCAAATAAGTAGGGGAAATGCATAATTAAGGGATAATGATTGATTTACTTTCCAAATGTACTACAATAAGTAGGGGGGATTGCATAATTAAGGGATAAATTACCTATATTATTGTGTACAGATTTTGGACTTACAATCTAAAAAATTAGTGGTTGATTCGGATTATATATTGCTAGTAATTCAAAGTATATAATCAAATTTGATTCTATAAAATTAATATAATTAATTTAATTTTTAAAAATAATAAATACTGTAATTAATACTAAAAACGGGCCGGGCCAAAAAAACCCGGGTTTTGGCGGGCTAGAAAACTACGGCCCAAAGCCCGGTTTTTGGCGGCCCGGCCCGGCCCGGCCCGGCCCATGGGCCTGGGCCATCTTTGCCAGGTCTAAGTTTCATAGTTAAAAAATATTCAAGTCCAAATGTGACGACGCTAACCTTCACATGGTTCTCAAATTAGATGGAAAAATCTTCATTGGATGGAGTAAAAATTAGTATTAGGTTCTCAAATATATGATAATTGCCTCAAGAACTTGTGGAAAAATTACCTCTTCCTTACTTCCTTCACCACTTCCTTCACCTGTAAGTTCTTTGAAACAAAAAAAAGAGAGGGCAAAAAGAGCAAACCATAGAAAATATAACTACAAATTTGACTCACCTAAGACATACTACAACAATCCTACTACAACAATTATAGTTGCTTCTCAAAAAAGCAACCACCATACTTTCTTTCTCTTCTTAAAATCAACTCATATACCCTTATGTTCGCAAGCAATGCAACTAAATAAATTCACTAAGCTAACTAATATAACTATAAATATCAAACAAACAGTCAAAACTCCAAACCCAATTATCACCACCAAATCAAAGTTATGAAGATTAAGGCCAGTAATAAATGACATAAGAGATAAGACAGACGTTTGAAGAGCCAAAGTATCCTCCAGTAAGTAATGCACACAAGTACTAAACTTGAGTACAAAAGAAACTTGAGCAAAACAATTCACTAAATTACAATAAAATTGCCATACAATGCAATTGACATAATGAACATGAACATACACAACGTCATCGATCTTCGATCATGTAAAATAAAATTCAAATTCAAAGCATGTATTGGCGTGCGAAATAAAGTATTAGATCTACGGAGTTCTAAATAAATGCAGCAGAGCTAGATCTGAATATAAAGAAGAAAGAGAAAGAGAATACGTACGCAGATCCTTGGTTGTAGATATCGATGGAGACGGAAATTCGCTCAGCGCCGGACTTGAGGCGGTTGAGAGTGGCTTTCTTGTGCGCCAGTATAAAAGGACCATCATCGCAACTCACCAGACTCGATGACACCAGCAGTAGAGCTATTATCAGGTACTTACTCATCAATTTCTCCATTTTTTTCTTCTTGTTTTTTCAGATTCTGGTTAAGTTCGAGAAGTTAAATTAAAGAGGAGAAAAAACTCAAGTAGAATAGAATAGAAATAGGGTTCGTACCGTAAGTTCGGGTCTACCGTGAATAGACCAGATATTCTCTGAGATCGTTGGCTGGTGACGACTGTGCCAAACAACCCGTCATTGACTCTGGGAAGAAGTTTACAAGACACTTGCGTGTTGTTGCCAGTAAAAATTTGCCACGACATCAGTCCTGATGACTAAGGAATTAAAATTGGGCTTCACACAGGGCTGCTAAAGCCCAAATAAAAGTTGCGGGTTAGGCCCTACAATTTTCCCTTTTGCTTTGCAATTATTAGAAATTCAATACTAATTTTCTTAGGAAAATCAAGAAGAATATTGAAATTGTTTAGAATTGCTTTCTTCTTCCCATCTTTTTGTCTTCAAAGAACTCTTTCTTTTTATTTTATTATTCCTTTAAAGTTTTTTAATGACGAGAAACCCGTTTAAATATACAAGACTCTAGAATTTTTGATACAAAAACATCTTATAATTGTCTACCAACATTTATATATTATGTTACACGTCATATACGCGTGCGCGTTTACTATTATGTCTTGCATATCATGCTAACATGAATTTGGAACCCACGACCTTAACAAATATATGAAGCTAAAAAAGTAATGCATGCATATATGTTAACATGTAGCACCAAGTGTTGAATGCATGGATAGAGAGAGGAGAGTGAACATGTTGTATGCTATATATATATATATATATATATAGTATACACCATGGTGCAAAACAGTAACAGTCTTTTGGCATTCAAGTATTTTCTGTATGCAGCTTGCAAATTAACCAAATATTGGCGCCAATGGTGTCGATGGGATATGCCGGAGGAAGAAGAGAAAGTCTAGCATGATAGAGAAGAGGGTGTCAAGTTAGCCAAGTTGACTGCCTGAAACCAAGCCTAGTCCAAACAATTAAGGCCCTGTTTGGAATACTGGAGTGGAGTGGAGCAGGCAAGTCATCCTTGGCTACCAAACAACAAACCCTCTTATGTTCATGTAAGACCTCTCTTCCTCAGTCCCTCTCCTGTTAGAAATTCATGCTCCAATATATGTATTGATGCCATTACTCTGCTAACAACCCTTCTATTTATAGCCATTACCCAATCCTAAAAATAGTAACACATAATTAATTATATATTTTATAGTAAGCATTTATGTAGGCCGCAATCAATCAATTTGCCTCGTCCACATATTTTGTCTTTTTCATTTCTTCCCCTCCTTTTCTTCTTGTCCTAATTTTTTGGCCATTCCACCGGCTCTGAGTTGCATTATGCAGGTGCCCATAGATAGGAATATATTCTTTCTTGATTTGCAGCCTGCAGGGACCCAATGTAATATTGCTCCCATGTCGTCCTAGCTTACAGCTCCATGAAGATAGAATTTTGAAGAAAAAAATGTTGTTAATTTTAAGGCATCAATATTCTGGCATATTGCTCAGCAACTTGCAAGAGCTCAATTATCTGACCCTTCACCTTCTTCTAGGGATACACTGCTTTAGGATCCAGCTAATCATCAGCCATTCTTAATATTCTAATGCCTCTAGGCCCTCTACAAACCTTATTGCTGAATTTTAACCTCAAATTGGCTCTTCTAGCTAAGTAGTAGTACTAGTACATCATATAAGGAGAAACTAAATTGGCTTTTATTAGTTTCATGGCGGCCACAAAAAAAAATGAATGTTAAAATTGCTAAATAAATTAGTTGTTTTAGTGTCGCATGAATCCATGATGTTCAGTTCTAAGTGATTCAAATTAGAATAGGGATTTTCCATAACAAAAATATGATGGAAACTTAAAAATGGAGGTGCATTTTGAGTTGAGAAATTAAATTATATGGCTCAAAACCTTTGTCAAAGAAATTAACAAGGGATAGATAGAGCATCTTAATGAGCTAGCTGACTAGCTAGCCAAGGTGCTCTACTAGTCAGCTGTTATTCCCCTCAATCTGTATATGTGCTCAATGCTCATGCTTGGTCAAAAATGGAATGAATGAGATTGGGTTGACATATCTTTCAAGGCATTGATAGCACAAAATCTGTAAAGTTGCTAATGCAATTTGACAAAAGTAGTTAAAGGTCAAGAGTAAAACTTTATTAGTTATTACTAGCTTTGTTAGTATAGTAACAAGTGAGGTCATGATCCCTCCTTCAATTCCCCCTTATTCACTTTAGCAAATAGGAAGCATCTAAGGCATGCAGTTGACACATCCCGTCCCTCAAAAGATAAAGTCAATACCTGCTGCCACTAAACAAAGGTTTTGTTCTGATTGACTTGTTGGTTAACTTAGCTGTTTTCCTTTTCTTTTCACCTAAAATTTTAATGGGTTCTTAAAATTAGAGTCGATTCTGTTTAAGCCAAGCCAACATAAAGGCCCCTCTCATAACCAACTGACAACAAATTAAGGCCCAAAACGGCTGCCAGAAAACTCAAAACCATGTCAACCAGATTCAGCATGACCATAAGCTCACTGGAGCACCAGAATCCTTGATTTTTGGATAAATTATATATCCTTTTTTGATTGTGCCCAATATCAAGATTGTCACCATGCAATTTATAATTGGGTTAATTACATATTATAGTACATTTTTAAAAATAATTACAATAATCATACATCCATAAAATAATTACAAAATATGACATTTCATCATATTTATTTACAATACTAATACAATTAGGAGTCCTTAAATTAAGGGATTAGTATTAATGGGTTGACATGGTAAATTAGTTTCCATCTTCCTCAAACATTCCTTTCTCGTTCGGTCTCTCTCTCTCTCCGCCCTTAACTCTCGTTCGGTTTCTCTCTCTCCACCCTTACTACTTCTCTCTCTCCTCTTGAAGCCACTCATCGTCAACGGACTGAATCTACTTCTTCAGACGATGGAGTTCTTGCTTTGGTATGTACATGGTTGAAGTGATGTTGTCATACTATGAGTCTGTACTTCTGGCCACATTCTGTTTATGTTAATTTTTTTATTGAATGAATTTTTCTTTATCTCCATGACTGGGTTATTTGTGATATACATCATTTAACAGCATAATATTTGCTAAAGTGGATAATTATTTTCAAATTGTTTAGGCTCTTAACATATATAGTCTGCTTTTGAATGATCATGATTGTCTCATCTTCATTTTGCCATTTTACTTCTGCATCATATACTGACACAAGACCAATTTTTGGGGGCTTGATGTAATGCTTTACGTTGTAGAAATACGTCAAGCGATAGAAAATAGATACTATCATATAACTGTTTGGTTATTTCTGCATTATGTTTTGGTTACTGTTAGATTGTGATTCGGATACCATTTTTGTTACCTTAATTTGGTATTTTGGTTACTTTTTTATGTTGTTATGGTTACCATGTATTTGCTTAGTATACATGGTTGACTAAACTGGTTTTGGTGTACATGTTGTTTATGTATTGGTTACCATTTTTACATATTTTGGTTACTATCATATAAATATTTGGTTACTTCTTTAATATGTTTTTGGTACTGTTAATTTCTCATTTGGATTCCATTTTTATTTTCTTGAGTTGGGATTCTGGTTACTATTTTTTGTTGTTCTGGTTACCATGTATTTGCTTAATATATATGGGTTGACTAAACTGTGTTTGGTCTATATGTTGTTTATGTATTGGTTACCATTAATATATGTTTTGATTCTTAACATATAAGCTGTTTGGTTACTTCATGAGTATATTTTTTGTTACTTTTAGCTTATGATTTGGATACCCATTTTTTTTCCTTCAATTGGGTTTTTGGTTACTTTTATATGTTGTTTTGGTTACAATGTATTTGCTTAGTATACATTGGTTGACTAAAGCTGGGTTTGAGTCTACATGTTGTTTATGTGTTGGTTTCCATTAAAACATGGTTTGGTTACCATCACATAAGCATTTGAATTACTTCTTTAGTATATTTTTTGGTATACATGTTTTTGTTTTGGTGACCTTTAAATTAAATTATGTTTTGGTTAATATTATATATATTTGTTTGTTTTCTTTGCATAAAATGGTTTTGTCTTTACATGTTGTTTATATTTTGGTTACAATTAGATTATATAATATAGTTTTTTGGTCCTTTGCTTTATTATGGTATAGTTAATGTTATATTATAATATGATACCTATGGTTAATGGGTTCTCTATTCACTAATCCCAAGGTATTTCTCTTCCTCCCACAGGTTCATACATAATCTGAAGTCTTTTCTAGAGAATGAGAAGCGATCGTGAAGAAGAAAGTAGCAATGAAAAAGCTAAAGTTTCGGGAAGATTTGTAACAGAATTTGATTAGTTCGGTTGTTGTTGTTTTGTCCTTCTGAATTGTGTTTCGTACTTTGGTTTTTGTTGGATATCCATAACCATTTGTTATGGTTAGTAAATATGTAATGTTTATTGGAGCTTATGTAAATGGGATTACATATTTGATTATATTATCAATTATTTGATATTGTTTGTTGGTTCGTATTTGTTACTTCTAAGTTGTGTCTGATATATTGTTTGAAAGATGCAGTTGGTAACCAAACATGCATAGAAGGGTAACCATTTTATTTTTTGGTAGTAACCAGATATTTACAAGCTTGTATCATGACATATATCAAATGTTAAATGTACATGTGAGAGTATACATAGGTTGCCTAAACTGGGTTTGATATCTGAGTTGTTTACATTTTGTTTACCATTAAAACATGTTATGGTTACTTTTATATAACTATTTGGTTACTTCTTTATTATGTTTTGGTTACTGTTATCTTATGGTTTGGCTACTATCATTGTGTCCTCAATGTGGGATTTTGGTTATTTTTATTTTTTATTCTGGTTAATATGTAATTGTTTAGTATACATGAATTGCCTAAACTGGGTTTCATTACATGATGTTTCTGTTTTGGTTACCATTAAAACCTGTTCTGGTTACTATCATATAATTATGTGGTTACTATTTTATTATAATTATAAGTTTGTATGAGGACTGTTATAAAGTGTTAAATGTATATATTTTATTTATATCCTGTCATCATGATGGAATAAGAAACTCCAATTAAGAGTTCCCATTTATATATATGATAGTCATTTATAGATCTCATATTAAAATAAAAATAGTTTGAGATGTGCAGTTGGTATCCAAACCTGCATATAAAGGTAACTATTTTAATTTTTGTTAGTAACCAAATAATTAAAAACTTATATTAGAACAGTTATCAAGTGTTTAATGTAAATGTGAGGGTTCACATTTATCTAGCCGATGGATACTTTTAAATTACGTAGTTATAAAAGTTATTTCAAAATGGTCCATGCCAGTTGGTAACTAAATATGAATATAGAGGTAACCATTTTATTTTAGATGGGTAACCAAATTTACATAAAAATGTTTCAGAATAATTACCAATTGTTTAATGTATATGTTTACTTTATATTGACAACTCATGATGGAATCAAAAATTAAAATATTAATCAACATCAATTTTGGTTACTGTACATCATCAAAAATGTTACCAACTATGTGGTTAATGGTTACTAACAGTAAACAATTATATATTCCTGTAAACAATTAAATTTGTTGTATTGGTTACTGTCAGTCTCCATTGTCTAACAACTGAATAAACATTGTAAAGTAACCAAATTAATATTAGACAGTAACCAAATTACATAATCTTAGTAACCAGAATATAAACCACATTTTTACATGCAATTTTGAAGGTCTAAATGATGGAATTTGACCAAAAAACCCTGCAGTTCACCAGCAAAGCTTGTGACTTTTGATCGTTGACCCGTTTCCAATGAAATTAGGCTCTAAAAACGCCAAAATCCGACACTCCAAACTTGATAGAACAATGCATATCATGTTTTGCATTTCTCTGAACGAACAAGTTGATGGAACTAAAATGCTGGCCGGTAGCTTCAAATTTGGTGTATTAGTTCTTTATCGGTCCATATCCGTTGAAATAAAATACAATGGGGAATCAATTCCATTATTCGACAATGAGAATAAAATCTTGTAAAGTAACCAAATCAATGTTTAGCGATAACAAACTACATGATGTTAGTAACGGTACATAAAATATATTTGTACATTCATCTTCTACAATGGAAATAATCAATATATTATATTGATATTTATTACCAATTAAACTATAACTTGATTGTATGAAGGTAACAAATGTAGCCGATAAGTAACCATCATAATAAAACAAACCAATATAAAACACCGTAATATCAATTTTAGGTATACATCACCCATTTCTTGGGTAGTCGGATACATATACCAACTAAAGGCTAAATGTTGTAAGAATTTAAAATTAACAAGTAACTTAATATAAAACACATAATATAAGTATAATTTGTGTGCCCCCAAAATTAGGTATACATCAATGGGACATAAAGCGTACTAAGTTTGAATACAATATATTTGAATACTAAATATTATCTACTCAAACTCAAAAGGAGTCCTCATTACAATTATTATCACACTTATTTCACGAGAATAGTGAGGGACTACTAATCTTATCCTGCGGACCATTACTCAGTTCCAGGCTTCGTCCCGGCTATATTCTCATTTCACGAAGAAGAAACGGTGAAAGAAAAAGGGTGAGCTCAACTAGCTCGATAAGAAATATTATGACTAAGATAATGCAGAATAAATTATCATTAGCCTTGATGATGTTAAAGCGATAAAATATAATGAACATCAAGTTTAAGCTGCGGTGGACAAGCGATCCATTAAAAAAGTCAAGTAGAAAATAAAATCTACTATCTTTTATGATTTAAAAGGTTTTCATCTTTGTTATATTTGAGACTCGACTTTAATAAATATTCCACATCATCGAATCACCCACACTTTGGCTACTGACGAGGATATTCTTTAGTATCGACCACAATTATTCATATCACGACCACGAGAATATTGTGTATTCATTAATAAGTCATGATCGTACCAATAGTCCATCGATACACTACTGTGATTTTTATCACATCATTTGTAACATTACGGTCATGATTATGCACGAATAGTCTACCATAATCATACCAAGTCCATCATACCACTACTGATTGAGATGACTTTATCACATCATTTGTAACATTACGGTCATGATTACAAGAATAGTCTCAGTCGTAATCATACCAAGTCCATCATGCACTTCTGGGCCCACGAGATGACTTTCAACATAATATAAACATGAGGATGATGACAATGATATAAGAATTGATAAAACAAGTTCAAAATTATTTTATCCGGGAATTATTAACGTCAAATTATCGACATGATAATCTTTGTTTTGTAGAGTAAAATTCAAGAATGATCGGAAGAATATTTCCATGAAAGATCTTTGGATGAAAGCGCAAATATCGAGGATATTCTACTAATTTCATGGAGTATAGAAGTCAAAGTTTTAACAATTTGGGTATAATAAAGAATGGAATAACAAAAGAAATCACCGTGCATGCGATAGGCCTTGCATGAGGCGAGTTATTCAACGAGAATAATAATAACGGAACGGTCGGGGTGAAATTCACACGCAAGCGAGGATGTTCAATGCAGAATAATAAATGCGGAATAATAAATGATGGAACCGGTCCGGCGTAAACTTACGAGACGGGATATTCAGCGAGAATAATAAAGGCGGAATAATAAAAATGGAACCGTGTCGGTGTAAAACACACAGACAGGATATTCAACGAGAATAATAATAAAAAGCGGAACCCGGTCGGGTGTAAAAAAGGATGTTCACGATAATAAGGATGTTCAACAGAATAATAGAAGAATGTCACCAAGTATAGGGTAATGGCGTATCTGAGTTATTCAGCAGAATAATAAGAAATGGAATAACAATGAGTTCTCTTCATGAATAAGAAAGAATAACACCCCTTTACTTTACAACAAATAATATTCCTACCTTAGAAAATGAATATTGGAAAAGTGAAGTAGCGAATACTTTTTTTCTTCTTTCTCTCTATAGTTTCTCTCTACAGAGTTTGATGAATTCGTGAAATAATGAAGGAATGAGCTTTCTATTTATAGAAAAAGCGAGGGTGGCTCTTGAGTTTAATGAAAGTGAAATGACTCTTGGTAATATTGAAGAAGAAAACTACTTATTTCTTGAAGGGTAATTAACCTTTTGGAAGAAGAAGCGGTTAACTCTTGGTAATATTGAAGGGACAACTACAACTGGTTATTTACTATTTGTGAAGGGTAATTACTATTGTGAAGGTAATTACTATTGAAGGTAAATACTATTGTGAAGGTAATTACTATTAATTATTATTGACGAAGGTAATTACTATTGCGAAGGTAAATACTATTGTGAAGGTAATTACTATTCACAAAGGTAATTACTATTCACAAAGGTAATTCTATTATTATTGAAAGACTCTTAGATGATGACATATGGGCCCCCCATAAAATAATCAAACTTACCACAAGCGTCTCATGCGGACTCTTTATATACATCGAGGATTGAATAAATATTACCACAAATCATTTTATTTTAATCGACACATTTTAATCTTTCAACAATTATTAATCATTTATAACTTGTCGTCTCGATTAATAATATAACATATTATCTGAGATGATCTTTGTGACAATAATTGAATCGATAATATAAGAGATATGATCGACAATTCATGTGATAATTGAGTATAGCTAAGTGACTTCTCACGTAAGCATCGATAATCAATCTGGTGTCTTTCTTATGCGACCACAGCGTATTCTTGTACTTTTACCATAGGGTAGTTCAGCGGTTTTAACGGTAACACCTCGTAGTTATTTTTTATAGAAAGATAATTTTGTCGTTTTCTAACTACGACAATAATACTTAGTTAATGGGTCCACTGATGATTGGTAGTCGTACGAATATTCCCAAACAAAAAGAATATTCCAGACCAAGCGAATATTTTATAACAATTTGCTTACTTTGCAAAATTTATAAATATTACCCACAACTATAACATTATATCAAATTTATTCCATAATATTCAAAAATAATATTTATAGAAAATTCATCTTTATTTATAAAAAGTTGGGGTCTTCTGACCTCCCTTCTTATGAAATTTAAGCCCTCGAAATTAGAGTGCGATACTGGTATGTCGAAGAGGTAAGGATACCTTGATTTCATTTGATTCTAACTCCCAGTCATTTCCTCGACATCGTGGTTCCTCCACAAAACTTTGACTTGAGGTATAACCTTTGGGCGTAGAATATGTTCCTTCTTATCAAAATTTGAGCAGGAACCTCTTCATACGTCAAATCTTCCGCTATTTAAATGGGTTCTAACTTCGATAATATGGTTCGGGTCTTTCACATATTTACGTAACATGGATATGTGAAAAGCGTTATGAACACGAGACGTATTTGGCGGTAAAAGCGAGTCTATAGGCCGCAGTTCCTACTCGATCGAGGATTAAAAATGGAATAGATGAATCGAGGATTAAGTTTCCTCTCTTTCCAAATCTTGTAACTCCTTTCCATGGAAGCGACTCTTAACAACACATGATCTCTATATCGAATTCCCGTCCTTTCGATGAAGATCGGTATAACTCTTTTATCGATTTTGTGAGGTTTTTTATCGTTGTCGGATCGTTTGAATCTTTTAAAGTAGTCATACGTACCAACTCGGTCCCAACAACGTTGCTTCACCCACCTCATCCAGTATCTTTGGAAGCGACACTTTCTTCTTCATCTGGCGCTTGAATGGAGCCATGCGATACTTGCTTGATAAGCTGTTGTTGTTGAGGAAAACTCCCGATGGTAAGAACTTGTCCTGACTCCCTTGAAATCAAGGACACACGAGTCTTAATAGATCTTGAGAGTTTGAATAGTCTCTCTCCATTGTGTCCGTCAAATGCGAGGATGATATCTGAGAGCTAAATCGTGAAAGTCTGTGCCCATAGCTTTTTGCAAACTAACCCAAAATCGTGAAGTGAATCTTGGGTCTCGATCGGAAACTATGGATCTTAGGCATACCATGCGATCTTACAATCTCGTTTATGTACATCTGAGCAAGGCGTTCAAGTGTATAAGTTTCTCGTGTCGGTAAGAAATGAAGCGGACTTGGTCGATCTATCAACAATGACCCAAATCGCATCGATGCCTTGAGAAACCTTAGGAAAGGCCGTGCTTGAAATCCATGGTAATGTGCTCCACTTCCATTACGGAATTTCAAGTGGTTGCTGATGGACCTTTTGGTACTTGATGCTCGCTTTAACTTCGTTGACAAGTTAGACACCTTGAGATAAGCAGTATTATCTCTCTCTCTTCGTATTGCTCCACCAAAATGTATGGCGAATATCATGATACATTTTGGTACTCCCGAGATGGATTGCAAATGGTGTGTTGTGCGCCTCCATCATGATATTATACTTTAAATCGAGTTCGTTAGGAACACAAAATCTGGAGTTGACTCGAAGTATTCCTTCTTCATCGATTCTTGCTTCGGTATAGCACCTTCTTGCACTTTCTTCCTCATACGCATCGGCTCAGAGTGCGTAGCAAGCGGACTTTAACTTTATCGATTAAAGTCGGTTCTACTCGTATACTCGCTATCATCACATGCGTCCACAGAGTCTTTAACTCTATCTCCATCCTTTGCAAGTCACACAAAATGGGCCTTTGCGTTGACAATAACGCTTTTCGTGCATATGATATGATCTTCTCGAATCGTCGGCTACCACGTTTCGCTTTTCGAGGATGGTATTGGATGGTATGATCATAATCTTTCAGCAGTTCAAGCCAGCGTCGTTTTGTCGCATGTTGAGTTCCTTTTGAGTGAAGAAATATTTGAGGCTTTTATGATCGTAAAGATCTCCACTTTCTCCCCATACAAGTAATGCCTCCAAATTTTAAGTGCAAAGACAACATTTATGACTCTAGATCATGAGTAGGATAATTCCTCTCATATTCTTTGAGTTGTCGTGAGGCATAGGCTATAACTTTTCCATGTTGCATGAGAACACATCCCAACCCTTTGCGAAGCATCTTTGTAGATGACAAATCCCTCAAGGCGGATGGTATTGTCGAGCAGTCTTTGAAATAAGTCTCCTCTTGAGTTCTTGAAAACTCTTCTCACATTCTTCGCTCAGCAGAACTTTGTATCTTTTGAGTCAATTTGAGTCGATGGAGTAGCGATTAGAGAAAATCCTTCCACGAATCTCAGATAATAACCGGCTAAGCAAGAAAGCTACGTACTTGGTCCTTTGATTTAGGTTGTTCCCGACTTTGAATAGCTTGATCTTTCTTTGGGTCAGCGGATATTCCATGACTTGATACCACGTGCCCAAGGAATGCTACTTCTTGACGAACTCGCATTTCTTCAACTTGGCATAAAGCTTATATTCACGAAGCTTTTGGAGTGTCGACCTCAAGTGTTGCTCATGATCTTCACGGCTTTTGGAATAAATAAGGATGTCATGATAAAGGCGACCACAAAGTGATCTAAATATTCCTTGAATACTCGGTTCATCATATCCATGAAGGCGGCGGGAGCATTAGTCGATCAAAGGACATGACTAGGAATTCATAATGCCGTCTCAGGGGAGTTAAAGCCGTCTTTGGAATGTCGGTGGTTACAATCTTCAATTGGTGATATCCGGAGCGAAGATCGATCTTTGAAAAAATTTGGCTCCTTGCATGTTGGTTGAAACAGGTCATCAATACGTGGCAATGGATACCTATTTTTGATGGTGACATGATTGACTCCAGATAATCAATACAAAATCGCATACTCCCATCTTTCTTCTTCACGAATAGAGCAGGAGCACCCCGAGGAGAAGTACTGGGACGAATAAAGCCGATGTCTAACAATTCCTGCGGTTGGGTCTTTAACTCACGAAGTTTGATAGGAGCCATTCGATATGGGGCTTTGGAAATAGGTTTTATCTAGGGTTCAAGGTCGATACAAAATTCAATTTCACGCTTCTGGGGTAGGCGGGGAAGTTCTTGGGAATCGTCGGAAATTTATTAACAATAGAAATATCGTTCAAAAGCGGCGTATTTTGTTTAAATCGTGACATGAGCTAAGAAAGCTTGACATCCAGTTTTTGATAAGCGAATAGCTTTATGGCTTGAGATGGTAGTGATTGATTTTAATGGTTTGGTCGTTTGAATTAGCATAATAGGTTGATTAGGAATATGAAAGCTAATGACCTTACGAAAACAATCAATTTTGCATGATAAGTAGTTAACGATCAATCCCTAGAATCACGTCAAATCAAGTATTTTTAATGAAATAAGATCGACGGGTAATGTGAGGTACCGATTTGAGACAAACAAGACTTATAAGCGGTGGATGTAATGAAGGTTTCTCCAGCGGAGTTTCCACGAGATAAGTCGAAAGTCTAATTTCTCTCGGTCAAATTTAATCGATGGCGCAAGTAGGAGAAATAAAAGAATGGGTAGAAGCCGGTATCAAATAAAGTATAGACTTCATTAGAGTTTATGATAAGCTTACGTGATGACCTCATTCGGGTTCCTTGCTCTCTGGGAGAGTCACAACAAGCGCTCTCCCTTTACTCTCTGGTTTTGACTTTTACGGAGCGGCCTTTGGTGCCTCCATCCTAGTTGAATTTGTCTTGATAAGCAACAAAATCGAGCTAAGTGACCTTCTCTTCCACAATTATAACATGCTTTGGAATGGCGTGGCGTGATTTGGATGATGTGTCCCTCTCCTCGCATTTGAAGCATATGATAGGTGGTCTTTCTCCTTCCTTAACAGCTTGGTCTTTGGTCTTGGCGTCTTTCCATCATTGTTGAATCTCCTTTTCTTGAAATGTCCATTCTTATTGTTTTTGGCCACGATTACCAGAAGTGGTTACCATATCTCGGCACATTGATTCCCTCACGCTTGTTGTCGCAGCCGATGACTACTCTCATTTGGTATTATAATTTTCTTAAATTTGCTCTCTTTTAGTTTGCGTTGACTCGTTATCGCGCTCCACTAAGCTTGAGCCCTATTTACAACATCGAATACAAACACGGTTTATGAGAAATAAGATGTTGGCGTATCTCGACTTCAAACCTCTTAAAAACATTAGCGCATTTCTCTTCATTATCCACCACGAGTGGGAATATGATAGTGATAACTCATAAATTTTGCCTCGTATTGCGACACGGTCGTATTGTTTTGTTCGACTTGATAAACTCCACCTCCTTCGTATGGCGAATACTTTCGGGAAAGTATTTGTCGTTGAACGACTCTGGAACTTCTCCCAAGATATCTTGATCTGACGAGGTTGAGTCGTTTCTGGGATTCCCACCGATGTCTGCCTCTCGCGTAACATAAAAGCGCAAAGGAACCTTTTGCTCCTCGGAGCATCCCAAGACATCAAATATCTTGGTAATCTGCTTTATCCATGCTTAGCGAGAAGTGGTTTTGGCTCTCCCTTAAACTCGGTGGTCGGCTCCTTGAATTGTTTAGCGGTGGCTGGCAGAGAGTTTCGTGTTTCCACCTACGTTTTGGGCGAGGAGTCGCTCTCGCTTTCTTTGTTGCATAAATTGCATAAAGCCTCACGAACATTTGATCATTCATCATTTGGTCGGTGTTGTTGTTTGCGTGAGAGATTGTCGCCTTCACGATGCACATTATCACGATTATTGATATGTGGTGAATCAGCGATCGCTTTGTGCTCCATTCTTTATTCTCAACATTCTCGGATGTCATTTTGAGAATCTTGCCACAAAACAAAAGGTTAATTGACGTGTAACAAATTATCCCTATATTACGTGAGCCCGATAAAATAGCACATAAACTTAGGTAGGTCATACTAGCGAAAAGGTATTCCCGTCTCTCCCCTCTAGTACTATTCTCACATCTTAGCGAGGATCGTATCCACTAGCTACGATACCAAGTTGTGGCGCCCCCAAAATTAGGTATACATCACCCATCTTGGGTAGTCGGATACGTAGTCTGAGAATTTAAATACAACTTACTAATATAAGCGTAGGTATGCAATACGACATAAAGCGTGAGTTTGAATACAAATATTGTCTACTAGATATTATACAAACTCAAAAGAGTCCTCATTACAATTATTATCACCTTTATTTCACGAGAATAGTGAGGGACTACTAATCTTATCCTACGGACCATTACTCAGTTCCCAGGCTTCGTCCCGGCTATATTCTCATTTCACGAAGAGAAACGGTGAAAGAAAGGGTGAGCTCAACTAGCTCGAAGAAATATTATGACTAAGATAATGCGAGAATAAATTATCATTAGCCTCTGTGATGTTAAGCGATAAAATATAATGAACATCAAGTTTAAGCTGCGGCGGATCAACAATGATCCATTAAAAAGTTGAGTAGAAAATAAAATCTACTATCTTTTATGATTTTAAAAGTTTTTCATCAACATTATAAATTTGAGACTCGACTTTAATAAATATTCACATCATCGAATCACTTACTTTTCTGACGAGGATATTCTTTAGTATCACGACCACAATTATTCATGCACTACGGGCGAGAATAGTTGTGTATTCATTAATGGTCATGATCGTATGCCAACAATTTGTCCATCGATACTACTTCTGACCCTTTGAGGATTTTTATCACATCATTTGTAACATTACGGTCGTGATTACATTACGAATAGTCTCTGGTTATAATCATACCAAGTCCATCTATGCACTACAGGCCATGAGATGACTTTCATCACATCATTTGTAACATTACGGTCATGATTACAGAATAGTCTCGATCGTAATCATACCAAGTCCATCATACTACTACTGGGGCCACAGATGACTTTCAACATAATATAAACATGAGGATGATGACAATGATATATAAAATTGATAAAGCAAAGTTCAAAATTATTTTATCCAGGAATTATTAACGTCAAATTATCGACGTAATCTTTGTTTTGTAGAGTAAAATTCAAGAATGATCGGAAGAATATTTCCATGAAAAGATCTTTGGATGAAGCGCTTGAAATATCGAGGATATTCTACTAATTTCATGGAGTATAGAAGTCAAAGTTTTAACTTATTTGGGTATAATAAAGAATGGAATAACAAAAGAAATCACCGTGCATGCGATAGGCCTTGCAGGCGAGTTATTCAACGAGAATAATAATAACGGAAACGGTCGGTGAAATTCACTGCAAGCGGGATGTTCAACAGAAGAATAATAAATGCGGAATAATAAATGATGGAACCGGTCAAAAGCGTATAAGCACAGAACGAGGATATAAAAGCCAGAATAATAAAAAGGCGGAATAATAAAAATGGAACCGAGTGCGGTGTAAAACACACAGACAGGATATTCAACAGAATAATAATAAAAAAGCGGAACCGGTCAAATTGTAAAACACCACAGACAGGATGTTCAGCGAATAAGAATAATAGAAGAATGTCACCAAGTATAGGGTAAACCAGCGTATCTGAGTTATTCAAGCGAGAATAATAAGAAATGGAATAACAACAGTTCTCTTCATGAATAAGAAAGAATAACACCCTTACGAGTCTGACAAATAATATTCCTACCTTAGAAAAGGTGAATATTGGAAAAGTGAAGTAGCGAGAATACTTTTCTTCTTTCTCTCTATAGTTTTCTCTCTCTAGAGTTTGATGAATTAAGTAAGAAATAATGAAGGAATGAGCTTTCTATTTATAGAAAAAGCGAGGGTGGCTCTTGGTCTTATGAAAGGTTGAAATGACTCTTGGTGGTAATATTGAAGAGAACAACTATTATTTGAGAAGGGGTAATTAACCTTTTTGGAACAAGAAGAAAAGTTAACTCTTGGTAATATTGAAGGGACAACTACTATTTGCGAAGGGGTAATTACTATTAGCGAAGGTAATTACTATTGGCGAAGGTAATTACTATTGTCGAAGGTAATTACTATTGTGAAGGTAATTACTATTGGCGAAGGTAATTACTATTGTGAAGGTAATTACTTATTGCGAAGGTAAATACTACTGAAGGTAATTACTATTCACAAAGGTAATTACTATTGAAGGTAATTAAGAAGAGACTCTTAGATGATGACATATGGGCCCCCCATAAAATAATCAAACTTACCACAAGCGTCTCATATGGACTCTTTATATACATCGAGGATTGAATAAATATTACCACAAATCATTTTATTTTTAATCAACACATTTTAATCTTTCAACAATTATTAATCATTTATAACTTGTCGTCTCGATTAATAATATAACATATTATCTGAGATGATCTTGTGTGATAATTGAATCGATAATATAAGAGATATGATCGTGATTCTTTATGCGATAATTGAGTATAGCTAAGTGACTTCTCACGTAAGCATCGATAATCAATCTGAGTGTGCTTCTTATGCGACCACCAGCGTATTCTTGTACTTTTACCACCGGGTAGTTCAGCGGTTTTAACGGTAACACCACCTCGTAGTTATTTTTATAGAAAGATAATTTTGTCGTTTTTCTAACTACGACAATACTTAGTTAATGGGGTCCACTGATGATTGGTAGTAAATACGAATATTCCCAAACAAAAAGAATATTCCCAGAGCCAAGCGAATATTTTATAACAATTTGCTTACTTTGCAAAATTTATAAATATTACCACAACTATAACATTATATCAAATTTATTCCATAATATTCAAAAATAATATTTATAGAAAATTCATCTTTATTTATAAAATTTGGGGTCTTACACAAAGAACCAACTAAGCAATAGTCATTAACCATTATAATATTACACAATAACTAAGTCAAAGCATTAGTCAAGTAATCAATTTAATGTTACAAAATAATGAGAGATATCATTAGAGCGATAACCAATACAAGATTAGGCGGTATAATGTTACACAATAACCAAGACAACATTACACGAAGAAAGCGGTTAAGTGGAAGGTAACCAATGTATTTGATGAGTAACCATTAATATAAAAAAAATCCAGTAGAACTCATATAAAAATTATAAAGCAATCAAATAAACATTATTCAGCAACTAAATACATAATAAACAGTAACCAATTTATATCTATTTAGTAACCATAATATAAAACATATTAATGACCATTCAAAACATTCAGTATTCTTAATCTGTGACCATTTTAAGTGTGAAAAACTTAAGAAAGGTAATCAATATAGGAATTCGTAGTAACCATATGTAACTACATGCATACGAATTTTAAACTCACATACCTCCGTATTCAGATTTGTATCGAAGTTGTTGTGATCTTGTATTCAACAATCACTGCAGTACGATTGTTTTTTGTTACTGAACTTGAAGTTGTTGTTGATTTTGTATGCTATTTACCGATCTCAGAGTTGCGCCGCTGCAAAAGGTTTCGTTTTCTCCGATCTCAGAGTTGCGCCGCTGCAAAAGGTTTCGTCTTCTCCGATCTCAAAGTTGTGTCGCGACAGAAGATTTGGATTTCTCCGATATGAAAGTTACATGTTTTTTCAATTGCTTCAATTTAGGAGCGGTTAGTTGCAAATAGCAAAGTTGGTAACTGACGTATAGGAGTTAATGACACGTGATTTTAGCAACGTAATATTATGTTTGTTTTATTTTTGTAATAATGTTGTGTGTGTTTTATTTTTGTAATTACTTTCTAATTGTTGTATATTAGTGTTAAGGACCCATTATAATTTGTAACATCCGACAGCCCATTACCCCTTGCACAAATATTAAAAATACAAGGCCTCCTGCTCCTGCATGTTGTGTTCCACAAGGCCACAAATGGCCCTCAAATTAATTGGGCATGTCACCGTTATTCCATGTCCCTTAAAAGTACAACTTTTTGGTGAGAATAATCTTTAATTTGGTATATATATAATTATCATTTCCAATGTGACATTTTTCTTTGAAGGCAATAATCAGGATTCCTCCATTTTATTTTTGTTTTTGTGGTCTGAAATGTATGGTTCTGCAACATTTTAGGTGACACTGATACATGATAGCCTTCTTAGTTGTAACTTTGTGAAATTTGATTAATTCAAGATGATGACACATGAACCTGGAGTACTCCAAGAAAGAAGAGGGTTTCTGTTCAATATCTCTCTTGCTGGACGTCACCAGTTTGCTGGACGTAGAATTAGTGTAGTGCATTGTATCACATTAGTTTATTGGGGCTACTAAATCTCTTCTGAGATTTGTAAGTGTACATAATTTCCCCTGAATATATATATATATATATATATATGGTTCAGTATTTTATTTCTATTGAATGGCAACTATATGTTGCAGTACGATAATTTAATTTACTTAAAAAGTAACGTGCCAACTTTCAAATCTAGATCTGAATTTATATTGGCCACTGAGTAACCTTTATACTTGTGTTTTTTAAATTCAGTTTACTGAGAGCCACTAGTAGCTTCATCTGATCAAATCCACCAGGGAATATTTTTTATTTTTTACTCCCTAAGTTCATTAGTTTGTAGCAACTGCTGTAATTTTAAAGCAAGGCAAATATACCTTGTAGAATTAACCTCAAATATAGTGTATAATGATGAGCAGTAATTAAGACTGAAGGGTTTGATCACTAACTGATAGAAGACATATAGTGTGAAAATTCACAAATTATATGGCCAGGCAGGCAGGCTAGGATTTCAATGCTGGATATGTATAAATAAATCTGCAAATAGATAGCTACAGTTGTTAAAATGGTCCTTAAAAATCTAAGTTAAGTCATCGATATGCAAGCTCATGGATCTCCATCAAGTGAGATTTTTTGTTGCTGGAATTCCTTCTTTCAAACTAATTAATCTTACGAACCACAATATAAGGTTTTAAATATATAATATTATAATTTGTAATTCATCTATAAAAGTAGCTAATAAGTTGACTAAAAACTTCAAATTTTGATTAATTGTTCCATAGTTTGGGAAAATTAATATATATATATATATATATGTATTTAAAGTCATTAGACTTGTCACTCAAAGGTTAACAAGGGTTGGAATAAGATGTTGTGAAATACTATAATTCGCAAAATGAATTTAAAAAAAGTACTCCAAGTGTCCATAAATAATTTTTTTTACTGATGTATTTTGACCCCTCTAAAAATGTTGTGGTTCCGCCACTGACCACTAATACTAAAATTTATCTACCTACAAGATTGCCATGTGAAAATATTTCTTGGTTCTCGAGCCTCTGTCTGTTTGAAGTTTTATGGAGATATCAGCATATCCAATGAAGCTTGGAAACAGCTATTGTTTTGTTCCCACATTATGCTAATTAAATCTACTCATTCCATGCATATACTGTAACTGTATATATAGATACTTAACGCATGTAGAAACCATATTACATAGATCAGCTTTTCTTGATGTAATATCCCAGCCTGCTCGCTTTAATTGTTCTCCATCCATCGTGTGCTATCGATAGATTTTTTTTTTTACCAACTGTGCCTCCTCTCTTTATTTGTGTATAAATTCTTGCAATTATGCATTGCTTAAATATAAGAAGTTGGAAGGTAATGCTTAATTTCTTGATAATTTTGCATTTTAGTTTCTTTCATTGGACTGAATGCATTATAGAGTTTCTGATCATTAATGTTTCTGTAGAATGTCATATTGGAAAAAGGGAAATCCCCTTCAAGGACAATGGGGTGTTCATCCTCTATGTACTCAATCAGAAGGAAGAAGACAAAGAGGAACATTCAGCAAGCTAGCATCTTTGTCCCTCCATTGCGGATTCCAGTTCAATCCGACGATCTTCACAAGATGCTTAGAGGCCTAATTCCTAAAGATATTGCGGATAGAATAAGTTCTCTTCGGAATCAAATTGTTTTAGTGGCAGAGGATACTGGTATGCTCATCAAACCTATAGGTGAAAACAAAAATAATTGAAGCTTTTTAGCACTTTTCGAGAGATTTATAGTTCTTGCAGGTGGATCCTCTATTCCTGAATTACAACGAGCATTGGAGGAGTACTTGTCTCTCCTTCTTAGTCTCACTAAGAAAGGTTTCACTCTTTTATGTATCTAGACTCAGTAGTTTGCTTATTTTTGTGCATGTCACATTTTTGTATGCAAGTGTATAACATGTGTAGTTAACAGAAAATGGTCTCCAAGAAATGGTGGAATTCAAGTGGAAAAATCTAGTAGATGGACAAGAAGTAAGCATTTCAACAAGTGATCCATTACATTTTGACTAAAAATGATTTGGATACTTAGATACATATATATTTTGTTAAGCAGAAAGTCTGTGTCCAAAGCTCATGGTTCGAGTTGCTCTCTGTGATTCATATGATGGCTGTATTGACATTGACAGAGGCCAACTCAATGCTGGTTTCCAAGGATCACAATACTCGTTGCGAAAGAGTTGTTTCTTCAGGTCTGTTTTTTTCTACCTATCTGTTTTTATGGAGCCATATTTGTAATGTTTGCTAATTATGTGTACCACCACCAGATAACATGAGGAATGCTGTCGATTTATTGCTGAAGGCGGCAGGGTACTTGGAATTCATTATTCGTGACGTTCTCATACACTTGGCACCAGATATTAGGTGTGAAGACATAATATTTTTCAAACATCTGTTTTTCTTTTCTTAGTCACTTTCTATAAGATCTCATCAATTATGCGACCAGGAGCAAGCTGCCTAAAGATTTGCATGAGGGTGTTTTGGAGGCTATTTCAATTCAAGCACTAGCTCAGGTATGTACTACCTAAAAGAATTACTCAAGTTATAATTACCTTTTCTTACTCTTACTTAGCTGCTCAAAGGAAAATTGGCGATTGTTTTTTCTGTCTCACATTTTCAGGGAACTGAAATTCAGCTTGGTTTAGCTGTTGCAAGTAAAACTGCCACTCAACCTGTAAAAAGAAGGCTGGCATGTGAACAACTAAGTTATTTGGCACAGGTATGTGCCAATATCCTCCTCAGGCTGTCTCAAGGAATTTGTATTTTTTTTGTTGTTGTAAATAAACTGCTGGGATCTTTTGTTTCATCAGTCTCATTACTGTTTGTCGACGAGCAATTACAATCACGGCTATGGAAAGAAGCAACTGTTGTTCATCAAATGGAAGTACCTTGAAGCAAAGGTTCATCATTATACTCTTAATCTAAAACATCTACATTCATTTCTTGGGCTCAAATTCTAATAGTTGTAACTTTTTCAGGCTGCAGCCTACTACTACAACGGCCTGATAGTCGACAAGGGTACTGAACCATCCTGCCACATTGCCGCTGTGTGTTGTTTCCTTGCTTCAAAAGAACTTCTGGCTGAAAGCAAGAAGGCCTGTTTGAGCTTTTGTCTTGCAGCTCCTGTAACCAGGTTGGTTGTGACTCGACTTATGTGCCACTTAATCCTTCCTTTTCTAAATCTAAATTTTTGTTTCAATTAAAAACTTTTTTCTTGTATGTGAAGGCCTCCTGCTCTTTGGGGTGCAATGAAGCATCTAAACAAGAAAATTCCTGAAACTGCCTCGAGGAAATATCAGATGTATGGCTACCTCTTGGACCAGAAGAAGTAAGGGCAATGAAATTTTCCATTCTTCTTCTTCTTCTGTAATCTGAGCTCATTTTATAACCTAAATAATACTATTAACTTGAGTTGTGGAAAAAATGATGCAGGGGACTACAAGTTTTGCCTGATCTTCCTGAATTTCAGTTGTCGCTAAGACCTGAAGATCATAAACTGCCACAAACAAATTCAACATTGGATACTGAAAAATGGGAAATCCAAGATCAAGTCCTTAAGGAGCACCATATAGATAATGAAGATGAGATGAAAACTATGTGATAATGTGAACGAGTCCCTCTTTTTCCCCTTGTTGTATTTCTAAGCAAAATAAATTTTCTATATTAAAACATCTACATCTTTGTATCTTAAGAACATTACGAAAATGGCTCCTTTTCACTTTCTTACCACACTTTTACAGGAGATTAAATTAAGCACTCTAGCAGAAACAAAACTCGAACACACAAAGTTCACATTTTTATAGAACAATGCATCGTCCCCATGTTATTCATCAAGTAATGCCGTCGGAGGTGTCGAAGGAGGCGAATTGGGTGACGGGTCCTGAAGGGGAGAGGTCGAGGACGTGGAGGCGGCCGTTGCCGAGGATTCCGAAGTTTTGGGCAGTGGCGACGGCGAGACGGTCCTCGTAGAAGGGGCTGAATTTGACGGAGTAGCCGTTGAAAGGTGTTTTGAAGACCGGCATGATGGGGGATCTTGTTTAGTTTTGACTATTTTGAGAGCTCTAATGGATGTCGAGAAACGGTGGGGTTAAGATTTGGTAAAGTAGCAGATGGACACATGCCCTTGTGTCGATTCTGTGTATAACACATTTTAAATCTGGATTTCATGAATTACTTAAAATGTGGAGAATTCTAAATCTTTGAAAGTTATAATAGAAGGAAATTCTAGTCCAGTTTAAAAGTTTATAAGTATTATTTATATAAAATACAATCTGTGATGATATTACTGAAACTTTTAAATAATTTATAATTATTATATGAAGTATATATTTTTTTTCATAAACAATGATTCCTATCAATCTCTCTTGTATGATGTTGATTTTGCGACACGGAAATGAACAAAGATTAATGACCTTGGCTGATCTGCAGAATTAGAATTTAATTTTCTTTCAAAACGTCTCCTCTCCTCTCTGTTTCAAGGAATTATGAGTTTCAGAATAGAATATTAGAAGCATAAGCTAGTAATTGGACTTATGGTATCTTGCACCACCATACTTCTGCCCTTTCTCCGTGCAGCAGAATCTGCAGTCGTGTGCGAGTGCGACTCTGCTCCT
The DNA here is from genome assembly GCA_020205615.1 of Panax quinquefolius. NCBI lineage: Eukaryota > Viridiplantae > Streptophyta > Magnoliopsida > Apiales > Araliaceae > Panax > Panax quinquefolius. The sequence goes on from JAINUW010000363.1 coordinate 391,068, forward strand.
TATTTAAAAACTAACCTACTCGTATATTTGCATTACCTAACACCAAAATGCTCAAGCAATAGTTTCCATGAAAACAGAGACTCATATTCGATGTATACTTTCACTTCATTTATAAAAAGCATAAAATCATATTCTTTTATTTAAAATACTACAATTATATATATATGGAATTATGGATGAAGAGATTTATGACCTTCTTTCTGGTCGACTGAAATTTATCAAATTCAAGATTTTCAAGCTCCTTGACTCCTCCGGAAGCAGGAACAGCTTTGTTCTCTGAATCTACGTACGGTTACATCAATCAAGATCTGCATTGGTATTACTAGTGTTTGAAACGCAATGCCATCTGTCAGACTCCCAGAGGACATGCATAATCCTCTCTCCTGCTGCATAACCTAACAAGCACTAAAAATAATACTAGTCTGTCTTACTGTCAAAATCATGGTAATGGTAATGGTAATGGTAATGGTAATGGTAATATATAGGAGGACTTCAGAGTTCAGGGAAAGAATTGAGAGAGGAGGCTTACACCACGACGTATAACTTCAATTCCTCAACTGCAGCCTCAGCACTTGCTACTAGTTGCTCCACACAGAATCTCGATGAAACCACCGAAAAATCTAATGCTATAAATGGGAATATTTAAGCAGGAACCTTACTACTTCCAGAGGACTCGCTGATAAGATCATGGTTCATTGTGTTCCAAGGAAGGAACAAGTATATTGCATCTCATAATCACATATTAGATATATCCATTTGACACATGGTTTAAGAAATGCCTGCTATGTAACAGTTTTACTTAACAGGATTCTGGTGACCATTACAACTATTACAAAATTACAGTGCTGCAACGAGCCATTACAACTGCTACAGTGAATTAAAAAAGTTGTTATGATCTGTAACAACATTGCTGCGATCATCAACCATAAAAAACTATACACACACACACAATTCTCATCTATATAAAATTTGTAAACTGTAATAAATCTATACTTCCTTCATTTGGGAAAAAACTCAATATATAGAGTCCTTCATTGTTTACCTTCATGTTAAACTGACTTATTGTTTAAGGTTTTAAGAGTTGTATGCTATATATTGTTTGCATTCAATTATAATTTTGAATCTTATTAATACTTAAAATAGGTATGAATCATAAGAGGGTCTCACTTATTACACATATTTTAAAAAAAATACCAATCATACTAATCCATATAACTGACAATCGACATAAATATTAGTAATATATATCATTTTTCAAAATTTAAACATAATCTGTAAACAGTAAACAATAAGAAATATATATTCATTAGTTATAAATAGTAGGAATTAAATGGTCAAAAACTTTGGGCCACAATTGAAGTCTTACAATGACCACATACTGGATACTAGCTAATGACCAAAAGCAAGTCCACTGTCTACTCGCCTTGAAAGTTTGCATTAGGAAGTCCCGAAATGTTTTTTTATTTGGTTCGGTTGCATTTTAATTTTCTTCAATTCCTCGTCCATACATTTTTTTTAAAGAAAAAGTATGTAAGAGATTATTTACCTTACTTTCCAAAAATGTAAGAATACATAAATTTCACTAAATTAATTATGTGTATCAACACGACTTTATAGTTTAATTATAGCAATGAAATCAACAATGAAGATATGTAATTGCTACTTGCCCGATAGTATCTTAGTCTACCACATGTTCACCTAAAAAATAATGACTTAAATGTACTATTGGTAGTAACTTATTTGTTTATATGCAGACAAATTTTTTCTCTATCTTTCGATGTGGGATTGGAGTGTTATAGTTATTCTTACAAAAGATTGTGGTCGTCCATCCATTGATCAAACAGTTAAATAGAGTTCCCGACCGCAATTTAATATTAGGCATACTGCAGTTTAATATTGCAGACATGATAGATGTCCAAAATACCCCTCCTAGTACAAGTTCCCCGTCCGCAAAATTAAATTACAGACGCTAGGTATTGATAATGCTTAAACGACGTCGTTTTTAAAGTCATTCCCGTCAAATAATAACAGAATAATTTATAATTAAACAAAAAAACAAACTATATTGATATTTCTATATATATTTATTTGTTTGTTTTTGAGGTATGTTATTTTTTGGGACTCATTTTTTAACCAAATTATAATTAAAAGGCGAGTCCACATACAAAAAAAATATCAAAAAATATTATGAAAGTATGACTTTCCTTTTTATATTGAGAGTTTAATGTCCCGAAACACCCATCTAATTGTTTTAGTTCACAATAATTGTTGAAGTAATCAAGAATATCTATTTGTATGGGGTGAAAGTAATTAGTACAAAATTGCAGTGATATTATTTAGGAGTAATAATAATAATAATAAAGTAACTAAAATTTCATCTATAAAAAAAGTCGGGAGGGTAATTAAAATAGATTGGAACGTATACGCAATAAAACTTTAATGAGTAAATTAAATTATGAGATTTGGCACGTTGTGTTTGTGCTGATACTTGTTGATTAGTCTTCAAATACTACTACTATTCAAAACCAACTCCTGGAAAGTTGAGGAGACAGCACAAGCCACAGCCTGTCTTTTCCTCAACTGGTTATAATTCCATTTCCATACTTGTCATTAGTGTCCAGTTTTTTTGTTTATTGTTGTAGTGTTTAAGTTGGACACGATGATTGGAACAAATAATAGCTAGCCACCCCAAAGACTGTCCTGCTCATAGATACTGATTTCTTGTAAACTAAGAAAGTTTGTTTATTTACAATGATTTTATTTTATAAATAAGTTGATATAGGGTACCCATCCATAGTTAATTTTATAAATTTAAGTATAGTATTATAACGAATCGGTTATAACGACAATTATTTCTATCGCTATAGCATAATTAACCTTTTGGCTTACTCATCATTTAAATATATACATACACTACAACCTCTATAAATTAATACCGTTGGAACTGATTTTTTTTATTAATTTAGAGAGTTATTATTTAATCGATAAATTAATAATTTATTAATTTAATGAGTATTTTTCTATTCGGTAAACATAATTTTAATTACATTAAAATTATTGCATTTTATTGATGTTTATATCATACTTTTTTTGATGCAATGTATCATACATTCATACTTATTAAATTAATATATCAATAACGCGAAAGAATGCACTTATAGCGTCAACAACTCTTCACAAGTTTTTATTACAATTTGATAATGCAACACCTGAACTTTTGGACGCGATGAGAAAAATTAAGGATGAAATTCAATTAAATTTTAATTTCAAGACAAAATAAACTAGAATATATTTGTAATTTAAATGAATTATTAATTTATGATTTTGATGGGATCATAAATTTATATAAGGGTCTTTTAAAATTTATTATTTTATCAAAATTATTAATTTATCCCATTAGCCCAAGTCGGAACTGAAAAAAATTTATTTTAAAAAGATTACTAATTTATCGAGTATTAATTTATAAAGGTTCTACTATATATATATATATATGAAAATTTTATGCAATGTTCGAAAGACAAACCGAATTATAGCGACTGTTTTTTGAGATATAACGACAGTTCGAACTGTCGCCTTAGATATAGTCGACTTTAGTAATACTAATTTTTATGTTATAGCGATAAAAAAATCGTCATTATAACTGATTTATTTTTTTAATGTGTTTTTTTGGTTCGCTGACCAAATGCAGTAAAGTGCCGTGTTCAGCAAATCACTTGCTGCCAATATTCCCTTAATCTTTTTTCTCACGTTACGTTAATCGGACTTTTTGTTTCGGTTTGACGTACGCAAATATAATAAGTACTCTTAAACTCTGTAGTGTTGTCACTGTTAATTGTGCGGTCCTATTTTGCAAGTAACAACATGCATGATAATGATAGTTAGTAATCTTTCTTTCAAATTATAAAATTATTATTAATTTTTAAAATTCAATCTAATATATTCTTAAACTTAAAATTGAGAGATGATTTATTTATTATATATATATATATTGATTTTAAATTTAAAAAATTTCTTAAGTTTTAAATTTTATTTTTTTAAAAGTGCTTTAATTATGTAATCAAAGACTTTCTATTGCAATTTATAAAATTAAAGTTATTTTCACAGTCAAGATAGAAATAGTAGGAATGGTGGAGTAGTTATAAAAAATATTGTAATTGTACCTTTAACCATTTATTTGATGATAATTAAGAATGTTGACTATTTTTTGCAACATGAATTATTTATTATTAAATAACTAAAGCTGTATTGGAGTGGACTTTGGAAAGTCTAACTTGACACTTTCCTTCCTCCCACCATCGTTTAACACAAATAGCTTACTGGCTTCAAGTTCAACTCAACAAAGATCCCGTTCGTCAACCATTTATTTTAAAATTATTTAAAATTAAAATATAAATTAATTTTTAAGTTGTGATTTATAAGTAGATGTGTTTGACATCAATTTAACTTATAAGTTAGGAATTAAGTTAAAATAAGTTATGAAAGTGTTCAGTTTGTAATGACTTGTAAATTAAAATCAAATATAAAGATTATTAAAATGACATTAATAAAATGAGAGGTAAAATAAACATTATATTTGGTCAATCTAACTTATTTTAAAATGACCTATTAAATAAGTTATTATTACTAATTTGTTTTTTTAGGTTAAGTTAGGATAATAATTTTGGGGTTTGGACGGTTTAAACTTAACTACATGTAGTCAAGAAAGCTACATTTAAACATTTGACTTTTTGAGTTGAAGTGAAAAAAGTCTTTTAAAATCTTAACTCCGTTACTTTATTTGGCTAAAGACTTAATTACCCTCTTTATATAAAAAAGAACATGCACAAACATCACCATAAAATCCGGCATAAATATTACCATAAAATCTGTCAAGGAGACCAAAAATAATTATATAAATAAATCCTAAAAACAATTATATAAATAAATCTTTAAGGGACAAAGACAATCAAACCCCAACCAAGAACAGACACAATCAAACCCGCTCCCTGGCAACACACTCACCCATATGAAGGACTGGAACAGAGCATCCTTTTGAAACCTCATCATACCATGAATGTGATATATGACAAGGCATTGCAATGCAGCAAGAAAAAGAGCTTCTTTCATGTTGCAATATGTCCTTATTTAACGTGGGATCCGAGCAAAGAACAAAAGAAAGGCCACCTTGTGGCCGCCCCAAAAATTAGGTATATGTCACCCATCTTGGGTCGCCAACTTACGTAGATATATAAATTCAAATACAAACTTAATTATACATCGCCGTGTAACATACGACAATACATAAACCGAGAGTTCTAATAGGAATATTGTCATTTAGACAATATCCATACTCAAGGAGTCCTCATTACAATTATTATCACACTATTTCACGTAGAATAGTGAGGACTACTAATCTTATCTTGGGACCATCACTCGTTTCCCCAACTCGTCCAAATTTATATTCTCATTTCAAGAAGAAAACGGTGAAAAAAAGGGTGAGCTCAACTAGCCCAAGAAGAAATATTATGACTAAGATAATGCGAATAAATTATCATTAGCCTTCAACAAATGTTAAACCGATAAAATACAATAGACAACCGGTTTTAGCTGCAATGAATACGCAATCCATTAAAAAAGTCAAGTAGAAAATAAAATCTACTATCTTTTAGGTTTTAAAAGGTTTTCATAAATTTTTATCACTAAGACTCGGTTTAATGAATAAACCACAATATCTAATCATCCCCTGCATACCACGGTCAAGGATTTTCATCAAATTATCAATGGGTCACTATCTATTAGAATCAACCACGGTCATAATCATACCAAAAACTATTCATCGATGCTTTACTGCCAATCGAGGACTTTTATCACATCATTTATAACGGTCATGATTATACCGAATGATCCTCGGTTATAATCATACTAAGTCCATCTATGACGTATGTGACGCCCCCAAAATTAGGTATACATCACCCATCTTGGGTCGCCACTTACATGGTAAAGAATTTAAATACAACTTACTAACATAACTATCGTGTACAATACAACATAAACTGTGAGTTTAAATACAAATATCGTCTACTAGATATTATACAAACTCAAAAAAGGAGTCCTCATTACAATTATTATCACACTATTTCACGAGAATAGTGAGGACTACTAATCTTATCTTGAGGACCATCACTCGTTTCCCCGACTCGTCCCGGCCTATATTCTCATTTCACGAAGAGAAACGGTGAAAGAAAAGGTGAGCTCAACTAACCCAAAGAAGAAATATTATGACTAAGATAATGCGAATAAATTATCAATAGTCTTCAACAATGTTAAAGCGATAAAATACAATAGATAAACCGGTTTAAGCTGCGGTGAATATCGCAATCCATTAAAAAAGTCAAGTAGAAAATAAAATCTATTATCTTTTAGGTTTTAAAAGGTTTTCATCACTTTATTATAAATTTGAGACTAGAAACTTTAATAAATATTCCACATCATCGAATCACCCCGCACTACTCTGACGAGGATATTCTTTAGTATCACGACCACAATTATTCATGCCACTACGGGCGAGAATATTTGTGTATTCATTAATGGTCATGATCATGCCAACAAGCTGTCCATCAATGCACACTACTACCATCGAGGATTTTTACCACATCATTTGTAACATTACGGCCATGATTACACCAGAATAGTCTCGAGTCGTCATAATCATACCAAGTCCATCTATGCACTACGGTGCCACGGATGACTTTAAAAAAAAATATAAACATGAGGATGATGACAATGATATAAGAATTGATAAAACAAGTTCAAGAATTATTTTATCCAAGGAATTATTAACGTCCAAATTATCAACATGATCTTTGTTTTGTAGAGTAAAATTCAAGAATGATCGGAAGAATATTTTCATGAAAAGATCTTTGGATGAAACGCAAATATCGAGGATATTCCACTAATTTCATGGAGTATAGAAAGTCAAAGTTTTAACCAATTTGGGTATAATAAAGAATGGAATAACAAAAGAAATCACCATACATGCGATGATCGCTTGCAGACGAGTTATTCAGCGAAGAATAATAAAGAAGCGGAACGAGTCGGTGAAATTCACTGCAAGCGGGATGTTCTAATGAGAATAATAAAGATGGAACGGATCGATTGTAAAACACACGAGATAGGATATTCCAACGAGAATAATAAAGGCGGAACCCAGTCGGTGTAAAAACACAGCGAGGATGTTCCAATGAGAATAATAAAAAAGCGGAACCGGTCGGTGTAAAACACGCATGCGGGATGTTCCAGCAGAATAATAATAAAAAGCGGAACCCGTCCGGTGTAAAACACATGACAGGATGTTCCAGCGAGAATAATAGAAGAATGTCACCAAGTATAGGGTAAACCACTTATACGAGTTATTCCAATGAGAATAATAAGCGATGGAATAACAACAGTTCTCTTCATGAATAAGAAAGAATAACACCCCTTACATTTGGTAGGAGATTGAATCTGCGGCGGTGTAGTAAGAAAATACTACTCTTCTTTTTCTCTTATTCTCTCTATACTTTCTCTCTCTATAAGCTTGAATGAATTCGTGAAAAATAATGAAGCCTAGGCCTCTATTTATAGAAGATTTCTAGCTTAGCTTTTCTTAGTGTGAAAAAGGCAAGTGGCTTCAGCGACTAATGATGTGAAAAGAAAAGTGGTTTGGCGCCTATAATGTGAAACGACAAGTGGTTCGACGCCTGTAATGTGAAACGACAAGTGGTTCGATGCCTGTAATGTGAAACGACAAGTGGTTCGACGTCTGGTAAAGGTAATTACTATTAACGAAGGTAAATACTATTGACGAAGGTAAATACTATTGACGAAGGTAAATACTATTGACGAAGGTAAATACTATTCACAAGGGTAATTACTATTGACGAAGGTAAATACTATTCAAAAGGGTAATTACTATTGACGAAGGTAATTACTATATTGTGAAGAGACTCTTAGATGATGACATATGAGCCCCCATAAAATAATCAAACTTACCACAAATCATTTTTTTCATCAACACATATTTAATCTTTCAACAATTATTAATCATTTATAACTTGTCGTCTCAATTATTGATTTAATACTATAACATATTATACGGATGATCTTGTGACAATAATTGAATCAATAATATAAGAGATATGACGAAAGAATTATTGTAGTAATAATTGAGCATAATTGAGTGACTTCTCACGTAAGCATCGATAATCAATCTGAGTGTCTTCTTATGCAACTTCTGGCGATATTCTTGTACTTTTACCACCGGGTAGTTCAACAGCTTTTAGCAGTAACACCTCCGTAGTTATTTTTATAAAATATTTTTGTCGTTTTCTCAATCAAACAATAATTACATTGTGGGGTCCACCAATGATTGAGCCATTATACGAATATTCCCTAACAAAAGAATATTCCCCACCAAACGAATATTTTATAACAACTTGCATACTTTGCAAAATTTATAAATATTACCCACAACTATAACATTATATCAAATTTATTCCATAATATTCAAAAATAATATTTATAGAAAAAATTCATCTTTATTTATAAAAGTTGGGTCTTACAACCTCCCTTCTTATGAAATTTAAGCCCTCGAAATTAGGGTACGATACTGGTATGTCGAAGAGGTAAGGATACCTTGATTTCATTTGATTCTAACTCCCAAGTCATTTCCTCAACATCGTGGTTCCTCCACAAAACTTTGACTTGAGGTATAACCTTGGGGCGTAGAATATGTTTCCTTCTTATCAAAATTTGAGCAGGAACCTCTTCATACGTCAAATCTTCCGCTTATTTCGTAGGTTCTAACTCGATAATATGGTTCGGGTCTTTCACATATTTACGTAACATAGATATGTGAAAAACGTTATGAACACGAGACATATTTGGCGGTAGCAGAAAGCGAGTCTATAGGCCACGATTCCTACTCGATCGAGGATTAAAATGGACCAGATGAATCGAGGGTTAAGTTTCCTCTCTTTCCAAATCTTGTAACTCCTTTCCATGGAGCGACTCTTAACAACACATGATCTCTCTATATCGAATTCCACGTCCTTTCGATGAAGATCAAAGATAACTCTTTTTATCGATTTTTGTGAGGTTTTTATATCGTTGTCGGATCGTTTGAATCTTTTCCGTAGTCATACGTACCAACTCCGGTCCCAACAACGTTGCTTCACCCACCTCATCCCAAAGATCTTGGAAACGACACTTTCTTCCATACAACGCTTCGAATGGAGCCATGCCAATACTTGCAACGATAAGCTGTTGTTGTAGGAAAACTCCACCGATGGTAAGAACTTGTCCCAACTCCCTTGAAATCAAGGACACGAGTCTTAATAGATCTTGAGAGTTTGAATAGTCCTCTCCCATGTCCGTCAAATCGAGGATGATATCTAGAAAGCTAAATCGTAAGTCTGTGCCCATAGCTTTTTGCAAACTAACCCAAAATCGTGAAGTGAATCTTGGGTCTCGATCGAAACTATGGATCTTGGCATACCATGCGATCTTACAATCTCGTTTATGTACATCTGAGCAAGGCGTTCAAGTGTATAAGTTTCTCGTATCGGTAAGAAATGAGCGGACTTGGTCAATCTATCAACAATGACCCAATTCGCATCAATGCCTTGAGAAACCTTAGGAAGGCCGTGCTTGAAATCCATGGTAATGTGCTCCCACTTCCATTCGGAATTTCAAGTGGTTGCAATGGACCTTTTGGTACTTGATGCTCCGCTTTAACTTCGTTGACAAGTTAGACACCTTGAGATAAGCAGTATTATCTCTCTCTCATATTGCTCCACCAAAATGTATGGCCGAATATCATGATACATTTTGGTACTCCCGAGATGGATTGCAAATGGTGTGTTGTGCGCCTCCATCATGATATTATAATTTAAATCGTGGTCGTTAGGAACACAAAGTGCCTGGAGTTGACTCAAGTATTCCTTCTTCATCGATTCTTGCTTCCGGATAGCACCTTCTTTGCACTTTTTTCCTCATACGCATCACTCCGTGTCTCAGAAGCTTGAGCGACTTTAACTTTATCGATTAAAGTCGGTTCACTCGTATACCATTATCATCACATGCGTCCACCAGAGTCTTTAACTCTATCTCCATCCTTTGCAAGTCACACAAATGGGCGCTGCGTTGACAATATCGCTTTTCGTACTTGCATATGATTTTCTACTTTCGTCGTACCTACCACGTTCGCTTTTCCAGGATGGTATTGGATGGTATGATCATAATCTTTCAACAGTTCAAGCCAACGTCGTTGTCGCATGTTGAGTTCCTTTTGAGTGAAGAAATATTTGAGGCTTTTATGATCCGTAAAGATCTCCACTTTCTCCCCATACAAGTAATGCCTCCAAATTTTAAGTGCAAAGACAACAGCTGCCAACTCTAGATCATGAGTAGGATAATTCCTCTCATATTCTTTGAGTTGTCGCGAGGCATAAGCTATAACTTTTCCATGTTGCATAAGAACACATCCCAACCCTTTGCTCGAAGCATCACTGTAGATGACAAATCCTCCGAGGCGGATGGTATTGTCGAGCAGTCTTTGAAATAAGTCTCCTCTTGAGTTCTTGAAAACTCTTCTCACATTCTTCGCTCCAACCGAACTTTGTATCTTTTCGAGTCAATTTGAGTCGATGGAGTAGCGATTCGAGAAAATCCTTCCACGAATCTCCGATAATACCAAAATTAAACCAAGAAAGCTACGTGCTTGATCCTTCGATTTAGGTTGTTCGACTTTGAATAGCTTGATCTTTCTTTGGGTCAACAGATATTCCATGACTTGATACCACGTGCCCAAGGAATGCTACTTCTTCAAGCGAGAACTCGCATTTCTTCAACTTGGCATAAAGCTTATATTCACGAAGCTTTTGGAGTGTCGACCTCAAGTGTTTTTCATGATCTTCACGACTTTTGGAATAAATAAGGATGTCATCAATAAAGGCGACCATAAAGTGATCTAAATATTCCTTGAATACTCGGTTCATCATATCCATGAAGGCGGTAGGAGCATTAGTCGATCAAAGGACATGACTAGGAATTCATAATGCCGTCTTAGGAGTTCGAAAGTCGTCTTTGGAATGTCGTGATTCTAATCTTCAATTGGTGATATCCGGAGCGAAGATCAATCTTTGAAAAGAATTTGGCTCCTTGAATTGGTCAAACAGCGGTCATCAATACGTGGCAATGGATACCTATTTTTGATGGTGACATGATTTGACTCCGATAATCAATACAAAGTCGCATACTCCCATCTTTCTTCTTCACACGAATAAGCGAGAACACCCCGAGGAGAAGTACTAGGGACGAATAAAGCCGATGTCTAACAATTCCTGCGGTTGGGTCTTTAACTCACGAAGTTGATAGAGCCATTCGATATGGGGCTTTGGAAATAGGTTTTTGTACCGAGGTTCAAGGTCGATACAAAATTCAATTTCACGCCCGGGGTAGGCAGGGAAGTTCTTGAGAATCGTCGGAAATTTATTAACAATAGGAATATCGTTTTAAAGCGGCGTATTTTTATTTAAATCGTGACATGAGCTAAGAAAGCTTGACATCCATTTTTCAATAAGCGAATAGCTTTATGGCTTGAGATGACCGTGATTGATTTTAATGGTTTTGTCGTTTGAATTAGCATAATAGGTTGATTAGGAATATGAAAGCTAACAACCTTACGAAAACAATCAATTTTGCATGATAAGTAGTTAACCAATCAATCCCAGAATCACGTCAAATGCAAGTATTTTTAATGAAATAAGATCACGAGTAATGTGAGGGTACCGATTTGAACCAAACAAGACTTATAAGCGGTGGATGTAATGAAGGTTTCTCCCAACGAAGTTTCCACGAGATAAGTCAAAGTCTAATTTCTCCGAGTCAAATTTAATCGATGAGCGCAAGTAGGAGAAATAAAAGAATGGGTAGAACCGGTATCAAATAAAGTATAGACTTCATTAGAGTTTATGATAAGCTTACTCGTGATGACCTCATTCTCGGATTCCTTGCTCTTTGGGAGGTCACAACAAAAAGCGCTCTCCCACTTACCTTCTAGGTTTTGAATTTTACGGGATGGCCTTTGGTGCCTCCATCCAAGTGAATTTGTCTTGATGGCGACAAAATCGAGCTAAGTGACCTTCTCTTCCACAATTATAACATGCTTTTGGACGGCATGGCGCATTTTGGTGATGTGTCCCTCTCCTCCGCATTTGAAGCATATAATAGGTGGTCTTTCTCCTTCCTTAACAATGGGTCTTTGGTCTTTGACGTCTTTCCACCATTGTTTAATCTCGATTTCTTGAAATGTCCATTCTTATTGTTTTGGCCACGATTACCCAAAGTGGTTACCATATCCGGCTGTTGATTCCCTCCACGCTTGTTGTCACCGCTTGATGACTACTCTCATTTGGTATTATAATTTTGTCAATTTGCTCTCTTTTAGTTGTGTTGACTCATTATCGCGTTCCACTAATCTGAGCCCTATTTACAACATCCGAATACAAATACGGTTTATGAGAAATAAGATGTTGGCGTATCTTGACTTCAAACCTCTTAAAAACATTAGCGCCATTCTCTCTTCATTATCCACCAAGTGGGAATAAACCGTGATAACTCCGTAAATTTTGCCTCGTATTGCGACACGGTCATATTGTTTTGTTCTAACTTGATAAATTCCACCTCCTTCATGTGGCGAATACTTTCGGGAAAGTATTTGTCGTTGAACGACTCTGGAACTTCTCCCAAGATATCTTGATCAACGAGTTGAGTACGTTTCTTACCGATTCCACCAAGAATGTCCTCTCTCGCGCGCAACATAAAGCGCGTAAAGGAACCTTTGCTCCTCGGAGCATCCCAAGACATCAAATATCTTGGTAATCTGCTTTATCCATGCTTCCGCGGAAGTGGTTTTGGCTCTCCCTTAAACTCCGGTGGTCCCAGCTCCTTGAATTGTTTAGCGGTGACCGCCCGAGAGTTTTCCGTGTTTCCACCCTACGTTTTGGGCGAGTCGCTATCGCTTTTTGTTGCATAAATTGCATAAAGCCTCACGAACATTTGATCATTCATCATTTGGTCGGTGTTGTTGTTTGCATGAGGATTATCGCCTTTCACGATGCACATTATCACGATTATTGATATATGGTGAATCGGCGATCGCTGCGCTCCATTCTTATTCTCAACATTCTCGGATGTCATTTTTGAATCGCTTACAAAACAAAAGGTTAATTGACGTGTAACAAATTATCCCTATCTTACGACCAACCAATAAAATAGCACAAAAAACTTAGGTAGGTCATACTAGCGAAGGTATTCCCGTCTCTCCCTCCTAGTACTATTCTCACATCTTAGCCGGGGATCATATCCCTAAGCTCGATATCAACCGTTATGGCCCCCAAAATTAGGTATACATCACCCATCTTGGGTCGCCACTTACATAGGTATGTAATTTAAATACAACTTACTAACATAAGCGTAGGTGTACAATACAACATAAAGCGTGAGTTAAAAATACAAATATAAATCTACTAGATATTATACAAACTCAAAAAGGAGTCCTCATTATAATTATTATCACCTTATTTCACGAGAATAGTGAGGACTACTAATGCTATCTTGAGGACCATCACTCGTTTCCGACTCGTCCCAAATTTATATTCTCATTTCACGAAGAAGCGGTGAAAGAAAGGTGAGCTCAACTAGCCCGGTAAGAAATATTATGACTAAGATAATGCGAGAATAAATTATCAATAGTCTTCAACAATGTTAAACCGATAAAATACAATAAACAACCGGTTTAACTACGGTTGAATATCTGCAATCCATTAAAAGAGTCAAGTAGAAAATAAAGTCTACTATCTTTTAGGTTTTAAAAGGTTTTTCATCTTTGTTATAATTTGAGACTCGACTTTAATAAATATTCCACATCATCGAATCACCCACGCACTACGGCCGAGGATATTCTTTAGTATCACGACCACAATTATTCATGCTCTACGGGCCAAGAATATTTGTGTATTCATTAATGGTCGTGATCATGCCAACAATTGTCCATCAATGCACTACGACCATCGAGGATTTTTACCACATCATTTGTAACATTACGGTCATGATTACACCAAGAATAGTCTCTGGTCATAATCATACCAAGTCCATCTATGCACTTCTGAGCCACAAATGACTTTAAAAAATATAAACATGAGGATGATGACAATGATATAAGAATTGATAAAACAAGTTCAAGAATTATTTTATCCGGGGAATTATTAACGCCCAAATTATCAACGTGATACTTTTTTGTAGAGTAAAACTCAAGAATGATCGGAAGAATATTTTCATGAAAGATCTTTGGATGAAACGCAAATATCAAGGATATTTCACTAATTTCATGGAGTATAGAAGTCAAAGTTTTAAACCAATTTGGGTATAATAAAGAATGGAATAACAAAAGAAATCACCGTGCATGCGATAGACCGCATGCAGACGAGTTATTCCAACGAGAATAATAAAGAAGCGGAACGAAGTCGGTGAAATCACACCTGCAAGCGGATGTTCCAACGAATAATAAAGATAGAACCGGATCCGGTGTAAAACACACAGATAGGATATTCAACGAGAATAATAAAAAAGGCGGAACCGGTCGGTGTAAAACACACGAACAGGATGTTCCAGCGAGAATAATAAAAAAGCGGAACCGGTCCGGTGTAAAACACACAGCATGAGGATGTTCCAATGAGAATAATAGAAGAATGTCACCAAGTATAGGGTAAACCACTTATACAAGTTATTCAAGCAGAATAATAAGCAATGGAATAACAACAGTTATTCTCTTCATGAATAAGAAAGAATAACACCCTTACATTTGGTAGGAGATTGAATCTTTGCGGCGGTGTAGTAACAAAATACTCTTCTTTCTTTCTCTCTTATTCTCTCTATATACTTTCTCTCTATAGCTTGAATGAATTCGTGAAAAATAATGAAGCCCTCAGCCTCTATTTATAGAAGATTTCTAGCTTAGCACCGTAGTGTGAAAAAGCAAGTGGCTTGACTAACTAATGATGTGAAAAGAAAAGTGGTTTGGCCTTTTGTAATGTGAAGCGACAAGTGGTTCGGCGCTTTGTAATGTGAAGCGACAAGTGGTTCGGCTTTTGTAATGTGAAGCGACAAGTGGTTCGAACGTCTGGTAAAGGTAATTACTATTAGCGAAGGTAAATACTATTGGCGAAGGTAAATACTATTCACAAGGATAATTACTATCGACGAAGGTAATTACTTATTGTGAAGGTAAATACTATTCACAAGGGTAATTACTATTGATTGAAGGTAATTACTTATTGATGAAGAGACTCTTAGATGATGACATATGAGCCCCCATAAAATAATCAAACTTACCACAAATCATTTTTTCATCAACACATATTTAATCTTTCAACAATTATTAATCATTTATAACTTGTCGTCTCAATTATTGATTTAATACTATAACATATTATCTGAGGATGATCGTGACAATAATTGAATCAATAATATAAGAGATATGATCAAAGCAATTCTTTGTAGCAATAATTGAGCATAGGTGAGTGACTTCTCACGTAAAGCATCGATAATCAATCCGAGTGTCTTCTTGTCTGCAACAACTCAGTACATTGTACTTTTACCAGGGTAGTTCAGCAGTTTTAACGGTAACACCTCCGTAGTTATTTTTATAAAATGTTTTTGTCGTTTTCTTAATCAAACAATAATTACATTGTGGGGTCCACCAATGATTGAGCCATTATGCGAATATTCCTAACAAAAAGAATATTCCCGATCAAACGAATATTTTATAACAACTTGCATACTTTGCAAAATTTATAAATATTACCCACAACTATAACATTATATCAAATTTATTCCATAATATTCAAAAATAATATTTATAGAAAAATTCATCTTTATTTATAAAAATTTGGGGTCTTACAACGTAAGCGAATATGACTTTCATCACATCATTTGTAACATTACGGTTAATGATTACACCGAATAGTCTCTGGTCATAATCATACCAAGTCCAGTCCATCTACGCACCTACTGAGCCACAGTTACTTTTCAACATAATATAAACATGAGGATGATGACAATGATATAAATTTGATAAAACAAGTTCAAGAATTATTTTATCCAGAATTATTAATGTCCAAATTATCAAATGATCTTTGTTTTGTAGAGTAAAATTCAAGAATCTTTGAGAAGAATATTTCCATGAAAGGATCTTTGGATGAAGCCTTGAAATATCGAGGATATTCTACTAATTTCATGGAGTATAGAAGTCAAAGTTTTAACGAAGGCTCCTACTAACGAAGTTTTAACCAATAAGTCAAAGTCTAACTTCTCCTGAGTCAAATTTAAAGCGTTGACGCAAAGTTGAAGAGAGATAAAATAATGGGTAGAACCCAGATCTTATAAGGAATAGACTTCGTGATTTATAATTAACTAACCCGTGCTAACCCGTTCGGTTTACTCGCTTTTGAGAAGTCATGAAAAATGCACTTCCTAAAACCAACGACTTTGTTTTGTCCATATCCACCTTTGGTGCCACCGCCCAGTCAGCTAGACTTGACTTTGGTGCTGCAACAAAATTGAGCTAAATGACCTTCTCTTCTTGCAATTTCTACTTCTATTATCTTTGCCATGATTACCACCGAAGTGGTTACCATTCTTAGCATGATAATTTCCCCCACGATGGTTATCATTGTTCTGATAGTCGTTGCCACCAGTATGATTATTATCGTATTGTTGGTCGTTACCTTTTGTTTGAGCTGAATCAACACTCTCATGTGCTTCATTGCTTATCTCATCATTTTTCAGATGTCATTCTCAAACACTGTCACAAAACAAGGGTTAATTAACATATCACATATTATCCCTATACTCACGTGAGACCAATTAAATACCAAATAAATTTAGGTAGGTCATACTAGCGAAGGAATTCCCGTCTCTCCCTCCTAGTTCTTATCTCACATCTTAGCCGGGGATCATATCCTAAGCTCGATACCAACCGTGACACCCCAAAATTAGGTATCGTCACCCATCTTGGGTCGCCACTTACATGGTACATAAATTCAAATACAACTTACTAACATAATTTGTATGTATACAATCGACATAAAGCTGTGAGTTTGAATACAAATATTGTCTACTAGATATTATACAAACTCAAAAGGAGTCCTCATTACAACTATTATCACTTATTTCACGAGAATAGTGAGGACTACTAATGCTATCTTGGGACCATCACTCGTTTCCCGAGGCTCGTCCAAATTTATATATTCTCATTTTCTGAAGAAGCGGTGAAAGAAAGGTGAGCTCAACTAGCCCAAGAAGAAATATTATGACTAAGATAATGCAGAATAAATTATCAATAGTCTTCAACAATGTTAAAGCGATAAAATACAATAGACAAACGGTTTAAGCTGCGGTGAATATCGCAATCCATTAAAAGAGTCAAGTAGAAAACAAAGTCTACTATCTTTTAGGTTTTAAAAAGGTTTTCATAAATTTTATCACTAAGACTCGGTTTAATGAATAAACCACAATATCTAATCATCCCTGCATACCACGGTCAAGGATTTTTATCAAATTATCAATGGTCAGCGACTATCTATCAAGAATCACCCCTGGTCATAATCATACCAAAAACTATCCATCAACGCATTACTGGTCACCGAGGACTTTTATCACATCATTTATAACAATTTATGATTATCCGAATGATCCTGGTCATAATAATCATACTAAGTTCATCTATCTTGCGTAAGCCAAAGATAACATAATATATCATGAGGATGATGACAATGACATAATAATTCAATAAAACAAGTTCAAGAATTATTTTATCGAGGAATTAGTAACGTCCAAATTGTCAACAAGATCTTTGTTTTAGAGAGTAAAATTCAAGAATGATCGGAAGAATATTTCCATGAAAAGATCTTTGGATGAAACATGAAATATCAAGGATATTCTACTAATTTCATGGAGTATAGAAGTCAAAGTTTTAACCAATTTGGATATAATAAAGAATGGAATAACAAAAGAAATCACCGTGCATTAAATTACTTGCGCATGATGAGTTATTCCAGCAGAATAATAATAACGGAACCAGTCGGTGAAATTCACAAGCGGGATGATCTAACGAGAATAATAAATTTGAATAATAAACAATGGAACCGGTCAGGTGTAAAACACATGCATGGATATTCCAATGAGAATAATAAAGAATGGAATTACGAGAAGAAGATCACCAAGTATAGGGGATTCAGCGTATCTGAGTTATTCCAAACAGAATAAATAAGAATGGAATAACATAAAGATTTCACCAAGTATAGGGTATCTTGCATATCAAAAGTTATGTATAGGGTATACCACTTTTATAAGTTATTCAAGCGAATAATAATGAATGGAATAATGAAGTTCTCTTCATGAATAAGAAAGAATAACACCCCTTACAGATGCAAACAAATAATATCTCTTACCTTAGAAGAACTGAATATTGGAAAAGTGAAGTAGCGAATACTTTTTCTTCTTTTTTCTCTATAGTTTCTCTCTACAGAGTTTTCAATGAATTGTAAGAAAATAATGAAGGAATGAGCTTTATTTATAGGAAAATAGAATGCATAGTAATTAATCCATGAAGCGGTCCAGATTGATTTACTTTAATCGGCGGTCCATATTTAAAGCAAAATCTTTTAAATAAAATATCATATATTCTATTTATATAAAAACATTTTACTATGCAAATACTATGCAACACTACGCAAAAACACTATGCAACACTATGCATAATAAAATATAATATATTCTATTTATAGAATAACTTTAATAAAGTATTCTATTTTATATAAAGATGTTTCGTTTTATTACGTTAATAATACTGAATAAAACAAAAGCGTCATTATCATTATAATAATTCATATTATTAATCGTGATAATGGAATCAAACTAAGTGACTTTCACATAAGCATCGATAATCAATACTGGTGTGCTTCTTATGCAACCACACGTATTCTTATTTTTACTACCGAGTAGTTCAACAAGGTATCAAGCGGTAAAACTTCCGCCGTTATTTCAATAAAATATTTTTGTCGTTTTCTCAATCAAACAATAATTACATTGTGGGGTCCACCAATAATTGAGTAGTTTATGCGAATATTCCCCTCTTAAAAAGAATATTCCCGAACCAATCGAATATAATATAACCACTTGCATACTTTGCAAAATTTATAAATACTACCCACAACTATAATATTATCTCAAATTCACACCATAATATTAAAATTATTTCGACAAAATTTAAATCTTTATTGATAAAATCTGGGGTCTCACAATAAAGAATGGAATAACAAAAGAAATCACCATGCATGCGATAGATCATGAGGCGAGTTATTCAGCAGAATAATAATAACGGAACGGTCAGGGGTGAAATTCACACCAAGCGAGGATGTTCCAACAGAATAATAAATGCGGAATAATAAATGATGGAACCCAGTCCCATATATAGCAGACGATGGATATTAAAGCGAGAATAATAAAAGCGGAATAATAAAAAATGGAACCAGTGCGGTGTAAAACACACGACGAGGATATTCCAATGAATAATAATAAAAGGCGGAACCAGTCAAGGTGTAAAACACAGACGCAGGATGTTCCAATGTAATAATAGAAGAATGTCACCAAGTATAGGGTAAACCACGTATACAAAGTTATTCCAATGAGAATAATAAAGAAATGGAATAATGAAGTTCTCTTTTTGAATACAAAAGAATAATATCCTCTTAGTAAAAGTTATTTGGATATCAAAGTAGTGAAGTACCGAGAATACTCTTCTTCTTTCTCTATAGATTTTTCTCTCTAGCTTTCTCTATAATTTCTCTCTCAGAGTTTCGGTGAATTCGTAAGAAAATAATGAAGGAATGAGCTTATTTATAGGAAAATAGAATCATAGTAATTAATCCATGAGCGGTCCAGATTGATTTACTTTTAATCGACGGTCCATATTTAAAGCAAAATCTTTTAAATAAAATATCATATATTCTATTTATATAAAACATTTTACTATGCAAAACTTATATGCAATACTATGCAAAACACTATGCAAAAACACTATACAACACTTATCATAATAAAATATAATATATTCTATTTATAGAATAACTTTAATAAAGTATTACATTTTATATAAAAGATGTTTTACATTTTATTACGTTAATAATCTGAATAAAATAAAAGCGTCATTATCGCTATAATAATTCATATTATTAATCTGATAATGGAATCAAACCGAAAGTGACTTCTCACATAAGCATCAATAATCAATACTGGTGTACTTCTTATGCGCAAACCACATCGACATCGTACTTTTACTACAATGAAGTAGTTCAACAAGTGTCAGCGGTAAAACTTCCGCCCATTATTTCAATAAAATATTTTTGTCGTTTTCTCAATCCGACAATAATTACATTTGTGGGGTCCACCAATGATTGAGTAGTTATCGAATATTCCTCGCTAAACAAGAATATTCCCAGACCAATCGAATATAATATAACCACTTGCATACTTTTGCAAAATTTATAAATACTACCCACAACTATATTATTATCTCAAATTCACACCATAATATTAAAAAATTATTTTGACAAAATTTAAATCTTTATTGATAAAATCTGGGTCTCACAATCTCCCTCCTTATGGAATTTCTCCCTCGAAATTAGGGGTACGTACACGGTATGATAAGAGGTAAGGATACCTTGAATACCTTTATCGTTGAAAACATTAAATTCATCTTTGCAATCCTAGCAAAGATATTCATTAACAATTCATCTTTGCACTACTGGCCAAAGATATACAATCATAAAACCAATAATCTTTGAGACTCGACTTAATAGTATCACGACCACGAATTATTCATGCACTTCTTGGCCGAGGATATTCGTGTTTTCAAAATCAATCATGATTATCTTAGAATAATCCTTGGTCATAATCATACCAAGTCTATCAATGCACTACGGCCGAAGATGACTTTTACCACATCCATGAATTAATATTTCATTCTTTGAGACTCATTTCAATAATTAATCCATATCATCGAATCATCCCTGCACTATAGGCCAAGGATATTCATTAGTATCACGACCACGAATTATCCATGCACTACGGCCAAAGAGAATCGTGTATTTATTAGTATCACGACCACAAATTATCCATGCACTACGGCCAAAGATAATCGTGTATTCATTAGTATCACGACCACGAATTATCCATGCATTACGGCCAAAGATAATCGTGTATTCATTAGTATCACGACCACAAATTATCCATGCACTACGACCAAAGATAATCGTGTATTCATTAGTATCACGACCACAAATTATCCATGCACTACTACTAAAGATAATCGTGTATTCATTAGTATCACGACCACAAATTATCCATGCACTACTGACGAAAAGATAATCGTGTTTTCAATTACGGTTATGATTATCTTAGAACAATCCTGGTCATAATCATACCAAGTCCATCTACATCTTACTACTGAGCCACGAGATGACTTTCAACATAATATAAGCGTGAGGATAATGATATAAAGAATCAATCAAATGAGATAAAGGATAAATATTAAACATTTATAATATAATTTATCCAGGATTCAAGAATATCCCCATCTTATCAATCACTTAATAATCTCATAATCTAATATCATTAATATTATAACAATATTTTAATCACTTCTTAAATTTATAAACAATTTATCTCAATTGTTTACGCTTTTACCATATAATGCATTTAATCATTCAAAATGCCATACTCATAAGATATCATCACCAATTATCAAATCCTCATAAAAAAAAAATATGCATATACTCTATATAGGATTCTCTAGCCATAAAATCCTATTTTCAACTTTGTTACTTCACATAACATATTTAACTCATATGTTCAGTAACTAAACTATTTTCATGAAAATACCAAATCATACCCAAAAATATTTCTTTTCTGGAATTTAGCATAATATAGTCCCATAATGAAATATATTTTTCTCGAATTTTTAAAATTCATTTACTATTTTTCAAAAATCAATTTCTAATTAATTCCTTGAGAAATTTTCTACCTCAAGTTTAACTCCAAAATTCCCAAATCTTGGCAGGACCTTACACATGTTAACGTGAGCTTCTAGTTTAAATTTCATGGTCATCTGAGTTGTAGAACTCAGGTTATAAGATTTTCAGTCGGAAAACCCTAAATATTGAAATAGTCATAACTTGCTCATTTTAAGTCGAGAATGAGCTCATTTTTGGACAGGAGGTACTTTATACCATATCCCTTCATGTCCCAAAAAGGCCAGAATTTTTCTCATAATTTAAGTGGCCAAAACAGCCCTCTAAAATCATGGCAACAAATTTTTTTTGGTTTTACTGACTTTGCACTCCTTTTGCTAAAATCAGTCCACACAAAAATCTACAACACCTTTTCCAGTAATTCCACTTGTATTAGTTAGGTAACTCATAGATCTAACTCTAGGACTTGACCACACTCAAAAATTTAAAATATAATAAGAGATTTGGTCAATTGAATTTCATGTTACGTTTTTCACCAAAATCTGATTTTCAACTATTTGTGATTTCTAAGAAACTTTCATGTTTTCACATACTAACCAACATGACTCATCATAACACTTACTAATACTACGAATACCATGATTTTCATTAGTCCAATGCTTTTATTATGACTTTCATCATAAACCACGTAAACTGTTCATTTTAGTTGAAGAAATATTTGAGGTTTAAGAAATGGGTTTTGTCTTTGGAATTCAATACAAAATTTGATTTCACGCTCTAAGTAGGCTAAGAAGTCTTCAAGAATACGCCAGAAATTTATTAATAATAGAAATATCATTCAAAAGCTGTGACTCTCATCCAAGACTTGGATAAGACGTCACATTGATACAACTGTGACTTCTATCCCTTAACCTAGATAGCACCTCACAATGATACCTATAAACTTGCCATCTTCTTTCATGATGTCGCTTAGAGAAAGTCCGCCTCGGTGCATTCCACACAAGGAAGTTAACAACGAAAGGTTCGGGGATCTTTACTTATGGCTTCGATATGACAATAATTGACTTTAGTAGTTTGGTTACTTGAATTCGCACAACAGGTTGGTTATGAATATAAAAGCTAACAACCTTACGAAAAGCATGATGAGTAGTTAACCAATTGATTCCTAAAATCACATCAAAGGCAACTGTTTTCAAAAAGATAAGATCGACGAGTAGCGTGAAAGTGTTTATTTGAATCAAACAAGATTTAAAAATAGTAAGCGATAACGAAGGCTCCTCTTAACGAAGTTTCAACCGATGAAGTCAAAGTCTAACTTCTAGAAGTCAAATTTAAGCGTTGAACGCAATGAAAGAGAGATAAAATAATGGGTAGAAATAGGTATCTTATAAAGTATAGACTTCATGATTTATAATTAACTAACTGCGTAACTAACGCTTCGGTTTACTCGCTTTTTGAGAAGTCATGAAAATGCACTTCTAAAACCAACGACTTTGTTTTGTCCATATCCACCTTTGGTGCCACCGTCCAAACTAGACTTGACTTTGGTGCACAACAAAATTGAGCTAAATTACCTTCTCTTCTTGCGATTTCCACTTCTATTATTTTGCCGTGATTACCACCAAAGTGGTTACCATTCTTAGCATGATAATTTCCCACGATGGTTATCATTGTTACGATAGTCGTTGCCACCAAGATGATTATTATCGTATTGTTGGTCGTTACCTTTTGTTTGGTGAATCAACACTCTCATGTGCTTCATTGCTTATCTCAAAGATTTTTAGGATGTCATTCTCAAACACTTTGTCACAAAACAAGGGTTAATTAACATGTCACATATTATCCTATACACATCGATCGACCAATTAAATACCAAATAAACTTAGGTAGGTCATCTAGCGAAAAGAATTTCCGTCTCTCCTCCTAGTTCTTATCTCACATCTTAGCCGGGGATCATATCCTAAGCTCGATACCAACCGCGACGCCCCCAAAATTAGGTATCGTCACCCATCTTGGGGTCGCCACTTACATGGTACATAAATTCAAATACAACTTACTTAACATAAGCGCTAGGTATGCAATCGACATAAAGCGTGAGTTTGAATACAAATATTGTCTCATTAGATATTATACAAACTCAAAAGGAGTCCTCATTACAACTATTATCACACTATTTCACGAATAGTGAGGACTACTAATCTTATCCTCCGGACCATTACTCCGTTTCTCGACTCGTCAAATGCATATGTTCTCATTTCACGAAGAGAAACGGTGAAAGAAAAGGGTGAGCTCAACTAATTTAAAGAAGAAATATTATGACTAAGATAATGCAGAATAAATTATCATTAGCCTTCAATGATGTTAAAGCGATAAAATACTGATAAACAACCGGTTTAAGCTGCGATGAATATCGCAATCCATTAAAAAAGTCAAGTAAAAAATAAAAGTCTACTATCTTTAGGTTTTAAAGGTTTTCATAAATTTTATCACTAAGACTCAATTTAATGAATAAACCACAATATCTAATCATCTACGTACCACGGTCGAGGATTTTCATCAAATTATCAAATGGTAATGACTATCCGAATCAACCCTGGTCATAATCATACCAAAAACTATTCATCAATGCTTTACGGTGGCAACCGAGGACTTTTATCACATCATTTATAACAAAGTCACGATTATACAAGAATGATCCCTGGTCATAATCATCTTAAGTCCATCTACGCATCGTAAGGCCAAAGATGACTTTCATCACATCATTTGTAACATTACGGTCGTGATTACATAGAATAGTCTCGATCATAATCATACCAAGTCCATCTACGCACTTCTGCGCCACGGATGACTTTCAACATAATATAAACGTGAGGATGATGATGATGATATAAGAATTGATAAAAGCAAGTTCAAGAATTATTTTATCCGTAAATTATTAACGTCCAAATTATCAACACGAATCTTGTTTTGTAGAGTAAAATTCAAGAATCTTGAGAAGAATATTTCCATTTGAAAGGATCTTTGGATGAAGCCTTGAATATCGAGGATATTCTCTTAATTTCATGGAGTATAGAAGTCAAAAGTTTTAACCATTTGGGTATAATAAAGAATGGAATAACAAA
Organism: Panax quinquefolius; assembly: GCA_020205615.1. Lineage (NCBI taxonomy): Eukaryota > Viridiplantae > Streptophyta > Magnoliopsida > Apiales > Araliaceae > Panax > Panax quinquefolius. The sequence continues at coordinate 416,299 of JAINUW010000363.1, forward strand.
AGAAATCACCATGTAAATGCGATAGATCGCATTTGGTGGGTTATTCCAACAGAATAATAATAACGGAACCAAGGTAAATTGAAATTAGCATGACAGGATGTTCCAAATGAGAATAATAAATGCGGAATAATAAATGATGGGCAGAATTAGGCGTATAAGAGCGAGGCAGGATATTAAACGAGAATAATAAAAGGCGGAATAATAAAAAAATTGAGGCAAGTGCGGTGTAAAACACACAGACGAGGATATTCCAACAGAATAATAATAAAGAGCGGGCAAGGTTAAATTGTAAAACATGCAGATGCAGGATGTTCCAATGAATAATAGAAGAATGTCACCAAGTATATAGGTAAACCAGCATTATACGAGGTTATTCCAATGTAATAATAAAGAAATGGAATAATGAAGTTCTCTTTTTGAATCTGAAAGAATAATATTAAACTACAAGTAAAACATTTGGATATCAAAAGTAGTGAAAGCAGAAATCTCTTCTTCTTTCTCTCTATAGATTTTTTCTCTCATAAACACTCTCTATAATTTCTCTCTACAGAGTTTAATTGAATTAAGTAAGAAAATAATGAAGGAATGAAACATTTATAGGAAAATAGAATCATAGTAATTAATCCATGAGCAGTCAGGATTGATTTACTTTAATCGGTGATCCATATTTAAAGCAAATTTTTTAAATAAAATATCATATATTCTATTTATATAAAAATATTTTATCTGCAAACATTTATCTTAACACTATCGCAAAACACTACGCAAAACACTACGCAACACTACGCGTAATAAAATATAATATATTCTATTTATAGTAATAACTTTAATAAAGTATACATTTTTATAAAAGATGTTTCATTTTATTACGTTAATAATACGAATAAAACAAAACGTCATTATCATTATAATAATTCATATTATTAATTAACAATAATAATAGAATGGTGGTGACTTCTCACCATAAAGATCGATAATCAATACCGGTGTCTTCTTTAACTACAGCGCGTATTCTTATCTTTTTCTTAAAGTAGTTCAACGAAGATCACCAGTAAAACTTCCATAGTTATTTGATAAAATATTTTTGTCGTTTTCAATCAAATAATAATTACATTAATGAGGTTCACCAATGATTGGTAGATTGTCATTTAATATTCCATGCTAAATAGAATATTTAAACCAATCGAATATAATAATATAACCACTGTGACACTTTTCACCAAATTTATAAATCTACCCACAACTATAATATTATCTCAAATTCACACCATAATATTAAAAATTAATTAACAAAATTTAAATCTTTATTGATAAAATCTGAATTCTCATCATCGTATTATACCAAATCATTTTCAGTCATAATCATACCAAAAACTATCCATCACCGCATTCTGCGCCATCGAGGACTTTTATTACATCATTTATAACAATGGCTGATTATTATAAGAATGATCGCAGTCGTTATAATCATACTAAGTTCATCTATCTGCGTAAAGCCCAAAAGATAACATAATATAACGTGAGGATGATGTGATGACATAATAATTCAATAAAACAAGTTCGAGAATTATTTTATCAAGGAATTATTAACGTCCAAATTGTCAACAAGACATTGTTTTGTAGAAAGTAAAATTCAAGAATGATCGGAAGAATATTTCCATTTGAAAGATCTTTGGATGAAACGCAAATATCGAGAATATTCTACTAATTTCATTGAAAGTATAGAAGTCAAAGTTTTAACCATTGGGTATAATAAAGAATGGAATAAAAGCGAATCACTACGCACGCAGAGATCTTGGCATGTAGGCAGGTTATTCCAACAGAATAATAATAACGGGCAAGGGTCGGGTGAAATTCACAACCGACGGGATGTTCCAACAGAATAATAAAGATTAAGCAGGATCGGGTGTAAAACACATGCGGATATGATATTCCAACAGAATGATAAAGGCGGGCAGGGTCCGGTGTAAAAACACGCAGATGCGGGATGTTCCAACGGAATAATAATAAAGGCGGGCCAGGTAGGGGTGAAACACATGACGAGGATGTTCCAACAGAATAATAGAAGAATGTCACCAAGATATAGAAGTAATGGCGTATCTGATTATGTATAGGGATCTGGCGTATCTGAGATTATTCCAATGAGAATAATAAAGAATGGAATAACGGAGGATTTCACCAAGATATAGAGTATCTCTGGCGTGATGAGTTATTCCAATGAATAATAAAGAATGGAATAATGAAGTTCTCTTCGTGAATAAAAAGAATAACACTACTTATTGCATACAACAAATAATATCACTTACTAAAAAAGACATTTGGATATCAAAGTAGTGAAATCACTGAATACTCTTCTTCTTTCTCTATAGATTTTCTCTATAAGCTTCTCTCTATAATTTACCATCAGAGTTTTGATTGAATTAAGTAAGAAAATAATGAAGGAATGAAACACATTTATAGGAAAATAGAATCGTAGTAATTAATCCAATGAAGCATTCAGGATTGATTTACTTTTAATCGACGATCCATATTTAAAGCAAAAATCTTTTAAATAAAATATCATATATTCTATTTATATAAAAACGTTTCTTATCTGCAAACACTACGCAACACTACGCAAAATCTTATCGCAAAAATCTTATGCAACACTACGCATAATAAAATATAATATATTCTATTTATAGAATAACTTTAATAAAGATTACATTTTTTATATAAAAAGATGTTTACGCTTTTATTACGTTAATAATCTGAATAAAGCAAACGTCATTATCATTATAATAATTCGTATTATTAATCGACAATAATGGAATCAAACCGTGTGTGATTTCACATGGCGTCGATAATCAATACTGGTGTCTTCTTACGCAATAGCGCGTATTCATCGTATCTTTACTACCGAAAGTAGTTCATTCAAGATCAACCCAGTAAAACTTCCGTAGTTATTTCAATAAAATATTTTTTTGTTTTTCAATCCGATAATAATTACATTATTAGGGTCATGCATGATTGGTAGTTATTGAATATTAATATTCCCCGCTAAACCGAATATTCCTCTAACCAATCGAATATAATATAAAACTGCATACTTTTGCAAAATTTATAAATCTACCCACAACTATAATATTATCTCAAATTCACACCATAATATTAAAAATTATTTCGACAAAATTTAAATCTTTATTGATAAAATCTGGGGTCTGATAAGCCTCTTCATCATTTGAACTCCATTTCACAAGTTTTCTAACAAAATTAAGAGCAGAATCAACGGATACACCACCAATGATCCCCACCGCGTTTTGCTGATTTAGCAAGAAACCACCAGAAGCACTGATAATTGAAGGAGTATCCAAACCAGAACTCTTCTTAGAGTAGGGCAAATTATCATTCTCAAAGATAATCGATGATGGGATATAGCTCGAACTGGAATTGGCCTGGTTCCATAAAGAGTTCTGTGTGGAAAAACATTGTTGAGAATGCTACCTAATATGATAGAATGCTATTTACTTCTCACCCTGCCTAAGATCCAAGACTCATCTAAAACAGTAGAATGTAGAAGGATAATTATATCAGTAATATAGAACCATATAATAATTTTAAGAGAAATACGTGCACACTGAATAGAAACTGCTGTTTAATTGACACAATCAAAACCCACAACAAAGAACCAATAAATAATCACAAAAACCCAACCTTAAGCCAGTGAATACACATCACTTTATATGGTACCAAATCAGAATCCTTTAAAAAACGAAACCCATCTCTAGAAGTGCACACTTTTACATTTGGGTTCTGAGAAATCTAGCTCCCACACAATCAATCTAGCCTAACAAAGAAAAAATCCTAGACCCAATTCGTTTTTGGCCATTTTCATGTAGAAAACCCCACAAAATCTCAGACCCATTTCGTTGTTGAACAAATTCATGAAGAAAAAGCCTCCGAATTACATACCCAATTCGATTTTGAGCAAACCCATGAAACAAAAATCACAAATACACGTACCCATGAAGCTACCCAGTTAAAAATTGAAGCTCAGATCCCACTTCCAAATTCCAGAAACACAAATACATAAACCATTATACTAGTACTAATTAAATAGGAAAACATCCAATTTGAACAAAGAAATAGAGCAATAACGAATCAGCCAAAAATCCCCAAAGATAACCAGATTAGATCCAAACCCTTAATCTAGGGTTTTCTGCTCTGTTATTGACCAACAATTACTTGAGCTTCTAAAGAAAGTAGTAGAATTATCAGCAGTCTTTCAAGTAGCTCTGCTCATTTTCGAATTTTTTTGAAAAGGGATCTTCGATCGACGATGGAGCGAACGGAAGTGAGGGTGAACGGAGGCGAGGGTGAACGGAGGCGAATTTTTTTGAGAGAGAGGACGCATGGAGTGAGAAATGATAGAGAGGAATGAGGTTTGTGGAAGATGAAGGGTAATTCAGACATTTAACTATCTTTTTTGACTGTTATAGTCCTTTCTCACGCGTTTTTGGCGTTTGACTTACACGCACGGTTAAATTGGATGAAAAATGTGACGTTTTCACTTTAACTCAAAAGACCGGGTGTTTAAATGTAGCTTTACTGACTACATGTGGTTAAGTGAAAAACCGCCCAAACCCCAGGTGGTCGTCTGAACTTAACCCTTGTTTTTTTGACTTAAAAATTAATTTATAAGTAGAAAAATAAATCGGAATAATGACTTATTACAAGTCATTGCCGAACAGGCTGAATAATTTTACACAAGTTAGTTATATATATATATATATATATATATATATATATATATATATATATATATATGGTTTTTCTGTCCCAATGCACTAGCAGCATTTCTTTTCTACACAAATTATATTTTATAAAACTCCACAAATTAAGATATCAAAATTTTCTCTGTTAGAGTAAGTCAAGTAAAATACAAAATTATTTCTAAAAATATTTATTCATAAATTGATTAGATTATATATTACATATATGAGATACGTTTAATTTGTTTAAATTTAAAATATTTGATAAAAAAAACATATTACAATTTACAAATAATTGAGATGAATATTAGAGAGAGATAAAATATGGACGAAGGCATCTCGTGTTTTTTGTTTACAATTAGACTTAACTACAATGAAGATACGCCAAAGAGTCCACATTACCCATAACAGAGATGTGGTGTCAAAATCAGATAAAATAATTTATTTTTTAAGAAAATATGGTTCTATAATAAGAATTTTATTTAATAATAGTATAAAATAATATAATATTAAATATTTTCCATCATATTTTTATTATTATTAGTATAAAAAATATTATTTTATAAATAAAATAGAATAAAAATTTATTTTTATATTTATAAATTTCATTCTAATATTATTACAAACATAATCATAGAAAAGTCCATTCTAAAAATTAGCTGAACAAACGTGAGAAACCACTATGTAGAATTTGTCCAACATATAACACCAACACATTTTGAATACGCAACAGGTAATTATCAAAAATTATTAATCACAAATTAAATTTATTTTTTTATACTTTTATAAGTCGTCTTAATTTTGAAAAAGTCAAAGTGAATCTTTAATTTTAAAACGGATAGAGTATTTTCTTAATTTTATTACAGTTGGATTCTTTATTTTAGACAATTTTCTAAAGAAAGATGGGTTAAATAGAAGAGGATAAATTTCAAATTTTAATTAAATTTATGACTAGTTGGTTGACAAAAAAAGAAAACAAAAAATTGAAATTAGGTTGGGAAAAAATTTGTAATTTTTAAAATGAGTGATTAATTTTTTTTATCTTTTTTTTCCTTTTATATTCATTAAAAAACTCAAAAACAAACTTGTTGAATTGAAAACCGGTAAACCTGGAAACATACCTCTACTCCAGAAATTTGTGATTGAATTAATAAAAATATTGTTGAATAATATTTTTATCTACTTACTCTTATAGACAATTAAAATTATATTTAATATTTATCTTTTTTACTATTGTAAATAAATTTTGTTATGTACAAATTATTTTTAATTTTTTTTTCTTTAATATTTTGGTCAATAACCGATTTAATGAATGTTGTTGTAGTATTTTGTTTTGATTTTATGACTTGATAAAATGTTATTAAAAAAATTAATATTTATTCCTAAAAGTATATTACTAATAGTATACTCACAAATTTATATTTAATTTTTTTTAGATAATATTATTTAATTATAATTACATAATAAACTTGTTTGTAATAATAGTTCAGAAAAGCTAAAGCAGGAAAAAATACATGTATTAGATATTTTAAACAAGCAGTTATCAAACATATCATTTCATTCTATATTCTCATTCTATGTTCTCAATGCTTGAAATATGACTATTAATTATAATTGTCTTGTTATTTTTAAATTTAGACTTGGAACTATTAGTCCAGAGAATATATAATGACTTAATATGGAAATTATTTAATACCATAAATTATAATCTCATAATTATAATTTTTACAAATAAATATGGCATAAATGTGTGAAATAGCCTATTTACATATAAATTTAAAAATATTACTCTCTCCGTCCCAGAATAAAAATCCTTATTACTATTTTGGGTTGTCCCATGTTAAATGTTCACTTTTTTTTAATAACCAAACTTTTACACATTTTTCCTATTATGCCCGTACCATTAAATATTTCATATTTTTTTTATTCTAATTCTCTCTCCATATTTAATGACATTATTATGGGTAATTTTGTCATTTTATTTTACTTCTTAATATGCGTTAAAAATCCTGGGACGGAGAGAATATAAAAGTAAGGAATTTTAATTATTAAAATAATAATAGAAAAAAATAAAGAAAAGAATAAAAGACGAGCTAAGCAGGAACACCACTGTCCCGGGAACTTACCCGAATTTCATATTCAATCTCACGTGGTTTCGTTTGAATATAATATAAGAATAAACACAGAAACGGCCAACCAATGGCTAGCTAGCTATTATTCTTATAAATATACACTCATATTATACTCCCACCTTAACAGAGGAAATTTAAAATAGATAGATAAATTATAGATACCTTGATGGCTTGCACCGGAATAGTCACCTCTGCTGCCGGTTCCTCTTGGATGACCGGAAATTTCCGGTACACTAAATCAAAATTATTTATTTCGGCGTCGGCGACAACTCGAAGACCATCAGTTGCGCCAAAGACGACGGCGCCGGAACAACAACGGCCGGCGGGTGGCGATAGTTCACTTTCTTCAAAGAACGGAAGTTTGAAGAAAAAGTCGGAATCAGTAGTTGATTATAAAGTGGCAAAAAGGAAAGAAGAATCAGAGGAATTGGAACGTTTGAGTTTGAAGGATTACTTTGAGCAGTCAAAATATATGCTGAGATCGGACGGTGGGCCACCGCGATGGTTTTCGCCATTGGAATGCGGCTCTCGATTGAATAATTCTCCTCTTTTGCTCTCTTTACCAGGTCTGCTCTCTTAATTTACCGGCCATGATCGTTTTGATATTTTGATCATATTAATGTCGCAATCATTTAAGATAAACATTAGCGGAAAGTGTAAAAAAAAATTACCAAAAAACGTTTTATCATGTACTTCTTATGGTTCGTATCAATTGCAGACATGTTCCACAACTAGATATATTTGTACAGTCGGACATAAATATACGAATAAATGCTAATTAATTATATATGGAGAAAAATCCATATATGAATAAAAAATTGGACAAACACCCTCATTAGCCTCCCATACAAAATTTATCCATCACTAGCGTCCAATACAAAATCAACTGTCGAAATTAGAACTGAAAAATTTACTGGTTGACGACAGGTTACGTAGGAACGGATGACGGGTTATCTCAGTTATCCCTTACTAATAATAGCATGTGTCGTCAGTTCTAATCCCGGGCCTTGTATTGAATAATAAAGATGTTGTATGCTCATTTTTGAATTTAACAAATATATACTTATGAATAATACTCATTTTATATATATATATATATATATATATATATATATATATATATATATCATCCATATCAAGTACTTGATATGAATAAAAAATGGTCAAACACCATCATTAACGTTCAATACAAGAACCAATTATCGAGATTAGAACTAAAAAATTCACTTTCGCTGCTATTAGTAACGGGCTACAACTAAAATAACACCATCGTCTGCTACTAATGTGAATTTTTCAATATTGAACGATAGATATGGTGTATGCATATTTTTGATTCACAACAAATATACACTATGAATAATTACGCTATATATATTCATAAAAGAATTTCCAAAATCGACCCCGGCCCCATGGGCCCTATACTCCCTCCGTCCCTGTTCATACATAAGTAATTAAGATGAGAATCCCAGTTTGATATATTCTTACTCATCTTGTTCTCTTAGATTTGTTCATTAGCATAAAATTCAATGCTAAACAGAATTTTAACTACGTTGAACCTTGCAGCTATTGATGGTATCGGTCTCGGACTTACTCTGCAATACCAAAGACTTGGACAGTAAGTACATTAACTCCATGAAGTCTTGACCTGGAATATGAAGATAGAAAAAGTAAATGATAAGTGCACTCCATTTTTTCCAAGGTTAAAAGGTGTTCTACAATGGAGTGCATTTATCAGTTTCCTAAAAAACTCTTGAGTAGTGCAGGTTGTCATTTCTATGCCATTAACATTGCTACTATATTGAAGATATGGCTTAATTGTTTTAATACTATGATAGATAATTATGTCTAATATATATTTTTCTTTTCCGTCAAATGAAGGATCTTTGATATATGGTGCTTGCATATTCCTATTGATGACCAAACATCATTTCCAGGTCTCTTTCTGTCTTTGCCGTCAATTTCTAAATCATGACAAAAACATTCACTTCATATTTATGTGATAAATATGTTGGCAAACTTGAGATGCTAATCTAGTTCTTCCTTCAAACCTCTTATGTTGCAGAACTAGTGAAGATGGTTGAAAGAATAGTTAGAGCAGAGAACTACCGTTCACCAAATCGGCCCATTTATCTTGTAGGAGAATCTTTTGGAGGATGCCTAGCACTAGCTGTTGCTGCCCTTAACCCTGATATTGATCTTGTTTTAATTTTGGCTAACCCAGGTGAGAAGTTTGTTTCCCACGAATAATTGTGTTAATTTGAGTTTAAATTTAGACATTTGGTCTATTTCTCTACTTTCAAGTCATGATCCTTTTGCATAATGTTTAATTTTTGTTTTGGCAGCTACATCTTTCAACAAGTCCCAGTTGCAACCTCTAATAAATCTTCTAGAAATCATGCCTGCGAATCTCCTTTCTGCCTCTGGTGTGCCTTATATGCTGAGCCTAATGACAGGTTCTACCTTATTCGTTAAATTTATATTCCAGCTTTACTGGTTGGATAACTTGGTTCAATATTTTGTTAATTAAGTTAACAGAGAACCTTAAATAAGCTTTTGCTCTTCTAGGATTGGTTTTGAAACAAGTGTGCCACTTTATTCTGAATGTGATAGATATTATAACAGATTCTAGTAGACATGGTTTTATCATCCTCAGTTAGAAGATTATTTATTTAGTTTACCGTAAATTAAACATGCAAAATAGATTATTATAATTTCTCTTATAAATAGATAGTCCTTCGAAGATGGTGATGGCTGCTCTGGAGAAAGGACTTCCTCTGCAACAAACAGTTGGAGAGATATCTCAGGGTGTCATAGCTTTGTCATCGTACCTTTCTGTAAGTTTAGATATTGAACATGATTAGATTATTGAGTTTTGAAAACCGTCTCTTCTTGTTATAACATGTATAAAAGAGATTATCCATCTTAACTCTAGAAAACTCCTGTTCTTGCTTCTATTCTCATAAATTATACATGTTCATTCATAAGAAAATAAAACTTTTCAAATTCTATAGTTCCTTGTTCTCAACTTGGATAGGATAATCCCTGTTTGTAATTCTTAAAATGGAAGAATTGTTTTGGATTTCTCTAAATTATTATGTTCTGGCTTTCTGGTGCCAGTTTCCATTTTGATGCACAAATTTATTCAATATCAGGTCATGGCAGATGTTTTATCTGCGGAGTCACTTCTCTGGAAGCTGAAGATGCTCAAATCAGCTTGTGCATTTGCTAATTCACGTCTTCATGCTGTAAAAGCTCAAACATTAGTACTCACCAGGTGATCCTCTCCAATATTTCCATCCTTTCAGACTCTAAATCAGATAATATTTACAAGAACTTATACGTTGGAAACTTGGTGAAATAATATTGACAAGTTTGTATATTTGGTAATCTTTGCAGTGGGAGGGATCAGTTACTACCAAGTCGAGAGGAAGGTGAAAGACTTCTAAATATGCTGCCAAAGTGTCAGATTCGGACGTTTGATAACAGCGGTCATGCCCTCTTCATGGTAGGATAGGTTCTTTCTCTCTTTCTCCATCTATATGAGCAACATTGGTGAAGGCATTGCACTTGTTTCTGCTTCAACTAGAAAGAGAGAAATATTTTTTTTTTGTTCCATGTTCTCAATGCTTACTTAAGAGTTTGAAGACCTACCATAACAAAGATAGTCCATCAGAAAATCAATGCAGACGAACGGACTAGGAAAATTCTGTACATGTCAACAATGTTTACCTTCATGATGACTTTATTATATCAACTACGTATATAATATCATAAAACACAAATTAAAAAGTAGACAAAACTTGCCTATCAAAAATCAAATACACAAATCTAAATAAAAAGGGAAGTTAATTAAAGACAAAAATTCACGTAAACATTCAAATAACTTTTATATATTCTAGTACTTCCTAGAGACACTGAAGTTTCAATGCTTCATCATTTCGGATTCTTGAAAATTTGGAAGTGCATGATTCATGTCGTACTTCCTGCTAGCAGGCCATCCCAATGCTTTGCCTCAAACCCAGAAAGTTTTTCTCTGGACATTAGTTGTAATATATTCATTGTTTGAATGCCCCTTAATTTATGTTTCTTGAGTTTGGGATGAAGGGACTATGTCATCCTACACGAATTATTGGCAAACATGGTAATTCTGCACATATGTAACAGGAAAATTCTATTGATTTGGTAACTATCATTATGGGTGCCAGTTTTTATCGCCGTGCAAGAAACCTTGATTATGCATCAGATTACTTGCCACCAAACCCTTCTGAATTCAAGAAAGTATATGAATCTACCAGGTAACTAATTTCTGCAACAAAGTAACAGATGATATAATGCTTTTAGGGAGGACTGAGAAATAGTATATGATCATTGTTATATATTGGACAATTCATACCGGTGATCTTTCATAAACTCGGATTACATGACCAAATCAGTGAAAGACACTTATGTTTATGGAATGGTTATGCTACAGCAATGTTCATACCAATTTCTCAAATGATTACTAGGTTATGCCTGGGGAGATCATGTCATTGCTAGCTTGATTTTGCACCCTGAAATTTTCTTTGTAGCTTAGTTTAGCCTCAAGAGTTAGGATTGGAACCAGAAACCTTGGGTTATTCCTCAAGAGCTATGCTGTTTCACCTGACCCTCAGAGGTTGATCAGTGCACCCAAAATCATTATATTTCTTAGGAGATTGTGTTTTTTAGTATTAGTAGGATATTTCAACACTTAATCTCAAATGCTTTTGCAATTCTATGAATTTCAGGTGGTTAGAGAGGCTTACTAGTCCTGTGATGCTGTCAACTTTAGAAAACGGGAAGATTGTGAGGGGCCTTGCAGGAATTCCTGCTGAGGGCCCAGTCTTATTTGTTGGCTATCACATGATGCTGGGAATGGAATTACCTCCTCTCGTAACCCGTTTTTGGATTGACCGCAATATACATTTGCGAGGGGTAGCACATCCAATGGTGTTTAAGCAGTTGAACGGAGGAAACGCGCCTGATTTATCATCATTTGATATACTAAGAGTTATGGGTGCCGTTCCTGTATCAGCATCTAACTTTTACAGACTTTTTTCTCTAAATTCCCATGTCCTGCTGTATCCAGGAGGCATGCGCGAGGCTCTTCATCGAAAGGTAAGATTTAATGTGTATCTTACTTTAATCCACATCACATGGATGGTTGATCATTCCTCATTAATAATTCCAATGAACCTATCTAGCCCCCCCCCCCCTCCCCAAAAAAAAAAAGAAGAGAGTTCTCTAAATGTTATTGGAGAAATTTTCTACTTTCAGTCTGATTTAGATTTTCATACATTTATTCTGCAGGGTGAGGAATATAAGTTATTCTGGCCAGAACAGTCTGAGTTTATAAGGATGGCTGCTAGATTTGGAGCCAAAATTATACCATTTGGAGCTGTTGGAGAAGATGATATTGCTCATGTAAGCCTGAAAGACTTCAATATCCCTAATGAGTATAATTTTCAGCTTACTTTTATTCAACTAAGATCACATGCACAATAATAACTTTTATTTGATGATGAAAGTTATTTGATTCTAACGACAATAAATGCATGCTAAAGATTCAAGGGAAATTGTGTTGAATGTAAATGCATATGCATCATATATTTTGGTACACTCATAAATAAAAGAAGTGAACTGCCAAAACATAGTTTACATACTTCACTTTAAATATTGGAGCTGCGCTTGGATGGTAATGTACCTGATTCAATATTTTCAAAGCAATTTGTGAACATGAATGCATAGTTGAAATCTGTTGTTGAGAACGTCATATGTTGAAGGTTGTGTACATAGCTCTTATTAGCTTCATTGTCTACTATGACTTAATTATTTTGACCAAAATTTGGTTAGAGCGGACACTTTTGCAAAAAATTGAAACATTAGCGTCTATATTGCAATTCAGTGTCGGTGGACAGTTTTGCAATTTGAATGGATGCAATAGATGTTGTGCTTACTTACATTCAAATCCGAGTTCTCTAGTACTGCATAAAATGATGTGGTGAATGACAATAATATTTGCTTCAACGTACAGTTGCTTCTTGACTATGATGACCAAGTGAAGATTCCCTTTCTTAAATCTCATTACGAGAAAGTAACCAAGGATCTTGTGAGGTTGAGGTATGTTAAGTTTTTATCCTAGCTTTGTTTAATTATTTTTGATTGATCACAAGTCATAATTACTTTATCTTCTATTAATTAATATTTGAACCTGGTAGTTCAGTACAGAAGGCCACAGAAAAAATCTGAGGCAATATAAAAAATAAAGGAAAAGTTATTTATTATTGCTGACAGGATAGACTGGAGTTCTAGACACCTTTCTTGTATTTATTTTTCATATCTTTGTGCTCCATATTGTGATCATCTAAGTGAAGAAAATCTTGGCATGCTCGGCGGCTATTTCTTAGCAACGCAAGAAAGTATTGAGAAAATTACATTTGAAATGATTCTTTTACTGGGATCAGTTGCTACCTTTATTTAATCAGTTGAAGTTGATTAAGTTGTTTGTTAATCTTTATTCTACTTAATTCTGCATCAATAGTTTATTAATTACTTATTCAAATGATGATGATCAGCTGATTATAATTAATTTTATATTTCTTCTTCTTAATTAATTGGTCAGTCATCCTTTTTTCTCATGGTTGGGTTCTTGGTTAATTTGTTGTTGTGATCATAGGACTGACAGTGGAGGAGAGATCGCAAAGCAAGATAGCCACCTTCCAGTATTGCTTCCCAAAGTTCCAGGCCGTTTTTATTACTTTTTTGGAGCGCCGATTGAAACAGCAGGTATATTTATCAACTGATCGATCGATCCTTGTGTTTAATTTTGTCCCCAACTATTTTCCACTCGGGTATATTATATTTATTTAATTTGTTTAGTTGCAATTAAGTTGCATGTATGAGGTATTATATATATATATATATATATATATATATATATATATATATATATATATATATATGTTTTAATTTGTTGATTCATATATATATATAGTCTGTCCAGCAGCTTAATTAATTAGGTTTAATTTTGAGTACTTGCTGCAGGGCGGAAGCAGGAATTAAGAAGTAAAGATAAAGCACAGGAAGTATATTTACAAGTGAAGTCCGGAGTAGAGAGATGCCTAGCATATGTAAAGGAAAAAAGAGAAAATGACCCGTATAGGAGTATAGTAGCTCGGTTAGTTTACCAGGCGAGACACGGTACTGAATCTGAAATCCCAACATTTAAAATTTGATCCGTATTGACTTGGATGTTTTACGTACACTACTTAAAATGGCTACAGTTGGAGCCATTTATATAAACAGTATACGTAGGTATAGGAATTCAAATTATTGATATATAAAAACGTACAGTTTTTATTTAATTTGTCATCCAAATATATATACTTTGCCCCTGGCCGGGTACGTACGATGCATGGGAAGAGCATTTGTGGAAGAGCTAGCGCATGCATGTAGTATACTCGTGACTCGTGAGTGAGTGGTATTCAGATAGACAAACAGGTGAGACCCTGGCCTGTTGCTGTTGGAGGAGTTGATTCACAATACATTAATGAATGAAGAAAATGCCGAACTAGCTAGAAGATTTTAAAATATATATGAGTTGATCAAAAGAAATGCTGAATGAAAGAAGGCGCGCAGAGGGATTTATTAATTTCTATACCATATACATACTATCAATTAAATTCATGTTTTATTTTGTGTATGCATGATTCTTACATTGGGGATTCATTTCCGAGCGACCTTACCCCTGCATGCCCTGTTAGTTTGGATTGGAATTAATAAAAGGCGTTATATAATTGTTGTGTTGGGTCTTTATAATTTATATACCGGGGGATCTGTATCTCATCTGAGAGATCCTATTATGTTACAAGTTTAATTCTGCTATGACTTGTAAATTAATTTATGATATATTGTTGTATATATATAAAAAAAAAATCTAAGGATATATGTGGATGTAATCATGTTTAATAATTCTTGTGCTAGCTAGACACACAAATCATTTGATGGAGTAATTGAATGCGTGTTGTTTGTGTTTTTTCAAATGAAATGGAGTACAGAAACTCCCCATCCTAATTATGGCCAGGAGGAGCCCAAAGATTTCTAACAATTAAGGTGGACAGATACAATCATTAAACACTTAGCATAGAAATTAACAAATTTGGAGCATCATTACGTATTTACGTACCATACAGACTCACAGGAAAGAAAGAAAGAAAAAGGAACTGTATGTAACTGGCTGGCAGGTACGTATACAGACGCTACTTCTACTTTAGCTAACTAGCTTTAGCTTGCTTTCAATCTTCCGTTTTGGTAATTAATATACTCTCAAGTACTGCTGAGAATTTTAATTAATAATTTAAATTTCATATAGTAATATATATAGACAATTAGTATGATCTTATTACTTACTGCATGCCCCGCCAAAAAAAAAAAAAGGAATTTATACATGCTGGACACGTGGATACATCTGATCATCAGGTGAAAGAAAAACTTATTTAATTATAAGTTTTTGTTTTTGAAAATATATATAGTTAGTATATACTACTTAAATTAATTATATGTGGGTTTTAGCAAGCAGGGGATCAGTAGAAAAGGGGAAACCGAATGGAAGAATTAAAAGGCACCACACGCCAACTGGACCACTATACCTACGTACGTACGTACGTACATTCCCCTGCCTGCGCCCTGCCTGCCATTCCTTTTCAACTTGGACGGAGATCCGTACGTACTTACACACTCTCTGCAAGTCGTTAACCAACTCATCCTCCACCGGCCAACGCCCGCCGCGCCGGCCGGCCAACTTCATTGTTCCATCCTTGATAATTTAGTAGTGCCGAGTACGTACGTACTATTAATATGTATGTATATCTATATTACCTCTTAATCAAATTAATTCAAACCAATCCCCTATTAACATTCATTATACGAGTAATTTATAATTATATATAGCATAATGTATGTATGTATCCTTTCATCTGTTTTTGTAATTAGAGATATATAGATAGATAGGTAGGATCAGTATTAACGTACGTCAGCATCATCAAAAAGCTAGCATTAATTATGATTGATTATATCTAAACTTGGAATTAACTTTGAAGCTAGCTTAGCTTAGCTAGGTAGGTACTAAATTAGCAAGCATATATATACTAGTCTAGTATTCCATCATCATTAAAGAGATCCAATTACTAACTCCTATATATATAAATTAAAGTCAACAAACAAAGCTGATAAAAAAGTAAGTTACTAAAATGAATCAGTACTATATATATATATATATATATATATTCTCTAACTCTCTCTATCTCAACCAAAGGCCAAAGCAGCAAAACATATAACAACTTTAGCTTAAGACCACAGATTAACTGAAACCCTACTACATCTCTAATAACTAAAACCCACCTAAATTAAAGCCAAAGGAACTAAACAGAACAGATTAATTCAAACTAAACTGATAACAGATATATAGAAAAATATGGTTATAAACGGAGGGTGAGGTCAAGGTTTACGTGCTCCTGACCACCACCACCACCAGACTCACTGGGTGGGGACACAGCTTCTGGAATTGAGCACGAACCGCCGTCATGATAATACTGCACTCCTCCCCCGCCGCAATGATAATATTGAACTCCTTTGCCGCAGCCATGATAACACTGAACGTCACCGCCGCCGAAAGGCCCCATGGCGGCACTCGAGCCGTGGATGCTGGTTGTTTCTACCCAGTAAGCAGCGGGTATAGTATTTGGGCCCACATCCATACCCACGGCCATTTGGGGTTCGTACTGCTGTTGGATTACTGGCTGACCAACATTAACGGCACCGATTCCTCGGTCGACGGCGGCGGTGTTGTAGGTTCTGCGAGCGGCGGCTCTTTCGCGCTTGTGAGCGTTCTGGTGGCCGCCCAGAGCTTGAGATGTGAAGAACCGGCGGGGACAGTAGAGGCATGTGAACATTCTGGATGGCGCCGGGGCTGCTGGCTTTCCGGCTGAAGAGTCTGTCGCCATTGGCTGCTTCAAAAAGTCGTACATTCCGGAATCTGCCATTGTTAATCGGTGGATGAGCTCAGGAACCTCAAAGATGTAGAGAGAGAGAGAGAGTAGAAAGAGAGTGATCAGAGCGTATGTATATATGTGATATATAGGTATATATATAGTGTGGGTGTGGGTTTATAATGGGGTTTAAGCCTTTCTATTTTATTTTATTTTGAAAACGAAGCCTTTCGTTTTGTTTGTCTCTATCTTACACATAAGCTTACGTGAATATGATTGGTTGGTATCGGAAAGACGAATATGCCCTTTCTTTTAATTTCATGAACAGAAATTACAGCTTACTACTTCCTCTATCATCTAATTTTTTTTCTACAAGTTAATTTACAAAATTTTATTACCTCCATTTCAAAATTAAATATATAATTTCACTTTTGAGATTAAACGATAACATATTAAACTTTAAAATTAATATGATTTATAAAATTTTAAAATAATTTTTTTAATAATTAATAATTTTTATTATATACAATACAATTATAATAATTATATCAATGAAAATACTTAATATTCTAGATTAAATTCGAGACTTTTTTCTATAACATGAAGGTAGTAATTGTTTAAGTTAATTTAATGTTGATTTTTTAATACCTTTAACATAAAGAAGAGTCATTTATCGACAACAACAAAAAAAGTCTTTTTTTTTTCTTTGGGGGATAACATAAAATGACAAAATTATTCTCTAGTCAACTATCACAAATTAAATTCATTAATATGTCATGCTTACTGTTGGGCTATAATCCTTTTCCTTATTAGATCGAACTTAATAACCATCTCTCTTGGATCATATTATCTTTAAGTCTGGTTGGTCCAAGAATGGTTTGGCCCGATTCTTGATCATTTCATTGGGTCCTTTCGGTTGGATCCGGTCGTTGGGGTTATTTCCGTTATTTGGGCTTAGTCATTGAATTGGCCCATTATACAAATTGTCATTTAATCCAACTTTGACCGGTAATCATTATACCAAGTGATAATTGACTACTATGTCTGCCACCTTTCTGCATGGCATTAATGAGGATGAGACTCGGATGGATGGCGGTGTGGCAAAAATGGTAGTAGCGGTGTGGAAGTAAAGTCGCTTACTTTTCTATTTGAAAGGACCGGGAGTGGGGGAAAAGGTGTCAGAAGATGATGGGTGGCACGGTAAACCGGGACTGGAGTATGTATGGGGCTAAGATCACATAAGAAGGTAAGTAACACACACATTCATATCATTAATATTATTACTCGCTCTCAGGCATTAGATAATATTTTCTCTCCATTGTTGACCTTGTGATCGCCGATACTGACTCTCACGCCGGAGCTATCCCTCGACGGTCGGCAGTCAAGCTTTTGGTGTTGACTTGTTGAAGCTATGCGCAGGATATCGGACGCGTCTTGGTGATTGGGGACGTGGAGAAAGATCTTGGCGTTAACATTTGGCGCTAGAAGGAGGGTGAGTTCTAGTGTCCCTGAGTATTTTTCAATCACTGCATTGTGTTTGTTCTACGTCGGTGTTCATGGTGAAAGTAGAACACCTACACGAAGGGTAGCCAGAGGGTCGCCGGTGAATCGACACCACAAAGTGTACATCGAGGATCGTTTGGGGCCGTGATAAGTGTTCATGCAAGCACAGCGTCAAACGATCACCAAGATTTTTTTCGATTCGAAGGCGGTGCTTGGCTAAGCGTAGAGCTAGTCTTCTCGACGGAGAGAGCGTCGCCCTGATCGGAAGCGAGTAGAAGGCGCCGCCTAGAACTTCGATCTGAGAGAGAACCGAGACGAAAAAGCTTCTGTGGCTAAGATGGCGGATGAGGCGGATAGAGCTATGGAAGTACTTCGTGAAACAACGACGAGGATATAGCCGAAGCGGATGGCGGATGGCGAGTTGAGAGACGAAGAGCTCGGTTATAATCGGTCCAAGAAGCAAGGACAAAGTGGGAAAGAACACATTCATTCAAGACGAGAGTCTCGGGGTAGAACTCGAGAAAGAAGAAGATCCGAAGCCCTACTCCTCAAAGATCGAGGAGGTATATCCCTGTCGATTCTAAGGGGCGGTCGGAGAGAGAACGAAGAGGTCGATCCAGAGATCATACTCCTGAAACCACAAAGAAAGCCCTTGTTGTTGCACATTCTCGCCATAGTGCCCGAGCTCAAAGACGAAGCATATCTAGAGATCGTACTCCTGAGAGTCTATTGAGGGTACACCACCCTGTGGACACTCGTCATCGCAGAAGCCCTTCTAGAATTGAAGGCTCTATTGTAAGAAACTGGTCTACTCAGAGGAGGAAGGAGTCGCCGGAAAAAGAAGCATCATCTCAACTAGAAGGTGTAGAGTATCTGGTCAAAGAGTTAAAAGAACTTCTAAGCGAACAAGAAGTACAAAAAATGAAGGATACTTGGAAAAGAAGGCATCCCCTTTTCCATGGAGATTCTTAAGGAAAAAGCTGACCCCACCAAGAAGTTGCCCCATATCGAGAGTTATGATGGATCGGGGGATCCCTATGACCACAGTCAGGCGTTCATTGTTCGGCCAAGTGACAGACCTGAACGATCTACAAGCCGTTGGACTGTTTCAGAATGGGTTAGATCTGGTCAAATCAGAGAAGTTGGTGAAGAAGTTAATGTTTCATCACCCGAAGAGTCTCGCTGAAGCCTTCGACAAAGCTGAAGGCTATATCGTGGTGGAGGAAGCCATGGACAGCCTCAAACGTCCTTCTTCAGACCGGCTTAAGGAGACAGATCGGGACAGAACCGATAGAGACCAGAAAAAGAATGAAGGGAATAAAGACCGCTATGAAGGCGGGTCGAAGAAATATAACAATTGGAGACAGGGTGGAGGGCGTTCGTCGCTCCATTGAAAGTGAAAGAGAATGTACGTACACAAAGACTCAACACGATGAAGTCATTATCTTGGATCAAATTAAAAATCAACCTATCTTGAACCACCTCGAGATAACATTAAACTCGGAAAGGAATTTCGTAAGTATTGTGATTACCATCAAGCTTGGTCGTAATCAAACGATCGTGTGCTAGTTTGAAGGACTTTATTGAAAGAAAGGTACTGGCGGGGCTTTAATTTGTATGTGGTCGCCAAAAACTAATCAATGACATGACGGAGGGCTGTTTGATAGCTTCAACCAGATTCAATGGCGTTGCCGGCTCGGAGCGACCTGCAAGGCACGTGGTAGATGTCATCACTGGGGGTACACAGCAAAATCGTTGGAAAAAGCCTTAGAAGTTACTTGGATTCGATCATATCGGTGGCGGGTACCTCCAAGACCGACAAACCTTATTCGAGTACGGTAATCTCCTTTACTGATGAAGATTACCCTTCGGAAGTCATCGAACCGCACGAGGGATCATTGGTGCTGACTGCGCAAGTGGGTTCGGTGGATATGAAGCGGATGATGGTAGATAATGGGTCTTCTGTAGATATTCTGTATGCCCACGCTTATCAGAGGATGCACCTAGACGGGCGAAAGATGGAGATAGGACAGGAGGCTCCTTTATATGGTTTTAGTAACGACCCGGTCAAGGTGGCTGGAACCATTAAACTACCAGTCATCTTCGGAACGGCCCCCCAACAGGTAGAAATTATTTGCAAATTTTATGTTGTGCATGTAGATTCTGCTTATAATGCTATTTTGGGAAGGCCTACTTTAATTGCTTTTCAAAATTTGTGACCTCTATTCCTCATTTCAAAATCAAATTTCCTACTACTCATAGGGGTGGCGAGGTGAAAGGGGATTTGGATCTGGCTAGAAGGTGTTATAGGAACGCTGTGATCACTTCGGGAGTGGGAGTATCGAAGCAGAAGCAGACCATGGCGATAGAGATCGAACCCTTCACAGAGAGTAGTTCCGAACCATTGGTCATGCCAGCTGAAGAAACGGAGGAGATAGAGCTCATCCCGGGCAAAGAGAACAAGACGGTCCAAATAGGTTCGGGTCTGCCAAAACCTCTCCGGACGAACCTTGTGGAGCTCCTGCAATGCTATGTTGACATTTTCGCATGGGAACCTCAGGATATGCCAGGAGTAAGCAGGGATATCGCTGAGCATCGGTTGGAGGTGGACCCGTCGAAGAAGCCAGTCCGACAGAAGAGGAGGATTTTCGCACCTGAACGTCAGCGAATCATTGATGAAGAGATTGCAAAACTGTTGGCAGCTGACTTCATCTTCGAGATCGACTACCCACAATGGATGGCGAATGTGGTGCTGGTCCAGAAGCAAAATGGTAAATGGCGAGTCTGCGATCGATAACCGATCTAAATAAAGCTTGTCCAAAAGATTTCTACCCGCTACCCCACATCGACCAACTCATCGATGCCACTTCGGGGTATGCTTTGTTAAGTTTCATGGACGCGTTCTCTGGGTATCATCAAATTTCCATGTGCAAGGAGGATATACCGAAGACGGCGTTCATTACGCATCGTTCGGTATATGCCTATAAGAAAATGACTTTCGGCCTCATCAATGCCGGAGCTACATACCAGAGGATGATGAACCATGTCTTCAGATATCAGCTGGGCAGAATGTGGAGGTGTACGTAGACGACATGATTGTCAAAAGCATGTTGGTGCATAAACATCTGGATGATTTAGAAGAATGCTTTCAGATAATTCGTCATCACAATTTGAGATTGAACCCCACTAAGTGCACCTTGATGGCCTAGAGGTGGCAAATTTCGGGTTATCTTGTCGATCGGAGAGGATTGAAGCCAATCCGAGAGAAGATTCAAGCGATCTGAACATGAAGACTCCTCAATCATTTAAAGATGTTCAACGTCATTTGGAAGGATTGGAGCTTTAAGGAGGTTCATGTCCAAGTCGGCAGAAAGATGTTTACCGATTCTTTGATACATTGAAAAGTAGAAGAATGCAAAGATGTTTCAATGGACTTGGTGTGAGGACGCCTTCCGAGCATCAAGTCCTACCTATCTTGGCACCTTTGTTGGTGAAACCCGCTCTCTTTGAACCCCTATATTTGTACTTGTGACTAGTTAGTTTAGCGGTAGGAGCCGTTTTTAGTGCGTGAAGTTAGGGTAAGAAAGACCCGGTTTATTATGTAAGCCATGTCCTTGGGATCTTTGAAACAAAGTACCGAACATTGAAAAGTTTGTTTTTGCTTTAATAAGCGCTGCTAGTGAAAGCTTAGGCAATACTTCCGTGGTAGATTGGTAATAGTATATATCTGATCGACCTTTGAAGAAGATTATGGGAAAACCCGAGGTATCGGGAGATTAGCCTGCGTGGACGATGGAGTTGTCCCAATTTTCATTGAATATCATCCCCGAACCGCCATCAAAGGGCAAGCCTTGGCTGATTTTGTAGTTGAATGCTCATTTTCGAAGTGATGAAGTTGTGGCGGAAGTGAAGGATCGAATGAAGCGATTGCGGTTCTTGTTGAAGCGAGTTAAGTCGTGGACGTATGATGCAGATGGGTCTTCTACCACGGATGTCGATTGAGCGAGGATTATTCGACGAGTCGGAAGGATTCAAGTGCGTGAGCCATCGATTTCGGTTCAAAGCGACAAACAACGGTCGAGTATGAAGCGGTACTTGCAGGTTACGACTAGTAAAGAGTCTTGAAGTGCAAAGAATAATCATCTTGATGATTCTCGGTTAGTCGTTAAGCAACTTTTCGGAGAATCTGGCTCGAGGCCCAAAAATGATCAAATATCTAGCAGAATTGAAGGAACAACTTCAACATTTCCAATCCTACGAGTTTCAGGGGGTCGAGCGTAATAACAATTCAATTGCTGATGCACTCTCCAAATTAGCCACTACGGATGTTAACGTCTTTGATTGATCGGTCTACTTAGAAATTTTGCAACATCCTAGTGTCCATTATGAATCGGTGATGTGCATCGAATCAACCAAATTTGGTTGACTCCATATATAGAGTATCTGACAGATGGCGTTCTACCTTCGGATCGGATGCTAGCCAAGAAAATCAAGTATAAGAGTGCTAATTTTATTCTAATTAATGGGGATCTGTTCCGAAGGGCTTTCTCATCTCCACTACTGAAATGCCTGACTCCATCCGAAGCTGAATATGCTCTACGGGAAGTACATGAAGGCATCTGTGGCGACCATATGGCGGCTAAGTCATTAGCCTATAAAGTACTTCGACAAGGGTACTACTGGCCTACCATCATCAAAGAAGCGACTGAATACGTTAAAAGTGCGAGAAGTGTCAACTCAATAAATTCAGATCCACATGACCACGGAAGAGCTATACTCGATCTTATCTCCTATACCCTTCGTTTATCTGGGGGTTGATATCTGGGTCCACTCTAGAAGGCAAAAGGTCAAGTCGGTTTTGTTATAGTTTCCATCGACTATACGACTAAGTGGGTGAAGCAAAACCACTTAGGTTAATAGCGGAACAGAATGCTTGAAATTTTGAAAGAATCGATGAGTATTTCGTTTCGGATTCCTAAGGTGGTAATATCGGACAATGAACGTCAGTTTGTGGGATCAAAATTTGACGCATTTTTGAAAGAACTTGGGATTCAGCACAGAAAGACTTCAGTGGCTCATCCACAGTCAAATGGACAAGTTGAAGTGACCAACAGAACGCTGCTGAATGGGATCAAACGCAGATTAGACGAAGCCAAGGGCAGATGGCCAGAGGAGCTACTTAGCGTGTTATGGGCTTATCGAACTACTCTGAGGACTACAACGGGATTCACCTTTAGATCGGCATATGGAATCGATGCCTTAGTCCCAATTGAAATTGGATCTCCAAGTCTTGGTCACCAATTTAGAGATCTCTGATGAGGAAGGGCTCAAGGCCAATCTTGATTTGCTTGAGGAAGTAAGAGAAACAGCCTTAATCAAATTGGCAGCCTATCAGCGAAGAGTGGCCAAGCATTACAACCAGGGGGTAAAGTTTCGAAGGTTCGAAGTAGGAGATTTTATCCTCAGAGAAGCCGAAGCATCTACACCTCAGAATCTGGGAAAGCTGATGCCAAATTGGGAAGGACCGTATGAAATCACTGAAGTTCCGAAGCCGGGGACTTATCGGTTGAAGGCATTAGATGGGTCAACAATTAAGAATACTTGGCACGCTGGCAGGCTTAGGAAGTACTTTCAGTAAAAATGATGTCAGTACACTGGAAGTCTATAAATATTCATGTCATCATCAATAAAAGTTCCTTTTTTTCTCGAACAAATCTTGTCTTTGTTGCTGATCACGTCATTGGTGTTAGGAGGTTCGGGTGGACTCATTTGTCCATTCGATGGCGACCTTTTCTAAGAAGTGGTCCTTATATGAGTTTGTCGAAGCCCTTCGTGGTAGGTAAACGTCATTTGGTGTTAGGAGGTTCGGGTGGACTCGGTTGGCCATTCGATGGTAGCCTTTTCGGAGGTGGTCCTTATGAGTTTGTCAGGCCCTTCGTGGTAGGCAAACGTCATTGGTGTTAGGAGGTTCGGGTGGACTCATTTGGCCATTCGATGTCGACCTTTTTTTAGAGGTGATCATTATGAGTTTGTCGGGCCCTTCGTGGTAGGCAAACGTCATTGGTGTTAGGAGGTTCGGGTGGACTCGCTGGCCATTCGATGGTAGCCTTTTCGGTAGGTGGTCCTTATGAGTTTATCAGGCCCTTCGTGGTAGGCAAACGTCATTGGTGTTAGGAGGTTCGGGTGGACTCATTGGCCATTCGATGGCAGCCTTTTCGGCAGATGGTCCTTTAGACCTTGTCAGGCCCTTCGTGGTAGGCAAGTGTTGTCCTTTAGACCTTGTCAGGCCCTTCGGGGTAGGCAAGTGTCATCTTTTAGACCTTGTCAGGCCCTTCGGGGTAGGTAAGTGTCATCCTTTAGACTTTGTCAGGCCCTTCGTGGTAGGCAAATGTCATCTTTTGGTTTTGTTAGGCCTTTCAGGGTAAACAAATTCCTAATGAAGCAGAACTTTCTCACACTTCGGTAACTAATAAGTATCCCTTTACTTTATTGCCTGAATTTTTTTTCTAAGTGTTGAGTTCGGGAAGCCTCATTCTTTAATTTCATCTTATCTATTATATGACATGTTTAGTTGTTACTTAACAGTTCGGGTTCAGTCCATGAAAGAGTTTGTGCATCTTTCCACTTAAATTAATATTGGAGTATTGGTAAAAAATAAATACACCGAAGTCATAAGGAACGAAACCGTTTTTCATTGATATTCAATCTAATTACAATATTAGATAATTTTTACAAGTCCTATAAATTAAAGAAAGAAAAAACAAAAACAAGAACATCAGCTTCAGGCACCATCTTCGTCGTCTGAAGAAGCGAGTAAGGATGGATCCAGGTTGGCTGCAGACAGCTTCTCCTTGCCACGACTTCGGCAGAGCTCGTAACTCTCAGAATATATCTTCATTATCTCCCCGTTGATTTCGTCCGAGTTCCGGTACTCTTCACATATTTGTTTGCGAAGGTCGTCGGTTAAAGGAGGCCCAAGGTCCCGAAGAGCCTTGAGTTCTCGGATTTCTTCTTCGAGCTTGAGCCGCCTATTCATATGACGAGTCTCTGCCGCCTCCAGTTTATGGATGGTCTTGGTCTGGATCTTAGCATCAGCCTTTAATTCCTCGATCTTCTCCATCCTTATCTCGCTCCTCTGAACCAAGTCAATGTTCATTTTGACGATCTCCTCGTGCTGTACTTTGATTGACTTTAGCTCTTCATTGGAGGCTTTCACATCTCCCTTGGCTTGAGCTAACTCTTTTTGAAGCCCTTCATTTGTATGAAGAATGCATTCACGTTGAGTCTTTTCTTTAGCCAAGGCAGACTTCAGAAGGGCATTCTCCTTCCTCAGGGCCTCTTCCTCAGATTCGGCTTCGAGGGACCTCGGACGAAGACGCCCGAACACAGCATTCGCCTATGCATATCCAATATTATTTAATCAGTTTTCAGATGTATAAGTATGAAGATAAATTCGGAAATAAAGAAGAGAATCGTTTACCTTCGCCAAGTAGCTCATGCCCTCGCTGAGTAAATCCCCATTCGAACTGTTCCCGAACCGATGATCATCGGTTTCGCGAACGAAGGTGTTGAACAGTTGGAAGAGAAAATGGGCATTGAATCGGGGCCACATCGTTGGGGAGGCCATGGCGTCCTGTTGAAATTCGGTAGTTGGTTGTCTTGAAGGAGAAGGCGGGGGTTCATTGCGAACTGGAGAGGAGTCCACATGTATGGTTTCGGGAGAGGGGGACCGAGCAGGAGTAGGTTCGGGGATTGGCGAAGGTGCCGAAGATGAACAGGGTGGCCTCGATGGATGTTTTCTTTTTCGGGATGGAGTGGGGATGAACAGACCGGTCGGTTCATCGTCGAGCTTTTTGAATTTCGTGGACGATTCGGAGGAATGGTACCAAGAGGTGGGAACTTCGGAGCTCTTGGCGATCGGGGGTTATCTTAGTTCTTATTTTCTTTACACGAAGGACCTTAGCCCGATCGTGCAAAGGAATATCGAGCAGGCTCCTCCTCACCGGGGTAGGTTCAGAAGTTGTAGGGTTGGGGTCGGTTGAGAAGGTTGTTTGGGGGGTTGCTTCGGAAAGTGTTTCCGGATCACTTTCGGGGTTTGTTTCTAGTTGGGTGGATTTGGAGCGTTTGGCGGATCTTTTTCTTCGGCGAGGTCTAAGGTTTTCTTCGGGTATGTTGGGTTCGTCAGTTTGAGGTTCATCAGTTTGAAGGGAAGTAGTTGGTGGATCGATGGTAGGGGGATCAACCCGGGAAGATTCTTCAGCCAGATGCTCTTCACTCGCATCTGCATTCTGCCCTACTAAAAAATCTTCCAGGTCTCTCACTTCCAAAGGAGTCGGTTTGATCAGAGACACTGCAAAAAACCATATATCAAAACCTGTATCATTTATATATCTCAGAAATTATGTTACAAAGTTATTCGAAACTTACATTTGTGGTCATATAACCAGGCTTGTTTAGTCAGAAGTGTGAAACTCCATTCTTTTGGAGGAATATTCTTCAAAAAGTCTGCCATCTCCCTCACACGCCCTTTGGATATGTCTCCAAAGTCAGCAGAGACCCGATCAGAGGTAGTCCAGTCTGGAAGAGAAGAGATCTCGGGTCCCGTGACGAAAAACTACTTCTCGTGCCAACCCTTGTTGCTGGAAGGGGTATCCATCAGGGGTCTCCTCTCGAATCTGGTGTTGGGTCGGGGAGACTGCTTGCTCAACATTTTGAAGCCTCGTTCTTGAGACCTACCGGCAGAGAAGAGGGTGAAGAAGATGTCAACAGAGGGAGCAATCCCTAATTCATGGATGTAAGGCAATGAATGCCGGGATGTGAATGTAGGAATTGGGCACTAATCGGCGGAAACCCACTCCTATGAACCCTAGGAAGGTAACGATAAAAACATGGAGAGGTAGGCGAACCCCCTTTTCCAAGAAGGTGACTGGCATAACGACCCAACCGTCCGGTCGCTGGTACATGCGCTCTTCAGGAGCAGGGGCCCTTATGGCGTACATGTCAGGAATCTGATAAAGAGTCCTGAGCATACATATTTTAGATTCCGTGACGGAAGAAGGGATGTTGGCCTGAGGGAACTGTTCCCCGTCCTTAAAGAAGTCAGAGGCTGAGACAGAGGGGATCAGAGAAGGATTTCCCCCCATGGTTGTTGATTGGGGGTTGGAATTCGAACCCTCTTGGTTAGGGTTCGGGTTGGGAGAAACGATACTGACAGGAGTCGCACGAAGGGGGGAGTTTTGGCTAGAGGTTACGGTCACCATTGTTAAGATTTTGTGAAGCAGAGAAAGAAGTTTGTAGAGGAGAAGAAGGCTCAAAGGTTCAAATTTCAAATTAGCAGGTAAAACCGTCAGAATTGGTAAAGTTTACCTTTTATAACGTGATTACCTGCAGAATCGAGGCGCGCACATTTAATTCACTGCAATGATGATGAATAGGAAGAGGTTTCATCCGTTTTTGGGTCTAAATATCTTCACCTGTGTGGGCTTGCGTCTATTGGGCTTCCTACTTCTATTCCTGATATTAATTTGGACCGATTTTGATGGGCTTTGGTGAGTTTCACTTTAGATATCTTGTGACTTATCGTAATTCGTTATGTCAAGGGCCTATACTGTTTATAGTCTTTCATTAAACATCCTGTTTAATAAAAGACTAGGGGGCAATGTTGGGCCATAATCCTTTTCCTTATTGGGCCAAACTTAATGGGCTCCTCCCTTGGATCATGTTATGCTAAGTCCCGGTTGGTCCGAATGGTTTGGGCCCAGTTACTTGATCATTTCATTGGGTCCTTCCGGTTGGATCCGGTCGTTGAGGTTATTTCCGTTATTTGGGCTTAGTCATTGAATTGGCCCATTATACAAATTGTCATTTAATCCTACTTTGACCGTTAATCATTATACCAAGTGATAGTTGACTACTATGTCTGCCACCTTTCTGCATGGCATTAATGAGGATGGGACTCAGATGATGGCCGTGATGGCAAGCAGTGTGGTAAAGAGTGTGGAAGTAAGTCGCTTACTTTCTTTGAAAGGACCGGAGTGGGGGAAAAGGTGTCAAGATGATGATGGGTGCTACGAACCAGGGATTTGGAGTATGTATGGGGCTAAGATCACATAAGAAGGTAAGTAACACACACATTCATATCATTAATATTATTACTCGCTCTCAGGCATTAGATAATATTTTCTCTCCATTGTTGACCTTGTGATCGCCGATACTGACTCTCACGTCGGAGCTATCCCTCGTGATCGGTAAAGTCGCAAGCTTTTGGTGTTGACTTATTGAACTGTGCAGGATATCAGACGCGTCTTGGTGATTGAGACGTGGAGAAAGATCTTGACGTTAACACTTACTAAACTAATTAAACATTCGATTAATTCACGGATAAATATGTAAGAAAAACATATGATTTACATTCTCTCTCTCTATCTCTCTCTCCCTGCATGTTGATTATATATATCTTGACAAAAACATTATTAAGCCTAATTGTCGACCAACTATTTGAAAATGAATTTTACCCGGCCGGCCCCATTGCTTCCAACTTTCACCAACTATTTTATGCCTTTTTCCATGAATTATGAATAACTTGATTAATCATTTAATTCCTACAACATTTCTAGAAACTTCAACTCCACAGTACTACTAGTATAAAAAACTACTATACCAATAATACCATAATGGATTAATTGGTTGAGATTGAATTCTAGTAATCTCTCCATTCTTATATATACGTCGTTTTAGATTTTTTTTTTTATTTTTAATTATTTATTGTTTGTGGTTATCTAAAAGAATTGATTACTATTTTTTCCAAATTATCCCTTATTACTCCACCTAATTTTTTAATCCATATTTATGAAATAAGTGAGGAGAAGGGTATTATAGACAATTGATAATATAGTTAATGATTTTTAATCATTTCCTTAATTCTTGTGCACATGTCTAAAACGACCTATATTAAGGAATGGAGATTATTAAAATTGAAAGGTGCTACACGGACAGATTTTTCAATGTACTTGTCCGTTAACGAACCAATTCGTTCGAGAACCTCTCTCTTTCTATATATATATATTAGCTATGTTTCGTGTCTTCGACCCTACATAGACTGTGTGATTTATTTCAAACTTTGAACGGTCCAGATAATTTATTAGAATGGAAAAAAAATTTAAAATCGGTTGTAGATTGACAATATATATATAAGTAGATTCGAGGATCTTAAATGTAGAGTAATATATATATATATATATATATATATATATATATATATATATAATAGAAGAGACTTTTGGGAATGAGCGCACGGGACATAGAGTGCAAAATTTGATAAAAGATGATTGAACCATGTGGACTGACTGAGTATAGTATAATACAGAATTTTGATACACAAAGGAAAGGCCACGATCATTGTCCAATCAATTGGTAAAAAGCAGTTTGTACCTTTTTTTATATATATAAAAAAAGTCATAATTTATTACAATAATTTATCAGAAGTGATCGAATGTCTTAATTTATCCTAACTTAATTAGGACAGAAAGACAGAATAATTACGTACTTATTGTCTTCAAGAGGCCTTCTGAATTAACATGTGTTCATATATAAACATTGGTAAAAAAAAAAGGCAGTTTGTACTGAATCCTCATTTTAATGAAGGGAAGGGTCGATCACCTAACCCCCTTAAAATATTACCACTTGATATAAATTACTACTCCAAAGTTAAAAGGTAACGGGTAGCACAGTATATATTCTTTTCACCATTATTATTCTCTACTCCATTATTGGTGTATGTAAAAAAAACGAAGGAAAGAGGGGCAAAAGGGTAAAAAGAAGAAAGAGATAGAGGGGCTAGGGGTGACGCACAAGGGAAAGGACAGGAAGTGGTAACACTTGCTCTATTTCGAACAATGATACTACTATAACATAAAAAAAAAAAAGTTACACCATAATATATGTGTATGTATGTGAATATTTCTTTTTTATGTGATAATAGTATTATTTCTCTATTTTTTGGATGCACTAATTGTTATATATGTCATGTGTGATAGAGAGGGAGGGGAGATGCGTGAAGATCGGAGAAGAGGACACGTACATACCTCAAGTGAAAAGTGATGAGTCAATCATGGGGGAGGAGTTGAATTAAATGTTGGCAAATTAAACTAATTATATATATATATATATATATATATATAGGGTTAATGAAGCTACACATGTGCAACATATATAGATAGTAGAGTGACTACCCTACTATCAGTATGTTGATTACTCTACAACACCTCTCCACGACTTAGCTCCTCTACGATCGTAGAGCGATGTAAATTTAAAACTTACACATTGTGCCAGTACTCTATTTTTTCATATATATATATATATATATATATATATATATATATATATATATATATATACTCCGGCCTCAAGGAAGAAGAGGGCAGTTTGTCACAGAATTAGCATATTCATACAAACAACACCATCTCTCTTTCTCTTTATCTTTCTTACATGTATGTATATATGTAGTAAGAGAGAGAAGGAAAGTTGATGAGATATTGAGATGTGATGAACTCGATCCCCCGGCCCAAAACAAAAGCTTAAAGAGAGCAACTGCTGGATGAAGAGACAGCGAGCGAGCGAGCTAGTTCATATATAATATAGGTGCGGTGCTGCTAGCTAATTTAATTAGGTTTAGGGTTACATATATATATTACTATGATTTAAATTAAATGATAGATAGATAGATACATACATAAATAGATGTCATGTCCTGTCTGATGCAAAAGATGGTGAAAGAGAATCTCTCTCTCTCCCTCTCTCTCTATATATATCTCTATATATGTATGTAATGTTTTGTTTGTGCATGAAAAAGGTTGGTCACTCATTATAAATGTAGTGTAGGTAGTAAGTAAATTACTAGGTTTATTCTCTGTTACTTTCCTTTAATGGATGTTTGAGTTTGTTCTGACTACTCCTTCAAACCTTACTACAAACGTCTCTCTTCCATTAATTCTTTCTAGCTCCTGCACGTCCCAAAACTAGTTGTACAAGTCATGTGGGTTAATTATTCATGAATGTAATTACATTATATTTAGGAAATTATTAAATCCATAACAGAAATGTTATTTTCACAATAAAAGTGTCGCTATATATCCTATTGCGACGGTTTTTTACCATATTTTTGTTGTAAAAATAATAAAAAATATTGTGAATTTAACAATTAACTATATTTATGGAGTTAATTCCCACAGTACTAGTCTGCGTGTTTGTCATAAAGTATACTACTAATTAGGACTGACGGATTAATATAGAAAATAAAGATGATCAGCTAGCTTGCTTATTATGCACCACCCAAGTATCTAAACTTTGGAACCCAATCCAAAAGGTTTAAAATATTTCTTTTGCTAAAAATAGAAACACTTCATTTTTTTTGACAACCAGGCCGAGGTCGATTAAATTATGTATTGCAATTACTCACATTCTTCCATTTTATCCCTTTCAAATTCCACTATTTTCTTCCCCCTCTCTACTTCTCTGTCATCACTAGATATCTTCTGCATTTTTAACTCTCCATTCAAACCAGCAAGAGCCCTAGTTTGACCCATCCAACCTCCATTTTCGGCATAATAACAACAAACATACACACAAAAAAACGAATCCATCCACCTTAAATAGAGAAGGCAAAGCCAGCCTCACACTAGTCACGGTGGTTTAAGGGAAAACTCCGGTCCAATCGTAAACCCAAAGGTTTCGACTCCCACTCGAAGAAGCAGCATAGGGTCACGGACCGCAGACGTAAGCCTGTTTCAAAAGCCATGTTCGGGGTGGAAAGATTTAGTATGACGCAAATCGGGATACTCATTATCGAAGAAAAAAAAGGCAAACCCCCAAAATCTTAGGTTGCTCTTTTCCTAGTTTTACATAGAAGGCAATGTGGAGGAGAAATATAGTATTTTCAGTACACCATCAGTAACTTAACATTAATCTAGGCAATTCTACTCATTGACTCGGGCTATATCATTCCAAACCAACGGCCTTACAAAGAAACTTTGTTGACACTGTTTCAAAATGAATGTCTATGTCAGTCATTTATGAATATGTACAAGCAGCAATGCTAAACAATCCTGACATTCAGCTGAGGAAACTAAAGTATCTTATTATCACTAGTGAAATGTCTTGCTTAGAACTGTGTAAACCATTTTTTGAGATGAAACAGCCATCTAAGAGCATGTTAAATATATATACAAACAACAAGCCAAAATGATGCTCTGGACATTCAGCTGCTGATATCGAAGTATCTTGGATCCTCTGGGAAATGATATTCCACTTTCAACTGCCACGAGACAGCAGCAAATCCTTTGTTATGCATAAAGAA
This sequence comes from Panax quinquefolius, assembly GCA_020205615.1. Taxonomy (NCBI): domain Eukaryota; kingdom Viridiplantae; phylum Streptophyta; class Magnoliopsida; order Apiales; family Araliaceae; genus Panax; species Panax quinquefolius. The sequence continues at coordinate 449,042 of JAINUW010000363.1, forward strand.
AAGCTAATATACACACATAATTCTATAACATATATTTATTTAAATGTGTCAGTCATAGCTAAGTTATACACATCCTTCCACCTCAGAAAAGGTCCAGGAGTAACTGCGAACGAATCAAACCCTAGAAAAAATTGATTGCATTGCAATTGCCCACAATAAAAAACAATTTAGAGATGGGCAAGTATCAATAACAAATATAGCATACTCCGAGATAAATTTATACCCTTGTATTGTTTTTACTTGTTTGTTTTTTTTTGACAAGGAGTAGATTTTAGCATGGTGCCATTAGTTCCTGCCAGGAGGCAAGACTGCCACAATTTGGAAATTACAAAATCTTACTTCACTTGCGCTACCGTGATATGCTTGACAGATAGAAAAGATCATGGAGTTTCCCATATTCCATTGCCAAGTAGAAAAGATGATAACAATGATAAAGAAAATGGCGGAAAATTAAAAACTACAGCAAGTAAAATATCATGAAGAATTTAGAAGTGAGGAATTATCAGCTAATATTGGGATGTTTAAAGCTAAAAGGGAATAACTATTTTTTGAAAAAAATTAAAAAGAGACTACAGCTATGCATTTGGGTGAACGAGCAAGAGGCGTACAAATCTATTTTAATAATAAACTTGAGTGGAGAGATGTGAGGAAAAAAATCTTGGGAATTGGCTGACAAGTTGTTACTAGGGATCATAGATGTCAGTTTTGGTTGACACCTATTCATTAAAATTAGTTTGTCTTGAATACTTGTTATTGATGCTTACTCGCAGTAAATTCTAATCTTATATGATTTGCTCCATATAGTTGCTCCAAAGGTGCGCCCAAGTTCATAACTAGTATCAATTCACACATTTTGTCTACAACCCGTGACATATTCCTATCTACAAAATCTGTTATCTATTACTATATATAACAAGACATATGGAGATCTTATCTAAATTAACCGAGTCATTTTTGGTTGGTCAACAAGTTAATTCGGAGTTATTTCCGGATTCACCTCTACTGATACAATGTATGTCATGTTCATAATTATGCCAAACTTTTCATATTTTTGTTGTATTATTCCAAGGGTGTACATGCATGTACAATGATTTAATATACATACAACTCATAAATTTCAAGTTCAATGTATTACTACCATCCATACTATACTATTTATACTCAAATTATAATACCAAATGGCATACACCACAATTTTATATTGAATAATCGATACTAACCCGTACAAAGCACGGATTATCAATCTAATATGAAAAATAACAGAGCAGTTGCCATAAATGCAGATTAACAAAATACTTTTTTGTGTAAAAGACGCAACATAATAACATTTAGTATACTTCAGAAGAGAAGGCTCGGCAACTTAACAAATAGTCTATGAAACAAAGAGGGCAGTTTTATTCATCAACCAAATTGCATGATTAGAAGGTTACTAATCATGCAATAAATGCCACAAGCATAATCACATATACATCATGTACGTGAAAGCAGAAAGCAGAATCATGTCACAAAGAAGTCCAAAAGCACATGAAACTAAAACAACATACCTTCCCTTCATCAGCATCTGAATGGCGCTGAGGGAACACCACCCTTAAATCGTTGTATAAATAAATTTTCTGCTCCTTTTCATTATCTATACTACTGTGTTGTAGTCCTGATAGAGGATCAGATTTGTTTTTCTGGACTGATCTTAAACATTTCTTGTGAGAAGGGCATAGAAATCGGAGATGAAGAGCATAACGCAGTGCACCAACATTGCTAGGGCTCCCATTGACCTTTGAACAAGCCTGTGCGGATTTTTGGTCAGTTTCATGACACCGATCCATCCAGCTGAAACCCTTATCCCCAGTCCTTGGACAGGTATCAGCATCACTGCTGTCTCTCCCCTGTGCGGAAGTTGGGCTAGAAGAGGCCAGAGTGACCTTTTGACGCAAGAAAGTCTACTTCGATTTGAACAAAGATTTAAAAACAAATAAAAAATTAGTTCTTCAAGGCCCAGATCTTTTTACACAATACACTGGAAGTGTGTAGCAAAAGTTTTAATATGCAATAACGAACTGCCAATCCTTTTAGTGTAACAAAGAAACTTAAAGTAGCAAGACCTAAGGTCAATCCTCTAGTTAGTCCTTTAAAAAAAACCTCTTCTTCCCACCTCCAATGGCCTCTCTCTCCCCATTCTTTTCTTCCTCCAAAAATTTTTTACCAGAGGTTCTCTATCTAGTTCTATAGCTTTAAATCCTTTAAGTTCTACAAATAGCTTGTTTTGTTCTCAGTAAATCCAATTAGAGGCCTAACTTATCCTGTCAACACGACCAAATATGCAAGCAAATCTGTGTAAGTTGCTTAGACAACCTTACCAAAGACACAAGCATTACCAATTACAAGAAGAAATATGAAGTCCCAAGTGATAACTCCTATGCATGATTACCTTGTAGCAATTCTTGAAAAAGATTGGTAGACTCAGTTCTGTTTTAGCATGTTTTAGTAAGTGTTCCACAACTTTCGGTTCCATGAGAATAAGAAACGAAAAGAGAAAAGTACAAAACATTAAAGCATACTACTTATCAGTGTAATGGGTAGCTAGGCTATTAAATACATCAGCATGTCACAACTATAGTATCACAAGTAGCCCATTTTACGTAAATCAGAAGAATAATTTCACTCCCTAATGGAATGTGCACTAAAGCAAATTTAATATATAGTAATAATATTGTCGTAGTTGAAAATAAATAACAATTACACTAATAATTATCGACAGATTGGTGTTCTGGCTTCCATTTATCAAGTTTTTTACTTCAATATTTTAAGCAACTCAAACAATTCTAACCAAGTTCGACCAAAGTAATTGTGCAACAAAATTTGTACTTTTATGGTACATATGCCCTTGTAACTTATTATATTAATATATTAGCATCTGGCATATGAGCAATTCTGAAAGGATCATGCACTTCAGATTTAGAATTACCTTGGTACCAGCCGGCATGTCACTCAAGTCATAATTACAAAAGAAAGTGTGAAGAGGGGTCTTTTCCGGGTTGCTTAAAACCTGTGCAAACCATTTCAATTTTATAGCAAGTGAGGATCAATTGTTTCATAGATATAAAGCAGTTAAAGATGAAGCTGAAACTATATGACCTCAAGTTACACTAAACTACTGCGAATCTTCACGGTGGACAATAATCAATACAACACCCATCTCCAAAACTTTTTCTCCCATTTACAAGATTATCAACATACGGTAAAAGAGATTGGAATCTATGCATCTTATATCATTATAAAAGTCCCAGCCTTGTTCATTATAGGATAACAAGATGGTTAGAAATTATTTATTTTATCAACCTAATAGCTCTTTTGATTTTTGATTTTTTTTTATCAATATACTGTTTCTTCTATACGATTCACTGGCAAAAGAGGAGACTAGGGCCTGATGCCACTTTGGTATTGATGGATAAAATTGCAGTTAAGCCGTGAATTCTGATAAAAACTTTAACCACTGCATGAAATGGGCTTAGATAACTCCTTCATAATTAGTTAGGAAGAATAAAGGACCAATACCAGCTGTATCCGCCCTTTCATTGGAATACGTAAACGACTCCTTGAACTTCGTGAATCCCCATTGCCAAGATCTTTTTTCATGTTTTTCCCTCTGTGTTTTGTTGATGGAAAATTTCCTGCAAGATCTATAGATGCATAGTATAGTAAGTAACTATCTCCATCAATACTGGTTGCCAAAAACGGAAGTTTCTGTGATTTAGGTGAAAAGTTTCCTCCAGTTATGCTTAGTACTGCCAGAAAGCCATTGATTCTCTGCACAAATAATAAGATAATAAAGATGCACATGAGAGATGATCCTCATCAAATGAGAGTGTCTCAAGATAATACTAAAGCTTTGAAATAATAACATGAAAACTACCAAAATTATGTAACATAGAAGTTAACCTGAGTGAACTTTCCAGATGACAGCCGACCAGACAACAGTGATTCCTCAAATGAACCAACCAATGACCTCCTAACAGGAAGTCCCTTCAAACTTCTACACAACTTTGTGCAAGAGGATGAGGCTTCAAAATCTTGACAGAAAGGCCAACTTTTCCCAATTTTAATGTCTCGAGAAGACGATTGTAAATCACCATGCAGAAAGGCTATATCTTCGAAAGATGAACTTGCAACTCTTAAATTCTCCTCTTCTTCAGATGGAAAGATGATACCAGAGACCTTTTCGCAAATGGGCTCTTCGGTGTTTTTGAAGGTTAAGTAATCACCTTCTTTCTCTTTCCTGCATACTCCTTTAGCTTTCATTTTTTCAGAAAATTTGGGACCAAGGGGAGACAAAGAAAGGGGAATAGAGGTCACCTTGCTTGCAGAGATGGATATGGCCCCTGTTAGGGATCTTACCTTACTTGATTCTCCCAAGGGATCAAGACCAGGTGAAGAACACCAAGTATGAGGTACTAGTTCCTTGCCCTCTAATACAGGCCCATCAGTGAAACACGCAGAGGCTGTTCCACTGTAATCATATAACAAGTCATTATGTTCTACCCTGTTAGATACAGACCATACTGGTGTAATGAAATAATTTCTACTCCCAATATTTGCTTTCTTACAATCTTGCAACGTGGATCCACTATAACTACTACTATTGATACGGGAATTAATCTGAAAATCGACGCAGCCAATATCTAAAGAATCGCCATTAAATTGGTTTGGAAGAAGCCTACTACTTAACGGTGACAGCAATCGCTTCCTGGCAAGTGACCCATTGGATTCAGTTTCATTGATGTTGAAACCAATTACAGAAGAATGCGCATGATCAGTAGAAACTCTATCAAATGTATTAGATGAAGAATCTGTTCTACGAGGTTCAAAGCCCAAAATCCTAGAAAAAGGAGTCTGACTTCTTCCAGTCTTGGGAATTAACAAATCAACGTTATCCTTGCAACAAATTTTCGAACCATGAGCATCGGATATTACATTAATTAACCCTTTCTTGATCAAATTATCTGAAAATTTAATAATCTCCAATGAGGTTTTTTCCTCAAAATCACCTAACGAACCGCATACAGATTGCCCACTAGTTTGTTTCATGCTCTCAACATCCAAATCACAAGTGCTCATATCAGAAAATCGAGGCCGACTCTGTACTAAGGTGCTCAATGACCCTGTAAGCTCAGAAGGCTCACTGGAAGAAACTTGTGGCAATCCCATCACTTAGCCTTCAACAGATCAATGCATACCTTAATCTTCTAAGGCACTAGTTTCCTTCTGTTCTGTCCTGTTGATGTCCAATCACTTATCTCTAAAGATTTGTCAGATAAAAAAGCTAATGCTGAAATGCTTATCCCTGACAAACAACTGAATCAGCGTAAATAACAAATGCTCACTACAATCAACTAAAGTTGGAATCAAAAGAAATCACGACATTCAGAAACTAGACTAATACTACGTATCTGAAAAAACAATCAGCATTTTTGACACACTACTCCCTCCCTTCCAAGAAGACAGTGTTAAGACCCAAACACCTACTAAAAGCCCAAAATAACCAATGGAATGGATACTCAGAACTCCACAGCTGCAAACTACAATAAGTTTATTAATACTTTGAATGGAAAAAATTAATGTGCCTGAAATAGAATTCAAAAGGACATATGTCAATAACAGTAGACCTCAACTTTGAACAAACGTACAGAAAAAAGATGTTAAAAGCTGTATAAAATGTCAAATGGACGATGGGTTCAAAGGCTGACGCAATCAAATGCAAATAGTAGTAAATCTATAGCTGAAAACAAGTAGGGTCAATTTGGTCAAAATGGAAAAACAAATAGCAAGTTGTCAGCTACCTACAAAAACAAACCTCACCCCAACAATCAAACCACTGATCCAAAGCAATTCCACAAAAAGAAGAACACAAAATGTAGAGTAAACACTAAGAACAAAGGAACAGATTACTTGTACGGCACACATTCACCACCAAAAATAACATAAATTATTCAGATGGGAAAAAGTCTATAAATCAGATGAAGCATTATCTTTAATCTTACTTCCAAGCAACGGTTCCAAGTAGAAACGCAATCTATAACCATATAATAATAAGCACAATCAAAAATCAATTTAGGTATAACTAAACTCAAAAGAGAGATTAAACGGACCAGAAACAACGATCGATGAATCTGATGAAAGCACAAGTTTTCTGTGATCATCGTGTTCTGCACAAACAATGTAGAATCAAAATCCTCTTCGATCATTTTATAAGAATATCGTACTAATTGATCTGTTACTAAAAAGAAATTAGGAAAAATGAAAAATGAAAAATGAAAAATGAAAATTAACAAGAGTTTCTCCTTTGCGCCTCTTGGGAAATCATGGTGGTTGTTGGTGTTGTGTTTGCGGTGCCCATCCTCTTCTTCTCGTCTCTTCTACCTGCCAACAGTTTTTATCTAAATTTTTCATTTTTATTTTATAAATATTTTCTTTAGTTTTTGAACCCCAAGGACCCGCGTCATCGCAATCTTGAAATTATAAAAAAATCAGAAAAGATATTTTAGGCACCGACTAGTTTCCCTAATTCTTTTTAAAAAAAGAAAAAAGAAAAGATTTTTGTAATTGTGAGGACTAGTTGCACTTTTTACTTTTCCATTTGCACCTCATAATTTATAAAAAAATCCTACGCTAATAAACACCCACATGGCGCGAGCATTTGCTCAATTCTTTCCTTCCCCACTATTCTTCTCTCTTGTTCTATATTTTCTGTCTCTCCCCCCACTATCACCACATTATATCAATAGACGACGAAGATTATCAGGTCGATCCGATCTATGGAGACTTCACCAACGAAGAGATGGAGTACCCAAAAGACTTGGTAAGTTTCATCCTTCATCTTCGTCTTCTTTGGTTTGAAATGACTGATTCGTCTAGGGTTTAGTTAAAATGTCAACTGCATATTTAGCTTATTTTTGTTGTTGAATGCTTAAGTTTTAATGCCCAGTTCATATAAAAACTTAATTAGATCCCAGTTCATGTAAAAGGTTTTTATAGTTCTATTATGTTTGGGGTGTCTTTGACTTTTTTTTGAAAAAAATATGAAAAAGGGGTGTACTCAGAATCATATAATTTTTAATGAGATTTTTTAACTATGGGTGTGAATGGGAAAATAAGGGGTGCAACTAGCCCCCACCTTTTGTAATTTATAGTGTACAAATACAACTAAAAGAACAATTAATTATTAATAATATTTTTCCATAATTATCTCTTAATTGATGAAAACAATTAAAGGGATGAAGGTGGTGGTTTTTTTTTTCTTGTTTTTTTTTTGTTTATAGAGAAAATCGGGTGTAATTGCAAGACCCTGAATTTTATAAAATAAAAGTATTTAATTTTTCTATTTAATAAATATTTAATATGTATATGGTACTATTCACGAAATACTATTTACGGGATACTATTCACGAAGTACTATTGATAAACACGTAATTCATACATTTTGTTATCCCTAATTTTGTCCTTTTAATTATATTAGTTTATTAAATTAATATGTTTTATTTTATTTTGTAGGATTTAATATTTGTTGCAATAAAGTCAAAATCTTGGTGATCAAGGGATATTTAATGCTTTTATTCATATAAGTAATATCCAAGAAGAACTCTACAAGGAGAAGGAAAAGTCTATCTAGAAGATCTTTTTGAGAAGTTGATTGCCATTAGAAAGTTGAATCCTACATGGAAAGGGAACAAAAGTGTCCAAATTCAATAAACCTAAATTAGGGTTCAAAGTTATTTTCCCTATAAATAGGCCTCTTGTTTTAGAGAGAAGGACATCACTTGTTATTTTATTTTTCTTAGTTTTTCACTAGTGTAGAAGGGAGAAGATATTTAGAGTTTGTCTCTCTTATTCCAATCACGTGTGAAACTACTGCCAGTGAGTATTTGTAACTTTATTTTATTTATATAATAGAAAATCTCTTTTTAATTATTGTTCTTATTTCATGCGAATTGTAGTACTAATATTATTTGTTTTTGTTTTTAATTCCATGGCTAGCTAAATTTCTAATACCTAGGATTATGATGAAACTAAGTATTTCATAATAATATTTTCTTTCCGTTCCAAAATTAATGCCTAATTATTTTCGCCTTCATATTTTCCTCCGCATAAATTGCATATGATTTTTATATTGATTGCGAGGTTTTGATAAGTTATAGTTAATCTGTGGATTTTTCATAACTTATGTTTGCCCATATTAATTATATGAATCATTATTTTTAAAGGGAAGGGAGAATAATTTGGGAATTGATTTAGGAAATAAGAAATTATTTATTATGTTAATATTTGGTGGATTCTGATTCCTAGATATCTTTTCTCATTAATAATTTTCGTTATTAATTAGTAGTTTGAATAATTTAGTTAATAAATTCTCTCCACCATATTTATTTCTAATTCACCTAAAATAGATAGTAAGAAATATTAAAATTAATCTAGTCTCTGTGGGTTCAACCTGTACTTGTCAGTTTTTCAATTTAACACTGTGCACTTGCAGTTACATATTTTTATCACATCAACTATTCACGACAAAATTGGTTCTTTTTCTGATCAAATTATCGTTGATTTGTGAATCTTACTCTTGAAATTAAATCCATGTTTTGATTATATTATTTTTATTATCATATATAACATTTTTATAATCTTGGTGATGAAATTTCTCTTTGACTTGAGTGTAAAGATGAGTAGATTATTGGTATGATTGTGACTATAGGTTTTCTTTGACCAGTAGTGCAAAGTTGAATTGTTGACTTGTATGATCATGACCATTAAATTTATAATTGAATATCTTTAGCTTAAGTGCAAATGTGAATTGATCAACATGGTTATAATTATTGTTTATATAAATTCTGAAATGATTATATATTTCTTTGAGATATTAATATCTTTAGCATGTAGTGCAAAGATGACTTGTTGTTGAATATCTTTGGCCCGTAGTGCAAAGATGATATGTTGTTGAATATATTTGGCCTGTAGTGCAAAGATGAATTGTTGATGAATATCTTTAGCCCGTAGTGCAAAGATGAATTTATTAGTATGATTATGAACAGGAACTGTGATTTGGTATAACCATAATCTTTGATGTTTCAGATAAAGACAGGTGATGAAAATTATCTGTGTCATGGATGCGAAGAGGAATTTAGAACCACGAATATGATTATGAGTTATTCACAGGATTGTGGACATGAACTGTTGATTGATGTTACAGGGATAAAACATTGTTGATGGACTTTTAACATGGAGAAGATAATAGACTTTATGGTCTATTTGACTCTTCTAATGGATTGTTCGTTCCGCTGCAACTATGGTTGAAAAGTTTTATCATCAACCATATGTTCTAAATCTCTGATTTATTACTGATGAAGACTATTGATAATTTAATTATATTTAGTCATTATATTCTTTATTGGGCTAATTGTGCTCACCCTTTTGCTTCACAATTCCTTTCAGGCAATAAGAGAGTAGATGAGTCAAGCGGGGGTAACAGGAGAATAGAACGGTGGTCTATAGCTGTTGAGGTTTCTCCTAAAACAGTATAAAAATAATTTTATTGAGATTTTTAGATGAGTGTGTCGTATTTTATACGTCATTTAACTGTTAATTTTGGTGAACCGAATAGGGTGAGGTGAACCCAACTTTGGAAGGGTATTTTGCCACTATCATACAAGATGTCTAATGACATACGACTTCGTGTTATCATAAAACAGGGTTCTGCACATCCACTTGCTGATTATATCTATGAGCACTACTTATATAATCTTGGAGTTTGGTTGAAATATAATTCTCAATTGGAGACAATGGAGATAATTTTATGGTAAGAGAAGACTCACCATTGGAAAGAACATATATGATAGCAATCTTCTCATTTTTCTTTGGGGTCTATTGGGTCAACCAAGGATGATTCTCAAGTCATATGATATCTATTATAACTTAGATGCATAGTCTCCCATGTATGAAGATTTACTTGAGCATTTTCCAAAGATTTTAAATTCTAAAACAGTTATTGACTGTACCTTTATGTAAGATACCATTGTGAAGTGCTATCCAGATAAAGGGATGAGAGTCGCAGTTGGCATATATGTTGTCGTATTTTGCACAATAATTATAATAATGAAGTTTATAGTTATTTTCTGTACCATGCATTTGGCGACTCATAATAGGTTGGTTGGATTGGACCTATTTTGGGGGCGCCATAGTAATTAGGGGTGATAACCGAGCCAAGTAGTTCGGCACTCGACTCGAGATCGGCTCGAAAATATGATCCAAAGCTCGAATTCGAAGTTCATCCGAGTCGAATCTGATCCATACTCGTTTTACGTTTAATGATACACGAGTTTAACTCGAAAGCACCGTTGTTCGTCAGTATTAAGGTTCGAGTATTTCATTTTTTCTCAAACCATACTCGATACCTGCTCGATGGATCATATTCGAATATTGGTCTGATCCATGCTAGTAAGCTAAATATGTTATATTTATATCAATCTTTATAATTTATAAAGTGTAGTATGAAATTGTGTAAACTTGTACTTGAATAAATCAATGAATTAAATGTCAATTTATATTACATTCTTTATAATTTCAATACATAAATAAAAGTGAAAAAGTTTTATATATAAATATTTGTTAAGTAATCAATTTAGTATGTAGTGGTTCATTTTTAAGTGAAATGGTTCATATTCGAAGCTCAATTTGAAGACTCATGAGTAACTCGCTTTGTAAACGAGTCGAGTACTTACAAGCCGAGTAGGTTCGAGTAATGATCCGAGTCGAATCTGGCGCGAAAATATAAATTCTTTATCGAATCCTAGTCGAATCCGAGCATGAAGGTGTTCGCTCAGATTCGACTCGTTTGCACTCCTAATAGTAATAACCTGAATTTTTGTTAAATATTAATTTTATTTTTCATAAAAGTATAATTTAATTAAAAAATGTAAGTCATTTTTTTTCTTTTTTGTTTCGCTTGGAAAGTTAAATTATTTTAGCAGATAATTTAATAATATTGATTTTATTAAAAATAAAAAGTCCAGGCCATTAGGGTTTGATAACTCCTATTGTTTCCTTGTTATATTTAAAGAGTATAGATGTAACCATAAGCATATTTTAATTTGATTAGTTGAATTCCCGAGTAGAATATTTATATGCACTGCAGATTGAAGATAGTATACACACAAGTCAATCATGTTTGATGATAAATCATATACTTTATAACAAATTTATTCATTTATTAATAAAAGAACTTTTAATTAAAGGCTTTTAATTTATCCATATGGTGTTGTTTTATAATATGCGATAAACTCATAGTTTTAAACAATACTTTTAGAATCATGATGATGATCATGCTAATGAGATCTAAATTCTTAGATAACTCATAAACTAAAATTATTCTCAATCGTTGGATTACTAAAAAGGGGATTAGTGAATCCGGATAGATTGGTATATACGTTCCTTACTCATTGGTTGAGAGTGATTGATCTCATGATCATTTGTGTGGATATACTAAAGCAAGTATGTAGGTGTTTATTGGAGAATAAGTGTGAGACCCCGAATTTTATGAAATAAAAGTATTTAATTTTTCTATTTTGGTAAATAGTTAAATTGATAAAAGTTTAAAGTTAAGGGTAATATATGAAAAAAATATTCAAAGTAATTAGGTTGATATAAAATATTCGTTGAAGTGGGGAATATTTTTGGGGAATATCCGCATGCAATGCATGACAATCATTGGTGGACCCCACAACAAAATTATCATTCGGATCGAGAAAATGACAAAAATATTTTATGAAAATAACGGCGGAAGTTTTACCGTTAATCATTGAAACACCGGTGTTAAAAGTACAAGAATGTCTGGCGTGGTTGCATAAGAAGACACGCAGATTGATTATTGATGCTTACGTGAGAAGTCACCGCTTATACTCAATTATTGCTACAAATAATTGCCGCGATCATATCTCTCATATTATTGATTTAATTATTGTCACGAAGATCATTTGATAATATATTATATTATTAAATCAATAATTGAGACGACAAAGTTATTCATATTATCATTTGCAATATCGACAATGTCTAGAAGTTCACAAGGAGAGGTTTGGTCACCTAATCATGCGCCAATAAGGAGAAATCCTTATCGGAAAGCCCCCTCTTTCCTGGGAACGATCTGGTTGTTAAATATTGTGAGTTATAATATTAATAATGAATAAGTTTTGTTGATTAAAAATGAATTTTAATAGTTCCATTGTGTTGGGATTATTAGTGTTAGTGGAAATCGACATCTATTCCGATGATAATTGATGTCTAGGGGTTATATTGATAAATCGGGTAATTTATCGGATAAATGAGCAATTAATTGCTACTAATTCACATACTTATATAACTATTTGTTCACATGTGTGTACTATTGAATCACATTATTTAGTATTAGGGGAGTTGGTGCAAGATTGATAATACTTGCATGGACTAAGTTAAAAATGGAGGTATAGATGGAGGTACTATATCGTAATTCGTATTTTCACATGATTATACTATTGATTCACATGATTGAACTATTGATTCACATTATTTACTATTAGGAATTGGTGGTGGCAAGTTTGATAATACTTGCAGGACTAAATTAAAATGAAAGAAAAGTGGAGGTATTGTCTTTACAATTTTTGAGCCCCAAAACGTGCAATTATCAAAACTATATTTTCCTATAAATAGAAGCTCATTCTTCCTTCATTTCTCACTAATTCACAAAAGCTTTAGAATGATTATTATAGAGAGAAATTATAGAGAGAAAGAAGAAGAGGAGTCTGCTACCTCACTATTCTAGTATCCAGTTTTTCCAAGGTAGGGAGTATTATTTCTTTCTTATCCATGAAGAGAACTTCTGTTAATCCATTCTTTATTATTCTATTGGAATAACCTGTATATGCGGGCTACCCTATACTTGGTGAAATTCTTACATTATTCCATTCTTTATCATTCTCGTTGAACATCACGCTCATGCGTTCACGCGGACCGGTTCAATTATTTATCATTCTTGGAACATCCCGCCATGCATGCGCTTTTACGCAGGACTGGTTCCGTTATTTATCATTATGTTGGAATAACTTCCGTCATCGCGAAGTACCGCATGCATGGTGATTTCGTTGTTATTCCATTCTTTATTATTATGTCGGAAATATCACGTGCGTGCGTTTATTTTGCACACTGGTTCCATTATTTATTATTTTGTTGGGAATAACTCATGCATGCGGTCTATCGCACGCGCATGGAGAATCCTTACGTTATTCCATTCTTCATTATTCATTGGAATAACTCGCCTATGTGGATTACCACATACATGGTGAATGATCCTTTGTATTTCATTCTTTATTAAATTGTGGAAATTATTTGTTTACGTGGATTATGATGAAAGTCATAATAAAAGCATTGGACTGATGAAAATCATGGGTATATGTGGTATTAGTAAGTGTTATGATGAGTTATGTTGATTATTATGTGAAAACATGAAAGTTTCTTAGAAATCACAAAGGGTTGAAAAGTCAGATTTTGGTGAAAATGGAACATGAAATTCAATTGACCATATCTCCTATTATATTTTGAATTTTTGAGTGTGGTCAAGTTCTAGATTTAGGTCTATGAGTTTTGTAACTTATCCAAGTGGAATCACTGGAAAAGGTGTTGTAAATTTTCGTATGGACTGATTTTAGCAAAGTACGAAAAATTGCAAAATATAAAAAAGGTTGCTGCCACGATTTTAAAAAGGCTGTTTCAGCCACTTAATTTGTGAGAAAAATTCTGGCCTTTTGGGACATGAAAGTATATGGTATAAAGTACGTCCTGTCCAAAAATGAGCTCATTCCGACTTAAAATGAGCAAGTTATGACCATTTCAATATTTAATTTTTTTCCGATTTAAAAACGCTATAACAGGAAAGTTCTATAACTCGATGACCATGAAATTTAAACTAGAAGTTCACATTAACATGTGTAAGATTCTCGCCAAGATCCGGGAATTTTGGAGTTAACCATGAGGTAGCTAATTTCTTAAGGAATTAATTAGAAATTAATTTTTGAAAAATAGTAAATGAATTTTAAAAATGTCAAGAAAAATATATGTTCAATACGGGACTATATTATGCTAAATCGAGAAAAAGAATAATTTTGGGACTGATTTGGTATTTTCATGAAAATAGTTAGCTACGAACATATGAATTAAATATGTTATGTGGAGTTGAAGAATTGGTAAATAGGATTTTATGGCTTAGAAATCCTATATAAGGTATATGCAAATTTTTGATGAGTAATTTGATTATTAGTGATAAAATCTTATGAGTATGACATTTTTAAATGATTAAATGCATTATTTGGAAAAGTGTAAACAATTAAATGTAATTGTTTATAAGTTTAAGAAGTGATTAAAATATTGTTATAGTATTAACAGTATTAGATTATGATTTTATTAAGTAATTGATAATGTCTGGATAAATTTAAAGTCTTTGATATTTATCCTTGATTTAGTTGATTAATGATTATAATATTGTCATCATCCTCATATTTATATTATGTTGAAAGTCATCTGTGGCCTGTAGTGCATAGATGGACTTGGTATGATTATGACCGTAATGTTGCAAATGATGTGAAAAAAGTCCTCATTGGTCCGTAGTGCATTGATGGACAATTTTTGGTATGATTATGGCTATAGATTCTCTTCGGCCAAGGGTGCAAAGATGAATTGTTTTATAGCATGATTAGGACCGTTGATAAAAACACAATTTATCTTTGGCCCGTAGTGCATGGATAATTTGTGGTTGTGATACTAATGAAAAAGTCCTCATTGGCCCGTAGTGCATTGATGGACAGTTTTTGGTATGATTATGGCTATGGATTCTCTTTGCCAAGAGTGCAAAAGATGAATTATTTTATGGCATGATCGTGGGGGTTGATGAAAACACGATTATCTTTGGCCAGAAGTGCATGGATAATTCGTGGTCGGATACTAAAGAATATCATTGGCACGTAGTGCGGTGGATGATTCGATGATGTGGATTATTTATCGAATCGAGTCTCAAAGAATGAAATATTAATTCATGGATGTGATAATAATGAATATCTTTGGTCAGTAGTAGCAAAGATGATTTAATGATTACGACAGGAATTGTGATTTGGTATAACCATAATTTTTGATGTTTCGGTGAAGACGGGTGATGAAAATTATCTTCATCCGGTATGCGAAGAGGAATTTAGAATCACAATTTTGATTATGAGTTATTCACATGATCGTGGATCGGAATTGTTGATTAATGTTATGAGGATAAAACATTATTGGTGGACTTTTAACATAGAAGATAATAGACCTTATGGTCTATTTGACTCTTCTAATGGATTCGCTTTCGTTCACCGCAACTATGGTTAAAAAGTTTTATCATCTACCATATGTTCTAAATCTCGATTTATTATTGATGAAAGCTATTGATAATTTAATTATCTTTAGTCATGATATTCTTTATTGGGCTAGTCAGTGCTCACCCTTTCTTTTCACAATTCCTTACTGTGTAATAAAGTGTCACGGATCGAAAGCGGGGATAACAGGAAATAGAAGCAGTTGGTCTCTAGTTTGTGGAGGTTCTCCTAAACACTATAAAAAAGTGTGTCAGATTCTATACAACATTTAGTAGTTATATTTGGTGAATCAAATAGGTGAGGTGAACCCAACTTTGGAAGGGTGTTTTGCCACTATCATACAAGATGTCTAATGACATACAACCTCGTGTTATCATAAGATGTGAGTCATGCGCATCCACTTGCCGAGTATATCTACGGCACTACCTATATGATCTTGGAGTTTCTTTTGAAATATAATATTCACTGGAGACAAAGTGGAGATAGTCATATGTCAAGAGAAGACTCACCATGGAAAGAAGATGATAAGTAATCTTCTTGTTTTTCTTTGGGGTCTATTGGGTCAACCAAGGATAATTCGCGGCCATATGATATCTATTATAACCTGACGCACGGCCTCCCCCGCACGAAGGTTTCCTTGAGCACTTCCCAAATATTTTAATTTCTAAAACAGTTTTTGACTATACTTTTATGTAAAGTACCATTGTAAAGTTGTGGTCGAGACACCATGAGAGTTACATACATTTGTATTAAAACTCACAGTTAACTGTGGTCGTATTCTACACGACAGCAGAAAAGTTGTATAAATGAAGTTGTAATTGAATTATGTACCATGTATCTGACGACTCAGAATGGGTGATGTATACCTAATTTTGGGGGCGTCACAATAAGTTCACTGAACGTGGCTCGCTAAAGAATACCTAATGGAGTTTTAATTTTATGTCAATAGGAATTCCTGTAGTGATAGTAGTACAAGTGATACTTAGACTTGAGATCATTAGTATCTTGTGTATGATGAGTTATACTTTGACATGTCACTTAAAACCATTAGGTTGTATCAAATGTTATGCTTGGGTATAATAAGTTGTACATGGAGATAATGAATGATCAACAAAGAATCTACCGCTTCTAGTAAAAGAAGAGAATGTCCTATGTAAGACCCCAATTTTTATAAATAAAGGTGAATTTTCTTTGTTATGTTCATGTAACAGCAGAATCGCAGTAAACTACGTAAATCTGCAGAAAATGAGCACAGGTAAACCCTAACCCCGATATGCTACTAAACTACATTACCATACCTCCACATCAAAAAAAAAAAAAATAAAAAAAAAATAAATAAATAAATATTCGATGAAAATTATTATTAAAATATTTATAAAATAAATCAAATATTTTAATTGAGATATTTATGAAATAAATAAATATTCGATGAAAATTATTATTAAAATATTTATAAAAAATAAATCAAATATTTTAATTGAGATATTTATGGAATAAAATAAATATTCGATGAAAATTATTATTAAAATATTTATAAAATAAATTAAATATTTTAATTGAGATATTATGGAATAAAATAAATATTTGATGAAAATTATTATTAAAATATTTATAAAATAAATTAAATATTTTAATTGAGATATTCATGGAATAAAATAAATATTCGATGAAAATTATTATTAAAATATTTATAAAATAAAGTAAATATTTTAATTAAGATGTTTATGGAATAAAATAAATATTCGATGGAAATTATTATGAAATAATTTATTCAAGTTTAATAATAGTAAGAAAATGAAAATATTCTAATTTAATTAAGTAATTAAATTAGAAGGGTAATGATTTGTTAAATAAAGTAGAGTTTATATTAAATAATTAAGAGAAAATGTAACTAATGAATTTCGTGAATATATATGGTATATGTGTAGGACTTGTGGTGAACTAAGTAGTAATCGTTTAGCCTACTACACGAGGCAAAGGTCCTAAACCTTAATTCTTTACATAAAGCAAATTCATTATTCTATCTTGTTTATTATTGTTCAAGTCAAGATTTCATATTAGATCTTACCATTCTTTAAAAACATAATTCCTATTATACAATACTTATTCGATCAGATACATCTTGAATTTTATTATTCAAATTGAATATCAATTATTGTTGAACCTTGTAAGACTAGTGAACCCTTATTGATTCAACTAGTCCATAGTTGATAAGCGTTATAAATTCTAGAACTTTTATTGAGCTTACCAATCCAAACTTCCTTTCAGTGCGGATTAGATGTCAAATCGAGATGAACAACCCTTTAATAGGGGATTATTTACGCTTTAGCGTTAAGATATCAGTGAATAAAAGATGGTACTAAGGGCCGATCCCCAAGCACGAGAAGAAGAATCCATAGTCTTACGATCGTTAAAGGTTTCAAGAATAAACACTTGACAACCCAGACATAGTTCAAGGTCTTGTGACCTCGTAATTTCTTTTGATTCTTGTTATTCATTCTTGATTCAAAAGTTGAGCTTTTATATTCAAAGTTATTAATTCATTCGCATGTTATTATTATTCATTTATTATATTATTATACTTGTAGGCAACCGTGCTCACTCAAGGTAATAATAACATTGCGCTTAAGAACGAGAGAATGCACGCAGCCTTCCACTAAGAAAGGCAAGGGCAAGATTAAAGCAAGTAATGAAGACTATTTGTTTATGGGGTTGTGTAATGACATTTAGAATTGATGTTACTTAAGACTTAATTGTTATGTTTCAAGATGATATTTTAAGGTTAGATTAACTCGGGATTTATTTAGTTATGCATTGATGTAACCCCATAAGGGAGAGAGTTATTATTTATTCTATCTATTGTATGGTTGTATTTTATTTATGGGTAGATAGATAGATGATGTTCAGACTGATGAACACCAAATCTCGTGAAAATGGAAGTACCAATTTGGGGGTGTCAGATTGGTATCAAAGCCGTAAGGTTATGAACCTTAGGTGGGGGAACAACCTTAGGTAGTAGCCTTCAGGAGATCGAGAATATAGTAGTGGTAAACTCTTATCGAAGTTCTAAGAAATGAATTTCTAAATTCATTAAAGATAATAAAAGACTTTATGTGCTTATGTGTTAATCTATGTGTTCGCTAAATACGTATTAGTAACTAAAACTTAAAATTTTGTTTTCGTGGATGTCGGATATTGGAGGAGCTAGTCGATTTGGGGAGGAGGAACCCCGATTACCTATAGAGGAGAGCCCCAAGACATTCATGTCGCCGTCAGGAACAAACATGCAGAGAGAGTCATCTCCGATGATCACCGTCGTTGGTCAAGAAAGCATGGCGGGAGACCGATCCAGGAGGATCCCGAGGAAGAGGAAGAAGAAGAGTTCCCACCGAACTCCATCGATGCGAGAGATGTATGACGACTCTATGATCGTAACGTAGAGTTGCAGGATACCGTCGGGATTCGACCGAAAGAAAGGTTAGTCGCCAGATTATTATTGAGCAAAAGGATAGAGAGATTGTGACTCTTCACACACGTTTAGGAAACGTAGAGTGGGATCTGGTTCACGAGAAGGGTCAGACCGAGGATAAGTCCACGTAAATAGAAGTTAAAGAAGGATCTCAAGGAGACCTCGAGAGAGGCTTGTCATAGCAGCAGGAGGGTCAGTACGAGAGTCACGTCGCGGCCGATCGCAGAAGATGTTCGCCATGCGAAGAAGGCTAAACTTGAGGAGACATACTCTACACTACAAAATGCAATGAATGTGGTCCAAGATCGAGTTAGGAATTATCCAATCCAGTTTGAGGATCTACCATCATATATGCTAGATCGTAGAACGATGTGCCGCATCACGGAGGAGGAACGTAGCAAGGCTATCCAAGCCTTTAATGCATAAAGTGATAGAATTTGTTTAATTATGTGAAAGACTCAATTAGTTTTTATATGTAAATTTCGACGTGTTTATGAACGAAAGAATATTTGAATGTTTTAAAATCGTGGATTCTTTATTCCAGATAGTTGATGTAAATAAGCGAGCTTATGCTATCGTTTAATGTTAAAACTTTGATTTGAATGCAAATATATCAAGTTGTTTGAGATGATGTGTTAAGTGATATGTTAAATTGTTGAGTAATGCCTTAACTATTTAGAGAAATAAATAAAGTTCTAATAAAGCGCTTATTTAATAGAAAAATGCCACCAAGAAGACGCACCAAATCGCCAACCAATTTCAGAAGGGTCAATGAATAACAACAACAACACCACCAATGTCGATTCGTTCAAAGAAGTTCAGTAAATTTCTCGGTTTGGAGCAATTAACAATCAACCACAAGCCCCACCAAACACCACGCTCAAGGATTTATGGTGGGACCGCCAGAGTTTAAAGGTTTTATGAACCCAATCAAGCTCAAACATGGGTTATGGAGATGGAGAAGGTGTTTGACGTCGCTGAGTAAGGGAAGACCTGAAGACCGTGATACGCAATATTCATGTCAAGTCAGAAGCCGCCTATTGGTGGCAAACAAACAAAGTATGGGGAGGAGAAGATGTAATAAACTGGGAGAGATTTAAGGAGATGTTTTTCGAGATGTATTTTCCGACTAGTTCGCAAAACCAAATAGAAGTTCAGTTTTTGGAGTTGAAACAGGGGAATATGTCCGTAGAAAATTATGTGGCAAGGTTCAACGAATTGGCTAGGTTCGCCACATATCAAGTGCATATTGACGAGAGAAAAGCAAGACGTTTCGAGTAGGAACTGAAGCCCTGGTTGTATAGCAAGGTGTCAATGTTCCAATTGAACACTTTACTTTGGAGTGTTAGAGAAGGCCATACTATTTGAAGGTGGAAGCGATGCAAGATCTAAATATAATCGTGGATCGGAAGAAGAAAAAAAAGTGAAAATGAAGGAATTAACAAGACCGGTGGAAAAAGACGGAGGTAATAATAATCGAGAAGAGAAAGTGGTCGATAACTCGTCGTGGGTTGGAAGTCAACAAGGAGGGCAAAAGAAGAAGATTGAAGCGTGCTCAACCTGCGAAAAAGCTCATCTGGGAGTTTGCATGAAGGGAAAACGAGTATGCTACAATTGTGGTCAGGAAGGCCACATAGCACCTAACTGTTATAAACCAAAGAAGGGTGCCTGCTTCACTTGTGGCTCAAAGGATCATCTTGCAAGGATTGTCCTAAGAAGGATCCGGAGGAATAGGATCGAGGAGGAATAGAGGAAACAACGGTGGAAGCACTCGATTATCACAGACCAATCGCAACCAACCAACCGACCGACCGCCGTAACATTCAACATGACGATTCAGGATGCAGTGCAGTCTCGCGATGTGGTGTCAGGTATCATTCTGATCAATAAAGTTAATACTTATGTATTATTTGATTTGGGTGCTACTTGTTCATTTATATCCGATGACTTTGCCAAGAACTTAGAATTGCCTAAGGATGAGTTAGAATACCCATGAACATGAAATTGCGAATAGAGAAATTATTCTCAGTTAAGCACGTACAAGAACCGTAGAGTGGATATTAAGGGTAACATTATGAAAGTAGATCTTATCCCTATTCGACTTGGAGAATTCGATATTATCTTGGTATGGTGGTTATCCAATTATATAGGCTGTAATTGATTGCCGAAAAAGCGTATAACCTTATGACTCAAATCAAAGGTTATGTTTTATGGTAGTAAATCGCCTAGACAAGCGAAGTTGTTCGACGATGATGCAGCGGAAGTTGTTAAGACAATGCGTGTAGGATATCTAGCTTACATAGTCGATATTCAGTAAAGAAAATCCAAAAATAGAGGAGATACCAAGAGTAGTGAGGATTTCGCAGACGTATTTTTGGATGATTTGCCAGGACTTCCACCAGATAGAGCGGTTGAATTCGTGATCGATTTGGCTCCAGGAACGGTTCCAATATCGAAGGCACCATACCGAATGGCACCGGTAGAGATGAAAGAGCTGATGGTTCAACTACAAGAATTACTAGACAAGAAGTATATCCAACCAAGCGTATCACCGTGGGGAGCTCGGTTTTATTCGTAAAGAAGAAAGATGGGACAATGCGGCTCTGATCGACTATAGAGAACTCGAATAAGGTCACGATCAAGAATAGATATCCATTACCGCTGAATCGACGACTTGTTCGATCCGTTAAAGGGAGCGAGATACTTTTCAAAGATAGATTTGAGAGTGGTTATCATCAATGAAGGTGAGACCGGAAGATGTACCAAAGACAAAGATTCAGAACCCGATACTGATCACTACTGAATTTACGGTAATGTCATTTGGTCTAACAAATGCTCCTGCAAAGATTTATGGGCTTAATGAATGGAGTGTTCAAGCCGTTTTGGACAAATTCAGTAGTGGTATTTATAGATGACATTTTGGTATATTCGAAAACCAAGGAAGAACATGAAGAACATTTGAGGGTGACATTAGAGACGTTGAGAGAGAGAAGTTGTACGCTAAATTTTGAAATGTGAATTACGGATTGAAAGGGTACAATTTCTTGGACACGTGTGATCGATAGGGACGGAATTTGGTGGATCCTCCAAAGTCGAAGTCGTGATTAATCGGGATAATAGAAGACGCAATCGGAAGTAAGAAGTTTTCTTGGATCAAGGGTTATTACGTAAGATTCATTCAGATTTTTCCAAGATCGCAACCAGATTGATTTGAATGACTAGAAAATTGATGAAATTTGTTTGAATGAGAAGTGTGAGGAAAGCTTTCAAGAATTAAAGAAGAGGTTAAGTTCACTGTAAGACCCAGAAATTTTTTTAAATAAAAAGGAATTTCCTCTATTTATTATTTTGAAATAGTAAGGGTTGATTTGATTAATGTGGATAGTTTATGGGTAAAATACGCAAATATTTGAATAAGCAAGTGGTTATAAAATATTCATTATTATTTGGGAATATTCGTTTGGTCGTGGAATATTTAAATCGTGGGGAATATTAAATGCGAATTGCCGTTGATCTTTTGTGGGCCCCATAACGAAAAAGCGATTGGATGAAGAAAACGACAAATATAAGTTGTTTATAAATAACTGGCAGTAGTTGTTATCAAGTGAATTATCTTGTTGGAATACCCCGGTAGTTAAAACACACCAATCGCGTTGTTGACAAGAAGACATGGTATTGCACCAATTATTGATTCTTACGTGAAAGGCGCACTACTCAATAATGGTTACGTGAATAATCTTTCAAGATATTTTATTGATTTAATAATTGTTGCGTTGATATTTTATATTTTGTCGCTTCAATAATTGTCATTACATAGTATTTTTCATTATCGAAGCAATAATTCATATTATCGAATAATATTATTAGATAACATTATTGGCAATGTCTAGAAAGTTACGCCTTCAAGGAGAGTTTGGTCACCTAATTCATGCAATCAAGAAGTAGAAATTCTTATTCGAAAGCCCTCTTTCCGAGAAGCTACTGGTTGCGATCTTGTGATTCTGTAATATTAT
This sequence comes from Panax quinquefolius, assembly GCA_020205615.1. Classification (NCBI taxonomy): domain Eukaryota; kingdom Viridiplantae; phylum Streptophyta; class Magnoliopsida; order Apiales; family Araliaceae; genus Panax; species Panax quinquefolius. Next base: position 471,937 of record JAINUW010000363.1, read on the forward strand.
TTGTGAATAATTAATTATTAATTTATATGATGAGGAAAATATTGATTTTATGTGGATATAGATGGAGAAAATTTTTAAAATGATAATTGTTGAAAATTAATATTTTATCTTTTTACGATAAAATAATTCATTTAAATATATTATTTTAATAATATATTAATGGTGATATTTTTACAATGAATGTGGAATATATGAGTATATGAGGAGGAGAAGAGTATTTTGTGGCATTAAATATTTAACACATATTTTGTGTGTTGGTGATTACAATTATTAATAGAAATTTGATTATAACTGTAAAATCGCCTGTTTATGGATTTCTTGGTCAATTTCATTTGGAATTTGGAAAAACTTTCTTCCGCAAAGTTGTAGAGAATTGAATTTCCTATAAAAAATCGCCAGATTCAATTTTCGATAAAAGGACTATTTATTATAAATTATTGAAGTTCAAGTTCAAATAATTGATTTTTGGAAGTTTTAAATATTTATATTCACAAAACGTTTTTTGTGTTTGGTGGGCATCTTTAACACATGTCATGTTGCTGAATTCAGATGCTTGATGCGTGGGAGGATGTAGAAAAAATTATAATATTAATTTATTAAATTTTCTACTTTTGGTGTTCTAAGCAATTTCTATAAATAGGTGCTTAGGTTAGAATTGAAAATCACACCGTAAACTGAAGTTTTCTCTCTATATTATCGGCGTATTCTTATGAGTATTTTGAGTATACTTTGAGGATTGCTATACGGTGCGCAGTTCAAGTCATAGCCTATATCCTGTTTCAACTAAAATCTTGTCTTTTCGAGGTAAGGGATGTTATTTTCTTCTCAAATGATATTATTTCTTCAATATCATTATCTTTGAAATATTGGTTGGAACTTTTATCAAATTTGGAACTTTTTCATGTTGGAGTTACTTATTCATGAGTTCTTATTCACGAGTTACTATTCATGAAGTTCTTATTCATGAGTTCTTATTCACTTAGTACTATTCATGTAAGCGTGAAGATGTTTTTTGTGGAATTTCTATCTTTTTGGTTGTAAGAGTTACTTATTCACGATACTCAAGACTATTCACGATATCAGACTATTTATTCACGAATCGGACTATTCAATAAAAAATGAAATTTCTCCTTTTCGTCAAAAAATATCTATTACGGATACTAGCTTTGATTGTATCCATGTTTTGATCATTCTCGAATTTTACACCCCTATGATTATTTTTGAGGTATTTTTGGACGTGGATAAAATAAAGTACAAATCCTTAATCCTTAATCCTTGTCATTTTGTTTCAATTTGGATTCGTTTTTTAAAAATATTTTTCATCATCTTGATCTTAAATGATGATATTATGGAATATCTTTGGCCTGTAGTGCAAAAGATGAATGATTCTGAAGAATATCTTTTGCCGTGTAGTGCAAAAGATGAGCAGTGTTTAGATGAACATGACCAACTGATGAATATCTTTGGCCTGTAGTGCAAAGATGAATATTTGATTCCAGATATATATTGATTGATGTTATAGGGATAAAATATCGACGATGAACTTTTAAATTCATATATAGAAGATAGTAGTTTGCATTCTCTACTTAACTCTTCTAATGAATTATTATTTCATTGCGAATATTGATTTAAAAACTTGTTGTCTATTCAGATTCTATTAGATTTTTCCTGTTGAAGACTAATGATAATTTGTTGTATATTATCTTAGTCGTAATATTCTTCTTTGGGCTAGTTGAACTCACCCTTTTCCTTGTTGTTCCATTTTTCTTCTCGGGAGGCGAGAATGTGGCGAGTACTTAGTTGGGGTATGGAATGAAGGTTACAGAGAGAGTTGTTTAGTAGTCCTCACCATTTTTGTAAAATAATGTATCAATAATTATGATGGGGATTTATTTGCGTGTGGATATTGTGCAGATGGCAATATCTCGCATTTAAACTCACAGTTTATATGTTGTAATAATAAAGTTGTAGTTATTTACGTATCATGTATTTGACGACCGAGAATGGGTTGGATGGAATGGACCTATTTTGGGGCGCCACGGTTGGTATCGAGCTATAAGTAAAGAGCCCAGAGCCTCTCATTTGGTGACTTCCGTTGATGGGGATGCACCGAAGCCGGACTCTCCGTAGGGACACCATATTCGATGCGATAAGAACTGATAGGTGTCATTGTAACGTCTATCCAAGGTTGGGATATGAGTCACGATTGAGAACAACCTAAGTCGGAATCGAAATCACGTAGCTTTTCAGGCTTAGTTGGTTATTATCGGAGATTCGTTGAAGGATATTCTCGAATCGCTATTCCATTAACGCAAATTGACTCGTAGAGATACAAAATTCGAATGGAAGCAAGGAATGTGGGAAGAGCTTCAAGAACTCAAGAGGAGACTCATTTAAAGACATGTTACGACCATGCCATCCCTCGAAAAGCGAACGTGGTAGGCGGCGTGTTGAGTAGAAGATCGTATACAAGTCTGAAGTACGATATTGTCAAAGACTCATTTCAGTATAATTTACAAATAATAGAGGTGGAGATGAAAACTCTAGGTACCCACGCGTGATGATATACGAGTATAATCGACTTTTAATCGATAAAGTTAAAGTCGCTATCAAGCTACACACCGAGGATGATGAATTTGAAGAAGGAGGCAAGAAGTTGTTATTTCAAAAGCGAGAATCGGTGAGGTGAGGAAAGCTCAAACCTTCAATTTATTAATCCATTTGAAATTCTCGATCGAATAGGGCTGCGGGCTATAGACTCGTTTTATCGCCAAGTATGACGCGTGTTCATAACGTTTTTCACGATCGATGTTACGTAAATATGTGGATGACCCGAACCACGTCATTGAAGTTAGACCGGACGAGATAGTAGAAGACTTAACGCACGAGGAGGTACTGTCAAGATCTTGGATAGAAAGAACATATCATATGACTCGAGGTTATACCACAAGTTAAAGTTTTGTGGAGAAACCATGCTTTATTGAAAAAAATGACACGGGAGTTGGAAATGAAAATGAAAGCGAGGTATTCTCATCTTTTGAAACACCAGTATACGACGTCAATTTCGAGGACGAAATTTCATAAGGAGGGAGGTTGTAAGACCTCAAATTTTTTAAATAAAAAGGAATTTCCTCTATTTATTATTTTGAAATAGTAAGGGTTGATTTGATTAATGTGGATAGTTATGGGTAAAATACGCAAATATTTGAATAATAAAGTGGTTATAAAATATTCATTATTGTCGGGGAATATTCGTTTGGTCGTGGAATATTAAATCTTTTCGGGAATATTAAATGCGACCGGTATGATCTTTTATGGGCCCCATAACTGAAAGCGATTGGATGAAGAAAACGACAAATATAAGTTGTTTATAAATAACGGCGTAGTTATTCACAATTAATCTTGTTGGAATACCCGTTGGTTAAAACACACCAATATCTGGCGTTGTTGAAGAAGTATACGTGGTATTGCACCAATTATTGATTCTTACGTAAGAAGGCACTACTCAATAATGGTTACGATAATTATTATTCGATATTTTATTGATTTAATAATTGTTGCGTTGATATTTTATATTCTTTGTCGTTTGATAATTGTCATTACACAGTATTTTTCATTATCGAAGCAATAATTCATATTATCTGAATAATATTATTAGATAACATTATTGGCAATGTCTAGAAAGTTACATCTAAGGAGAGGTTTGGTCACCTAATCTTGGCCAAGAAGGAGAAATTCTTATTGGAAAGCCCCCTCTTTCTTGGGAGCGGCTTTGGTCACAAGATTGTGATTCTGTAATATTATTTGTGAATAATTAATTATTGATTTATATGATGAGGAAAATATTGATTTTATGTGGATATAGATGGAGAAAATTTTTAAAATGATAATTGTTAAAATTAATATTTTATCTTTTACGATAAAATAATTCATTTAAATATATTATTTTAATAATATATTAATGGTGATATTTTTACAATGAATGTGGAATATATGAGTATATGAGGAGGAAGAGTATTTTGTGGCATTAAATGTTTAACACATGTTTTGTGTGTTGGTGGACAATTATTATTAGTAGAAATTTGATTATAGCTTTTGTAAAATCGACTAGTTTGTGGATTTCTTCAATTTCATTTGGAATTTAGAAAAACTTTTCTCTCGCAAAGTTGTAGAGAATTGAATTTCCTATAAAAAATCGCTTGATTCGAATTTTCGATAAAAGGACTATTTATTATAAATTATTGAAGTTAGAAGCTTCAAATAATTGATTTTTGGAAGTTTTAAATATTTATATTCACAAAACGTTTTTTGTGTTTGGTGGGCATCTTTAACACATGTCATGTTGCTGAATTCGGATGCTTGATGCGTAGGAGGATGTAGAAAAAATTATAATATTAATTTATTAAATTTTCTACTTTGGTGTTCTAAGCAATTTCTATAAATAGGGGTCTTAGGTTAGAATTGAAAATCACACCGTAAGCTGAAGTTTTTCTCTCTATATTATCGAGCGTATTCTTATGAGTATTTTGAGTATACTTTGAGGATTGCTATACGGATGCGAGTTCAAGTCATAGCCTATATCAGGTGTTTCAACTAAATCTTGTCTTTCGAGGTAAGTGGATGTTATTTTCTTCTCAAATGATATTATTTCTTCAATATCATTATCTTTGAAATATTGGTTGGAACTTTTATCAAATTTGGAACTTTTTTCATGTATGGAGTTCTTATTCATGAGTTCTTATTCACGAAGTTACTATTCATGAGTTTCTTATTCACGAGTTCTTATTCACGAGTACTTATTAATGAAAGCGTGAAGATGTTTTTTGTGGAATTTCTATCTTTTGGTGTCGGAGTTACTATTCACGATACTCTGACTTTATTCACGATATCTGACTATTATTCTAATACGTTGACTATTCATAGAAAAATGAAATTTCTCCTTTTCGTCAAAATATCTATTCGGATACTAGCTTTGATTGTATCCATGTTTTGATCATTCTTGAATTTTACACCCTATGATTATTTTTGAGGTATTTTTGGACGTGGATAAAACAAAGTACAAATCCTTAATCCTTAATCCTTGTCATTTTGTTTCTTTGGATTCGTTTCTTTAAAAATATTTTTCATCATCTTGATCTTAAATGATGATATTATGGAATATCTTTGGCCCGTAGTGCAAAAGATGAATGATTTCTGAAGAATATCTTTGGCCCGTAGTGCAAAAGATGAGCAGTGTTTAGATGAACATGACCCGGTGATGAATATCTTTGGCACGTAGTGCAAAGATGAATATTTGATTCCGGATATATATTGATTGATGTTATAGGGATAAAATATCGACGATGAACTTTTAAATTCATATATAGAAGATAGTAGTTTGCATTCTCTACTTAACTCTTCTAATGAATTATTATTTTCGCTGCGAATATTGATTTAAAAACTTGTTGTCTATTGTATTCTATTAGATTTTTCCCTGTTGAAGACTAATGATAATTTGTTGTATATTATCTTAGTCATAATATTCTTTACTGGGCTAGTTGAACTCACCCTTTTCCTTGTTGTTCCATTTTTCTTCTCGGAGGCGAGAATGTAGCGAAGTACTAGTCGGGGTATGGAATGAAGGTTCTGAGAGAGTTGTTTAGTAGTCCTCACCATTTTTGTAAAATAATGTATCAATAATTATGATGGGGATTTATTTGCGTGTGGATATTGTGCAGATGGCAATATCTCGTATTTAAACTCACGCGGTTTATATGTTGTAATAATAAAGTTGTAGTTATTTACATACCATGTATTTGACGATTCGTAATGGGTTGGATGGAATGGACCTATTTTGGGGGCGCCGACACGCACTGTGTTATCTCTTCCCGGATGATACGGGAAATTTTAATGGTATATATAGTGATCGTCGCACAAAGGACTTGGTGTGTGCTCATGCAAAATGGCGAGAGTCATCGTCTGGCGTCCACGACAACCGAAAGATTATGAGAAGGAGTATCAGACCCATGACTTGGAGTTAGGCTGCAGTAGTTTTTGCTTTGAAAATTTGGAGGCACTATCTCTATGGGGAGAAGTGTGAAATATATCGCACCACAAGAGTGCAGAAATATATTTTTACGAAAGACTTGAATATCGCATGAAGAAGGTGGTTGGAGTTAATTAAGGACTACGATTGTGAGATTCTATACCATCAAGGGTAAAGGCAAATGTGGTGGCCGGCGCCTTAAGTAGAAAGGGTCGGGAGAAACCGATGTTGTTAGCAAATGACAGAGGAGTTAATTTCAAAGAATGGAGAAATTTGGAATTGGAAGTGAAGTATCCTATGGAGATTTATATGAAAATATTTCGGATGCAATCTGGTATAACCCTCTTGGATAAAGTTAAGGAGGCTCGACCGGACGAAGAATGTAAAAATGTGACAAAGAAGATATCGAAGGAACCAGAACCAAGATTTAAGATGGATAAGGAAGGAATCGAGATTTGATAATAGAATTTGGGTACTGCCTTGATTCAAGAGATTAAGGAAGATATTTTAAGCGAGGCTCATAGTTCACGATATTCGATTCACCGGTAGTACTAAGATGTACCAAGATCTTAGACAACATTTACGGTGGCCGAATTTGAAGCGTGATGTTGCGAGAATGTGTTGCCAAGTGTCGACCGTCGAGAAAGTGAAAGCGGAACATCGGAGGCCAGAAAGTGGATTGCTACAACTGTTAGAGATCCCGAGTGGAAATGGGAACATATTACAATGGACTTCGTGGTTGGCCTTGAAGACGACTTAGAAAGGCTACGACGCAGTATGGGTTATCGTTGATCGACTGACGAAATCTGCACACTTCCTTCCAATCAAAATAAGATTCAACTTAGATCAGTTGGCGAGGCTATACGTAAAAGATATTGTTTCGAGGCACACGGAGTTCAGTATCAATTGTTTTGAGATAAGGATCCGCGCTTCACATCAAATTTCGGAAACGTCTTCAGAATGCATGGGTACGCAATTGCGAATGAGAAATAGACTTACCACCCTCAAGCAGAGGCCAGACAGAGTGAGAAGAGCGATTCGGATATTAGAAGATATGCTAAGAGCACGTGTGATGGACTTTAAAGGAAATTGGGATGATCACCTACCATTAGTAGAGTTCGATTTACAACAACAGATTACCACGCTTAGTATTGGAATGCCACCCTATGAAGCGTTATACGGCGAAAGTGCAGAACTCCACTATATTGGGATGAAGTTGGCGACAACAACTACTAGGTCTTAATTGGTACTACAAACTTGTGAGGCATATAGTCAAGGTGATTCGAGTAAGATTGACAATGACTCAAGATAGAGCGGAAGAAATACGCCGATCCACACAGTAAGAATGTTGAGTTCGAACCAGGTAGTTATGTGTTCTTAAAGGTCTCTCCTTGGAAAGGAAAGATCAGATTCGGAAAGAAAGGGAAAATTGAGCCCAAGATTCATCGGACCCTTTGAAGTTCTGAGAAGGGTCGGAGAAGTTGCTTGTGAGGTAGCCTTACCTCCATCTCTAGAGAATGTCCATAATGTTTTCCATGTCTCAGTCTTACGACCCTACAAATCCGATTACAAACATGTGATTGAATATGAACCCCTACATTTCGACAAAGACTTGTCTTTACGAAGAAATTCTGTTCAAATTATCGGCCAGAAAAAGAACAAGTTCGAGAAATAAAGTAATACCTTCATTAAGGTAATTTGGAGGAACCACACACGTTGAAGAAGCTACGTGGGAACTCGAAGAGAATATGATGAAGAATTATCCTCATTTATTTACTTAGATTGTTATATGCGATTAGGGGACGAGAATCTTTGTAAAGGGAGAATGTAGCAGGACAAATTTTTGAGTTGTGATTACGGGGACGAGAATCCTACAAGAGAGGAAAGATGTGACAACCATAATTTTATAATTTAATTTTAATATTTATTAGATTGAATAAATATTTTTGATGAATTAATTATTAGATTAATTAATTAATTGATGAAGTTGTGATAGATTAATTTAATTATATGTGTTATATTTATTAAATTAATGTGAATAATTTTATTATTCAAGTATGTGATTATGTGAGCTTATTGAATTAAAAGAAATATATTTAATAAGCCTATGTTATTTTAATTAATTAAATTATTAATTAGAGATTTAATAATTTAATATTATTATTAAATGAGAAATTTAATTATGTGACTATGTGAATTAATGAGAATTTACTATATTAAATAAGATATTTGAACCCATTATTTAAAACTATATTATAAGGCTTTATTAAATTAAATGGTTTTAAAACCCATTTTTGTTAAACCAATGATTGTACCGTTTTACGAATATTCCCTGTTAAAACGAATATTCCCCGACCAATCGAATATTATATAACAACTTGCGTACTTTCCAAAATTTATAAATATTACCCACAACTATAACATTATATCAAATTCATTCCATAATATTCAAAAATGATATTTATAGAAAATTCAACTTTATTTATAAAAGTTGAGGTCTTACAACCTCCCATTCTTATGAAATTTTGCCCTCGAAATTAGGGTACATACCTGGTATATCGAAGAGGTAAGGATGTGACGCCCCCAAAATAGGTATACATCACTCATTCTGAGTTGTCAATACATGGTACAGAAACAACTACAACTTTATTATTACAACAGTAAAACAATGAGTTTGAATACAAATATTATCTTCTAGACAATATCTAAACTCAAATAAATCCTCATCACATTTATTGATACATTATTTTACAAAAATGGTGAGGACTACTAAACAACTCTCTCTAGAACCTTCATTCCATACCCCACTGCACTCGCTTATATTCTCGCCTCCGAGAAGAAAAATGGAACAAAAAGGAAAAGGGTGAGCTCAACTAGCCTAATAAATAATATTATGACTAAGATAATATACAACAAATTATCGTTAGTCTTCACGAGGAAAAATCTAATAGAATACAATAGACAACAAATTTTAAATCAATATTCGCAATGAAATAATAATTCATTAGAAGAGTTAAGTAGAGAATGCAAACTATTATCTTCTATGTATGAATTAAAAGTTCATCGTCTATCTTTTCTCCCTGTAACATCAACCAATATATATCTGGAATCAAATATTCATCTTTGCACTACGTGCCAAAGATATTCATCGATTAATTCATGTTCATCTAAACACTGTTCATCTTTGTACTATGGGCCAAAGATATTCTTCAGAAATCATTCATCTTTGCACTACTGTGCCAAAGATATTCCATAATATCATCATTTAAGATCAGAAGATGATGAAAATATATTTTAAAGAAAGCGAATCCGATTGAAACAAAATGACAAGGATTAAGGATTAAGGATTCGTACTTTTGTTTTATCCACGCCCAAAATACCTCAAAAAATAATCACAATTGGTGTAAAATTCAAGAATGATCAAAACATGGATACAATCAAAGCTAGTATCCGAATAGATATTTTAGACGAAAAGAAAATTTTTCATTTTTCGATGAATAGTGCCGTATTCGTGAATAAGTGTGTCATTATAACGTGAATAGTCCGAGTATCGTGAATAGTAACTCAGACACCAAAAGTTCCAAATTTGATAAAAACTTTAGATCAATATTTCAACATAATGATATTGAAGAAATAATATCATTTCAAAAAAATAATATCCCTTACCTCGAAAGATCAAGATTTCTAATTTAAAACAGGATATAAAGCTATGACTTGAACTTGCAATAAGTATAGCAATACTCAAAGTATACTCAAAATACTCAAAAGAATACGCTCGATAAAATAGAGAGAGAAAACTTGATTTCGGTGTGATTTTTAATTCTAACCCAAGCACCTATTTATAGAAATCGCTTAGAACACCAAAGCGAAAATTTAATATAATAATAATATATATAATCAAATTTCCTACGCATAACAAATCTAGTCCAAACTTCACCACACATGTGCCAAAAACAATAAAAACGTTTTTCTTAATAAAAATAATTAAAACTTCCAAAAATCAATTATTTTGAACTTCTAACTTCAATAATTCATAATAAATAGCCCTTTTATCAAAAATTCGAATCTCGCGCCTTTTTATAAGAAATTCAATTCTCTACAACTTGCGCGAATAAAGTTTTTTCAAATTCCAAGCAGAAATTGACCGAAATCCACAAACGAAGCGATTTTACAAATTTATAATCAAATTTCAAATAATAAATGGGGTCCATCGACATGTTTAACATGTTTTAAACATTTATTGCAACAAAAATACTCTTCCTCCTCGTATACTCATATATCCCACATTCGTTGTAAAAATATCACCATTATTATATTATTAAAATATAATAATACATTTAAATGAATTATCTTATCGGAAAAAGATAAAATTTTAATTTTCAACAATTGTCACATTAAAATTTTTCTCCATCTATATCCACATAAAATCAATATTTTCCTCATCATATGAATCAATAATTAATTATTCACAAATAATATTACGTAATCACAATATTGACAACCGCATAGGTTCCAAGAAAGAGGGCTTCCAATAAAGATTTCTCCTCTTGGTGCGCAATTAGGTAGTGACCAAACCTCTCCTTAGACGTAACTTTCTAGACATTGCCAATAATGTTATCTAATAATATTATTCAGGATAATATGAATTATTGCATCGATAATGAAAAATATCGTGTAATGACAATTATTGAAACAACAAAGAATATAAAATATCAACGCATCAATTATTAAATCAATAAAATCTTTGAGCGAAGAATTATCGTAACCATTATTAAGTAGTGCCTTCTACGTAAGAATCAATAATTGGTGCAATCTTGTGTGCTACTCGTGTTTTAACCACCGAGTATTTTAACAAAGATTAACTGTAATAACTACTGTAGTTATTTTTAAACAACTTATATTTGTCGTTTTTACATCTAATCGCTCAGTTATGGGGCCCCACATGTTTGCATTGTCGCATCTGAATATTCCCAAACGATCTGAATATTCCACGACCAAACGAATATTCCCGACAACAATGAATATTTTATAACCACTTGCTTATTTTGAAATATTCACAGTATTTTACCCATAACTATCCACATTAATCAAATCAACCCTTACTATTTCAAAATAGAGAAAATTAAATTTCATTAATAATAAGTTGGGGTCTTACAAAGGATACCTTGACTTCATTTCAGATTCTAACTCCCAGGTCATTTCCTCAACATCGTGGTTTCTCCACAAAACTTTGACTTGAGGTATAACCTTGGAGCGTAGAATATGTTCCTTCTTATCCAAGATTTGAACAGGAACTTCTTCATACGTCAAATCTTCAGCTATTTCGTCCGGTTCTAACTCAATAATGTGGTTCGGGTCTTCCACATATTTACGTATAGATATGTGAAAAACGTTATGAACACGAGACATACTTGGCGGTAAAACGAGTCTATAGGCCACAGTTCCTACTCGATCGAAGATTAAAAATGGGCCAATGAATCGAGGATTGAGCTGCCATCTCTTTCCAAATCTCGTAACTCCTTTCCATGGAGCAACACGTAACAACACATGATCTCCTATATCGAATTCCACATCCTTTCGATGAAGATCAGCATAACTCTTTTGTCGATCTTGTGAGGTTTTTATACGTTCTTGGGATCGTTTGAATCTTTTTTCAGAGTCATACACGTACTCAACTCGTCCCAACAACTTTGCTTCACCCACCTCATCTCAAAGATACGCGAGCGACACTTTCTTCCATACAACGCTCGAATGGAGCCATGCCAATACTTGCTTGATAAGCTGTTGTTGTAGAGAAAACTCCACCAATGGTAAGAACTTGTCCCAACTTCCTTGAAATCAAGGACAGAGTCTTAATAGATTTTCAAGAGTTTGAATAGTCCTCTCCGATCGTCTCATCCGTCTCGAGGATGATATGCCGAAGCTAAATCGTAAGTTTGTGCCCATAGCTTTTTACAAACTAACCCAAAATCGTGAAGTGAATCTTGGGTCTCGATCGTAAACTATGGATCTTAAGATACTATGCAGTCTTAAAATCTCGTTTATGTACATACTGAGCAAGACGTTCAAGTGTATAAGTTTCTCGTATATCGGTAGAAATGAGCAGACTTGGTCAATCTATCAACAATGACCTAAATCGCATCTACGCCGAGAAACCTTAGGAAGGCCAGAAGCTGAAATCCATGGTAATGGGCTCCCACTTTCATTTTGGAATTTCAAGTTGTTGCAATGGACCTTTTGGTACTTGATGCTCCGCTTTAACTCGTTGACAAGTTAGACACCTTGAGATAAACAACGCTATCTCTCTCTTTATATTGCTTCCACCAAAATGTATGGCGAAGGTCGCGATACATTTAGTACTCCCGTGATGGATTATAAAAATTGTGTGTTGTGCGCCTCCATCACGATTTTATACTTTAAATTAGGGTCATTAGGAACACCGTGAAAACCGTAATTTTGTAATTTAATTTTAATATTTATTAGATTGAATAAATATTTTTCGATGAATTAATTATTAGATTAATTAATTAATTGATGAAGTTGTGATAGATTAATTTAATTATATGTGTTATATTTATTAAATTAATGTGGAGAATTTTATTATTCAAGTATGTGATTATGTGAGCTTATTGAATTAAAAGAAATATATTTAATAAGCCTATGTTATTTCAATTAATTAAATTATTAATTAGATATTTAATAATTTAATATTATTATTAAAATGAGAAATTTAATTATGTGACTATGTGAATTAAAGAGAATTTACTATATTAAATAAGATATTAGATTTATTTTATAATGGGTGTGACATTATTTAAAACTATATTATAAGGCTTTTATTAAATTAAATGGTTTTAAAATCCATTTTTGTTAAGCCAAACGTGGCCTTAGTGGGAGTTGAGGCGCTTACCGTGATTGGTAATCGACCGACAAAGCGTCGATCGCTTTTATTTATTGAATACGTCTTCCTTCTTCATTAATTTCCTAAGTCCGGCATTAAGCAGAGAGAAAAAAGAAAGAGAGTTGAGAAATTGTTGAGTAAAGTGTGAGTTGAGTGATTGAAAGAGTTTGGGAAGGGTTTCAATTCATCTCCTACTATTTCACTATACGCTTGGGTAATTTTCTTCAACCCAATTTATAATTTACGTCTTTTAAGTTTCATGAATATGGCTTAAGTTTTACGTGATTCTCTGTAATTGCGAAATTATGGTGTTATGTGAATATATGTAATAATTGAGTTGTAAGGCATGTTTTATATATATATATATATATATATATATATATATATATATATATATTCAGGCTTCCATGTAAGACCTAAAATTTTTTAAATAAAAAGGAATTTCCTTTATTTATTATTTTGAAATAGTAAGGGTTGATTTGATTAATATGGATAGTTAAGGGTTAAATCACGCAAATATTTCAAAATAAGCAAGTGGTTATAAAATATTCATTTTTGTTGGGAATATTCGTTTGGTCGTGGAATATTTCTGCATCGTCAGAATATTCGCATTTACAGCCTGCGACCATGTGTGAGCCCCATAACTGAAAAAGCGATTGGATGAAGAAAGCGACAAATATAAGTTGGTTAAAAATAACTGGCGTAGTTATTACCAATTAAGATCATTGAATAATTAGGTGGTTAAAATACAAGAATACGCTGTGGTCAGCACAAAGAAGGCACCAGGTATTGCACAATATTGTTGAATTATTGATCCTTACGTAAGAAGGCACTACTCAATAATTTTCACATGAATTCTTGCTCAATATTTTATTTTATTGATTCAATAATTGCTGCGTTGATATTTTATATTATTATCATTGTTCAATAATTGTCAACGCACATTATCTCCATTATCGATCAATAATTCATATTATTTGAATAATATTATTAGATAGCATTATTGGCAATGTCTAGAAAGTTCTCGTCGAGGAGAGGTTTGGTCACCTAATTGCGCTGGCCAAGAAGGGGAGAAATCCTTATCTGAAAGCCCCTCTTTCCCCGGAACTACTGGTTGTCATAATTGTGATTCGTAATATTATTTGTGAATAATTAATTATTGATTCATATGATAAAGAAATATTTATTTTATATGAATATAAATGATGGATTTATTTATGTGGTTATTAATGAAGGAATTAATGTTGAGGTGTTTTATCAAGATTTTATCGGATTGGAGGTGTTAAAAATCAAATCGGGGGTTTTGAGATATATCATGGGGTTATAATTTTTAATCCGACCGTTGGATTGTGGTAATTTTTGGGTATGTTATACATACATAAGTTGAGTATATGTCCACAAATTTTGAACAATTAAAAATGCACGAATGATTTGTTGTGAATTTTAAGAGGTGTCGGATTCGGAAATTAGGTTTATAATTGATTTGGTGGAAAATTCTAGAATTGAGTGGGCCCCACTTGTGGTTGGTGAAAAAATGTGCTGAATTTTATTTCAAATGTGGTGGGTGGCAATAGTAAGAGGTAAAGCCATCAGGTAGTAGGCGGTCAAGTCCGCTTGACGTCTGCTAACATTTTCCTATAAATAGAAGGCTAAGTTAGAATTGAAAATCACACCGAAACAAAGTTTTTCTCTTTCTCTCTATATTATTGAGCGTATTTTGTGAGTATTTAGATACTTTGAGAGTTCTTTGTCAAGTCAAGTTTCATTCAAAGATCACTTGAGCCTTTCCTTCCGAAATCTTGATTCTTTGAGGTAAGGGATATTATTTTTTCAGTAATGATATTATTTCTTCAATATCATTATCTTTGAAATATTGGTTGGAAGTTTTATCAAATTTGGAACTTTTTCATGTCGGGGTTACTATTCATGAGTTCTTATTCACGAGTTCTTATTCATGAGTTCTATTCGCGAGTACTATTCATGAAGCGTGAAAAATTTTTTTTGTGGAATTCTATCTTTTGGTGTTGAGATTCTTATTCACGTATCAAGACTATTCACGATCTGGACTATTCATCGAAAAATAAAATTTCTTCTTTTCGTCCAAAATATCTATTTTGGATACTAGCTTTGATTGTATCCATGTTTTGATCATTCTTGAATTTTACACCACTATGATTATTTTTGAGGTATTGTTGGACATGGATAAAACAAAGTACGAATCATTAATCCTTAATCCTTGTCATTTTGTTTCACTGGATTCGTTTCTTTAAAAATATTTTTCATCATCCTCAGTCTTAAATGATGATATTATTGAATATCTTTGGCCTGTAGTGCAAAGATGAATGATTTCTGAAGAATATCTTTGGCTCGTAGTGCAAAGATGAACAGATGTTTAAATGAACATGACTAATGATGAATATCTTTGGCTCAGAGTGCAAAGATGAGCAGTGTTGAGATGAACATGACCGATCGATGAATATCTTTGGCACATGTAGTGCAAAGATGAATGTTTGATTTGAGATGAATATTGATTGATGTTACTGAGGATAAAATATTGATGATGGAATCGTTATTAAATTCATAGATTATAGTAGATTTCATTCTCTCACGTAACTCTTACATGAATTATTATTTCAGCCGCTGAATATTGATATGAAACTTGTTGTCTATTGTATTATCGATTTTTCCTGTTGAAGACTAACGATAATTTGTTGTATATTATCTTAGTCATAATATTCTTTATTGAGCTAGTTGAGCTCACCCTTTTCCTTTTGTTCCATTTTTCTCGGGAGGCGAGAATATAGAAAATTAGAGTCGGGGTATGGAATGAAGGTTTTAGAAAGGATTGTTTAGTAGTCCTCACCATTTTTGTAAAATAATGTATCAATAAATGTGATGAGGATTTATTTGAGTATAAATATTGTCTGCAAGATAATATTTGTATTTAAACTCACTGATTTCTTTGTTGTAATAATAAAGTTGTAGTTGTTTCGTACCATGTATTGACAACTCGGAATGGGTGATGTATACCTATTTTGGGGCGCCACGGTTGGTATCGAGCTTAGGATATGATCTCTCGGCGGAGATCGGGGAATAAAACTAGGAGGAGAGACGAGTAAATCCTTCGCTTAGTGTGTCTACCTAAGCTTATTTGTTGGTTGGTCATATTATAGGGTATTATGTGATTTGTTAATTTATTTAATTAACCCTTGTTTTATGATAGTTTTTTTAGAATGGTTTCTTTGAGAGCGTTAACAATGGAGTGAATGAGATCGTGGAGACACCTCTAATCGCCAACCGAGGATAATGTGATGTCGGTGAAGAAGGAATTAGAGATATCCATGTGGTGAGTGAAGAATTGATAGTTGCACGAGATAATCGCAGAGGTAATAGCCGAGAGTGAGGAAGAAGAAGGAAGAAGAGGTACTGAAGAGAGTTTATTAGAGGTATTTTATGATCGAAATATAGAATTGCAAAATCGTATTCATGAGTTAGAAGAGCGAAGCTAAAGAATTGCGAGGCGGTCGTGGAGCAAAAGGATGCAACGATTCAAGCTTCAGTGTTACCCGATACGTGATCTTGAACGAAGCACTCTTTGGCGTAATATAAGATGATAAAGTTGGAATCTGAAATTTGAAAGAAGAAATAAGCGAACGAGTGAGAATGAGTGATCATGGGTAAAAGGCTGCACGACGCGCGTTGATATTATGGAAAGAGATGTCCAATCTAAAAAGAGAAGATTTAACGATGACGGAAAGGCGTCGGCAAAGAACATCGCAGACCATCAACAAATTCTAGGGAAGAGAACGATCGCCGGGTTAGATGCTTCTGAGATGTGGAGAGAGAGGGACATATAAGGTCAAACTGTTCAAAGCCTTCCAAGGTATGCTATAATTGTGGAAAAGAAGGACATATCGCTTCGAGATTGCATGCGATATCGAAACCCGATCCAGCGTGAATGGTGACTCAAAAAGGATGTCCCGGAAAAGTCAAAGTCAACGGTTCTTGGAAGAAGCGTTTGTCGTGACCGGTCAAAAAATGCGAGGAACCCGAACGAAGTTAGCACAGGTTAGTTAATTATAAATTCTTGCGAAGTTTATACCTTACTAGAATCTGGGTTCTACCCATTCTTTTATCTCTCTTTGCTTGCGCCAACGTTTGAACTTGACTACGGAGAAATTAGACTTTGACCTATTTATGGAGAATCCGTTAGGAGAAACTTTCATTATATCTGTTGTTTAGAAATCTTGTTTGATTCAGTTGGCACTATCACATTACACCGTTAACCTTATTTCTATAGAGATATTTGATTTTGATGTGATTTTAAGGTTAACTACTCATCATGCCAAATTGATTGCTTTTGTAAGGTTGTTAGTTTTCATATTCCTAAGCAACTTTGTTATTCAATTCAAGCAATCAAACCATTGTAATCAAACATTTTCATATCAAGCCATGAAGTCATTCGTTTATTACGAATGTCAAGTTTTCTTAGTCCATGTTATGGATTTGAATAAAGACACGTCGATTTGAATAATATTCTTGTTGTTATTGATTTTTCCCGACGTATTTTACGAAGAATTTCTTGGGCTTTACTCCCAAAGCGATATTAAATTTTGTATCGAATTTGAACCCTGCATACAAAACTCATTTCTAAAATCTCATATCGAATGGCTCTATTGAACTTCGTGGAGTTAAAATTCAACTATAAATTTGGTACACGAGCCTTTATCTTGTGACTTCCTTTGTGGAATGCATCAAGCCGCACTCTGTAAGGGACATCATATTCGATGCGATAGTAAAGCGATAGGTGTCATTGTGACGTCTTATCCAAGGTTGGGATATGAGTCACGATTGAGAACAACCTAAGTCAGTAATCGAAATGCGTAGTTTTCTAGGCTTAGTTGGTTATTATCGGAGATTCGTTGAAGGATATTCTCGAATCGCTATTCCATTAATGTAGCTAACTTCGTAGAGATACAAAATTGAATGGAGCAAGGAATGTGGGAAGAACTTCAAGAACTCAAGAGGAGACTCATTTCAAAGACATGTTTCGACCATGTCATCCCGGAAAAGCGAACGTGGTAGGCGACGTGTTGAGTAGAAGATCATTATACAAGCATGAGTACGATATTGTCAAAAACTAATTTCGTATAATTTACAAATAATAGAGATGGAGATGAAAACTCTAGGTACCCACGTGATGATATCTGAGTATAATCGACTTTAATCAATAAAATTAAAAGTCGCTTCAAGCCACCCAATCCAGAAATGATGCGTATGAAGAGGAAAGTCTGAAGGAGCTATTAGGGCGAGAATTGATGAAGAAGGAATACTTGAGTCCACTCTAGACTTTGTGTTCCTAACGACTACGATTTGAAGTACAAGATTATGATGGAGGCACACAATACACCATTTGCAATCCATCCTGGAAGTACTAAATGTATCGTGATCTTGACATACATTTTGGTGGAACAATATGAAGAGAGAGATTGCAAAGTTTATCTCGATGTGTTTAACTTGTCAACGTGTAAAAGGCGGGCATCTAGTACCTAAGGTCCGTTGCAACCACTTGAGATTAGGAATGGAAGTGGGAACACATTACCATGGATTTTGTTACGGGTCTTCCTACGGTTTCTCAAGGCATCAATGCTATTTGGGTTATTGTTGATAGATTAACCAAATCTGCTCATTTCTTGCCGATACGGGAGACTTATTCCCTTGAACGTCTTGCTAGTATGTACGTAAATAAAATTGTGAGGTTGCATGGCATGCCTGTATCCATAGTTTCGGATCGTGACCCAAGATTCACTTCAAGATTTTGGGTTAGCTTGCAAAAAGCTATAGGCACAGATTTGCGATTTAGTTAAGCATACCATCCCCAAACAGACGGACAATCGAGAGGACTATTCAAACTCTTGAAGATATATTAAGACTACGTGTCCTAGACTTCAAGGGTTGTTGGGATAAGTATTTACCATTGGTGGAATTCTCTTACAACAACGATTATCGCAAGTATAGGTGTGGCTCC
This sequence comes from Panax quinquefolius, assembly GCA_020205615.1. NCBI lineage: Eukaryota > Viridiplantae > Streptophyta > Magnoliopsida > Apiales > Araliaceae > Panax > Panax quinquefolius. The sequence goes on from JAINUW010000363.1 coordinate 490,891, forward strand.
ATTCAAGCATTATATGGACGAAAATGTCGTTCTCCAATATGTTGGGATGAGGTGGGTGAAGCAACATTGTTGGGACCCGAGTTAAGTACGTATGACTCACCGAAAAGATCCAAATGATTCGACAACGATACAAAGCGGCTCAAGATCGACAAAAGAGTTATCGCGGATCTTCATCGAAAGGATGGCGAATTTAATGTAGGGATCATGTATTGTTGCGAAGTTGCTCCATGGAAGGAGTTACAAGATTTGGGAAGAGAGGAAAGCTCAATCCACGATTTATTGGTCCATTTCAAATTCTTGACCGAGTAGGAAATGTAGCCTATAGACTTGCGTTACCTCCGAGTATGTCTCGTGTTCATAATGTGTTTCACATATCTGCCGTAAATATGTGAAAGACCCGAACCACGTTATAGAGTTGTAAGCGGAGAGATAGCAGAAGACTTAACGTATGAGGAGGTACTTGTCAAGATCTTGGATAGGAAGGGCATGTCCTACGCCAGCTGAAAGGTCATACCACAAATTAAAGTTTTGTGGAGGAATCATGCTATAGAAATGACTTGGGAATTGGAAGCGGAAATGAAAGCGAGGTATCCTCACCTTTTCAAACACACCAGTATCGTCACGCCAATTTCGAGGACGAAATTTCATAAGGAGGGGAGGTTGTAAGACCTCAAATTTTTTAAATAAAAGGAATTTCCTTTATTTATTATTTTGAAATAGTAAGGGTTGATTTGATTAATATGGATAGTTAAGGGTTAAATACATAAATATTTCAAAATAATGAAGTGGTTATAAAATATTCATTTTGCTTTGGGAATATTCGTTTGGTCGTGGAATATTAAATCTTTGTCGGGGAATATTAAATGATTTACCATGACCAATGTGTGGGCCCCATAACGGAAAGCGATTGGATGAAGAAAACGACAAATATAAGTTGGTTAAAAATAACTGGCGTAGTTATTTACAATTAAGATCATTGGAATACCCGGTGGTTAAAATACGAATACTGGCATGGTCGTTTAAAGAGACATACCAGTATTGCACAATATTGTTGAATTATTGATCCTTACGTGAAGGCACTTTACTCAATAATTTTCACGATGAATTCTTATTCAATATTTTATTTTATTGATTGATAATTGCTGCGTTGATATTTTATATTATTCATTGCTCAATAATTGTCCTTTTGCACATTATCTCCATTATCGGATCAATAATTCATATTATTTGAATAATATTATTAGATAGCATTATTGGCAATGTCTAGAAAGTTACACAAGGAGAGGTTTGGTCACCTAATTGCGCGCCAAGAAGGAGAAATCCTTATCGGAAAGCCCCTCTTTCAGGAACTACCGTCATCATAATTGTGATTACGTAATATTATTTGTGAATAATTAATTATTGATTCATATGATAAAGAAATATTTATTTTATATGAATATAAATGATGGATTTATTTATGTGGTTATTAATGAAGGAATTAATGTTGAGGTGTTTTATCGGTATTTTATCGGATTGGAGGTGTTAAAAATCAAATCGGGGTTTTGAGATATATTGCGGGGTTATAATTTTTAATCCGACCGTTGGATTGTGGTAATTTTGGGTATGTTATACATACATAAGTTGAGTATATGTCCACAAATTTTGAACCGTTAAAAATGCACGAATGATTTGTTGTGAATTTTAAGAGGTGTCGGATTCGAAAATTAGGTTTATAATTGATTTGGTGGAAAATTCTAGAATTGAGTGGGCCCCACTTGTGGTTGGTGAAAAAATGTGCTGAATTTTATTTCAAATGTGGTGGGTGGCAATAGTAGCGAGTGTAAAGCCATACCGTGTGGAAAGTCAAGTGCTGCTTGAGCGTCTTTAACATTTTCCTATAAATAGAGGGCTAAGTTAGAATTGAAAATCACACCGAAACAAAGTTTTCTCTTTCTCTCTATATTATTGGCGTATTTTGTGAGTATTTAGATACTTTGAGAGTTCTTCATTCGGTCAAGATAAGTTTCATTCAAACATCACTTCCGACCTTTCCTTCCGGAAATCTTGATTCTTTTGAGGTAAGGGATATTATTTTTTCAGTAATGATATTATTTCTTGATATCATTATCTTTGAAATATTGGTTGGAAGTTTTATCAAATTTGGAACTTTTTCATGTCTGGGTTACTTATTCATGAGTTCTTATTCACGAGTTACTATTCATGAGTTACTATTCACGAATTACTATTCATGAAAGTACTATTCAATGAAGCGTGAAAATGTTTTTTTTGTGGAATTTCTATCTTTTGGTGTCTGAGTTCTTATTCACGTATCTGCACTATTCACGTATCTCTGCACTATTCACGATATCGGCACTATTCATCGAAAAATAAAATTTCTTCTTTTCGTCCAAAATATCTATTTTGGATACTAGCTTGATTGTATCCATGTTTTGATCATTCTTGAATTTTACACCACTATGATTATTTTTGAGGTATTGTTGGACATGGATAAAACAAAGTACGAATCATTAATCCTTAATCCTTGTCATTTTGTTTCACTTGGATTCGTTCTTTAAAAATATTTTCATCATCCTCGGTCTTAAATGATGATATTATTGAATATCTTTGGCTTTGTAGTGCAAAGATGAATGATTTCTGAAGAATATCTTTGGCTGTAGTGCAAAGATGAGCAGTGTTTAAATGAACATGACTAAGCTGATGAATATCTTTGGCTGAAAGTGCAAAGATGAGCAGTGTTGAGATGAACATGACCGATCGATGAATATCTTTGGCACGTAGGCAAAGATGAATGTTTGATTTGAGATGAATATTGATTGATGTTAGGATAAAATATTGATGATGGACTGTTAAATTCATAGATTATAGTAGATTTCATTCTCTACGTAACTCTTCTATGAATTATTATTTCATTGCGAATATTGATCTCGAAACTTGTTGTCTATTGTATTCTATCGATTTTTTTCCTGTTGAAGACTAACGATAATTTGTTGTATATTATCTTAGTCATAATATTCTTTTCTTGAGCTAGTTGAGCTCACCCTTTTCCTTTTGTTCCATTTTTCTCGGGAGGCGAGAATATAGCGAAATGCAAGTCGGGTATGGAATGAAGGTTTTAGAAAGGATTGTTTAGTAGTCCTCACCATTTTTGTAAAATAATGTATCAATAAATGTGATGAGGATTTATTTGAGTATAAATATTATACAGAAGATAATATTTGTATTTAAACTCACGCTTTTCTTGTTGTAATAATAAAGTTGTAGTTGTTTACATGCCGTACGATTGTATTGACAACTCGGAATGGGTGATGTATACCTATTTTGGGGCGTCACATTCCATATCATTAGTTTCATAAGATTATAACGTATGATTTTGGCTTGTTATTCCAAAAATTTCTGATACGTGATATGGCCATATGGCCCTTACATTACAAATTTAATGTGTTGATCATATATTATCCCTAAATTTTACACTTATATATGATTATACATGCTAAAACAAACAAAATAAAACTTGAGTGGTTGGATTTGACCTTATAATTGAATCCATAGTAGTAAATTTATGTTTTTATTCAAAACCTTTAAGAAACGATTATAATTTACATATTTAAATTCAGTAACTATGTGTTTTAATGGGTTTAAATTACTCTATAAATGTTGGGTAATGATTATGTATAAATTCTAGTATTTGGGTATGCTTAAACTAATATATGGACAAGGAAATTGGAAGTTATGGCCATATTCATGTATAATTTTACGTGTGATTGATTTTTTTGCTTCCTATGTTATGTTGAATGACTATAAGCTATGAACTACGAGAAAATGAGCACAGGTAACCCAGCTTTTGGGAGGGCGTTACTAAACTACATTACTATTCCGTGAAAAAAAAAATAAAAAAAAATAAAAAAAAATAAATAAATAAATATTCGATGAAAATTATTATTAAAATATTTATAAAAATAAATCAAATATTTTAATTGAGATATTTATGGAATAAATAAATATTCGATGAAAATTATTATTAAAATATTTATAAAAATAAATCAAATATTTTAATTGAGATATTTATGGAATAAAATAAATATTCGATGAAAATTATTATTAAAATATTTATAAAATAAATTAAATATTTTAATTGAGATATTATGGAATAAAATAAATATTTGATGAAAATTATTATTAAAATATTTATAAAATAAATTAAATATTTTAATTGAGATATTCATGGAATAAAATAAATATTCAATGAAAATTATTATTAAAATATTTATAAAATAAAGTAAATATTTTAATTAAGATGTTTATGGAATAAAATAAATATTCGATGGAAATTATTATGAAATAATTTATTCAAGTGTAATAATAGTAAGAAAATGAAAATATTCTAATTTAATTAAGTAATTAAATTAGAAGGGTAATGATTTTTAAATAAAGTAGAGTTTATATTAAATAATTAAGAGAAAATGTAACTAATGAATTTCGTGAATATATATGGTATATGTAGGACTTGTGGTGAACGGAAGTAGTAATCGTTTAGCCTACACACGAGGCAAGTTCCTAAATCTTAATTCTTTATATAAAGCAAATTCATTATTCTATCTTGTTTATTATTGTTCAAGTCAAGATTTCATATTAGATCTTACCATTCTTTAAAACATAATTCCTATTATACAATACTTATTCGATTGTATACATCTTGAATTTTATTATTCAAATTGAATATCAATTATTGTTGAACCTTGTAAGACTAGTGAACCATTATTGATTCAACTAGTCCATAGTTGATAAAGCGTTATAAATTCTAGAACTTTTATTGAGCTTACTAATCCAAACTTCCTTTAGTGCGGACTCAGATGTCAAACCGAGATGAACAACCCTTTAATAGGGGATTATTTACGCTTTAGCGTTAAGATATTAATGTGGTACATAAGATGGTACTGAAAGTTTGATCCCCAAGTACGAGAAGAAGAGTCCATAGTCTTACGATGTAAAGGTTTCAAGAATAAACACTTGACAACCTGGGACATAGTTCAAGGTCTTGTGACCCTCGTAATTTCTTTTGATTCTTGTTATTCATTCTTGATTCAAAAGTTGAGCTTTTATATTCAAAGTTATTAATTCATTCGCATGTTATTATTATTCATTTATTATATTGTTATACTTGTGGGCAATCGTGCTCACTTTCTTGCGTAATAATAACATTGTAGTTAAAAAACGAGAGAATGCATTTGAGCCTTCCATTAAGAAGTAAAAGCGGCAAAAGAAAGTAGAAGTAATGAAGACTATTTGTTTATGGGGTTGTGTAATGACATTTAGAATTGATGTTACTTAAGACTTAATTGTTATGTTTTACAGACGATATTTTAAGTTAGATTAATTAACAGGATTTATTTAGTTATGATTGATGTAACCCCCCATCGGGGAGAGAGTTATTATTTATTCTATCTATTGTATGGTTGTATTTTATTTATGGGTAGATAGATAGATGATGTTTAGACAAGATGAACACCAAATCTCGTGGAAATGGAAGTACCGAATTTGGGGTGTCACAAACACAAAGTCTGGAGTTGACTCAAGTATTCCTTCTTCATCGATTCTTCGCTTCTTAAGATAGCACCTTCTCAGACTTTCTTCCTCATACGCATCACCTCAAAAGTCTAGAAGCTTGAAAGCAACTTTAACTTTATCAATTAAAGTCGGTTCTACTCGTATATTCGCCATCATCATCACATGGGTCCCCTGAGTCTTTAACTCTATCTCCATCCTTTTCAAGTCACACAAAATGGGCCTCAGATTGACAATATCCCACTCACCGACTTGTATATGCTCTTACAGTTAATCGTCGCCTACCACGTTCGCTTTTCCAGGATGGTATTGGATGGTATGATCATAATCTTTCAGCAGGACGTTGTCGCATGTTGAGTTCCTTTTGAGTGAAGAAATATTTGAGGTTTTTATGATCCGTAAAGATCTCCACCTTCTTCCCATACAAGTAATGCCTCCAAATTTTAAGTGTGAAGACAACAACTGCTAACTCTAGGTCATGAGTAGGATAATTCCTCTCATATTCTTTGAGTTGTCTTGAGTCATAGGCTATAAATTTCCCATGTTGCATGAGAACACATCCCAACCCTTTACCCGAAGCATCATCAGAGTAGGCACAATCCCTCCGAGGCGGATGGAATTGTCGAGCAGTCTTTGAAATGAGTCTCCTCTTGAGTTCTTGAAAACTCTTCTCACATTCTTCGCTCCAACACAACTTTGTATCTTTCCAAGTCAGCTGAGTTAATGGAGTAGCTATTCGAGAAAATCCTTCCACGAATCTCCGATAATAACCAGCTAAGTCGAGAAAGCTACGTACTTCGGTCACTGATTTAGGTTGCTCCCAGCTTTGAATTGCTTTAATCTTTGTCGGGTCAACTGATATTCCATGACTTGATACTACGTGCCCAAGGAATGCTACTTCCTCAAGCCAGAACTCACATTTCTTCAACTTGGCATAAAGCTTGTATTCACGAAGCTTTTGGAGTGTCAGCCTCAAGTGTTGCTTATGATCTTCACGGCTTTTGGAATAAATAAGGATGTCATCAATAACGACGAGCACAAAGTGATCCAAATATTCTTTGAATACTCGATTCATTATATCCATGAAGGCAGCAGGAGCATTAGTCAATCCAAAGGACATGACTAGGAATTCATAATGCCCGCATCGAGTTCGAAAAGCCGTCTTTGGAATGTCATCTGCTCTAATCTTCAATTGGTGATATCCTAACGAAGATCAATCTTTAAAAGAATTTGGCTCCTCAGAATCTGGTTAAACAAGGTCATCAATACGTGGCAATGGGTATTTATATTTTTATGGTGACATGATTCAACTCCCGATAATCAATACAAAGTCGCGATACTCCCATCTTTCTTTTTCACGAATGTAATGCAGGAGCACCACGAGGAGAAGTACTAGGGACGAATAAAGTCGATGTCTAACAATTCCTGCGGTTTGGGTCAGAACTCCACGAAGTTCAATAGAGCCATTCGATATGTGTAAGACCGAATTTTATGAAATAAAAGTATTCAATTTTTTCTATTCAAGTAAATGGTTAAATTGATAAAAGTTAAAGTTAAGGGTGATATATGAAATTTTTTTCAAAATAAGCAAGTGGGTATAAAGTATTCATTATTGTCGGGAATATTCGTTTGGTCGTGGAATATTCTTTCCGTCGGGGAATATTAAATGACGACGGCTAGCGACAATATGTATGGGCCCCATAAACTAAAGCGATTGGATGAAGAAAGCGACAAATATAAGTTGGTTAAAAATAAATGGCGTAGTTGTTACAATTAAGACTGTTGGAATACCGGTGGTTAAAATCTGATGAATACGCGTGGTTGCAAAAGAAGACACCAGATTGCATAATATTGTTGAATTATTGATCCTTACGTGAAGGCACTACTCAATAATTTTCACAAGAGTTCTTATTCAATATTTTATTTTATTGATTCAATAATTGCTGCGTTGATATTTTATATTATTGTTGTTCAATAATTGTCACTGCACATTATCTCCATTATCAGATCAATAATTCATATTATTTGAATAATATTATTAGATAGCATTATTGGAAATGTCTAGAAAGTTCTGTCAAGGAGAGGTTTGGTCACCTAATTGCGCGCCAGTAAGGAGAAATCCTTATCGGAAAGCCCCCTTTCCGGGAACGGCTGCTGGTTATCATTATTGTGATTCTATAATATTATTTATGAATAATTAATTATTGATTTATATGACAATGAAATATTTATTTGATGTGGATATAAATGATGGATTTATTTATGTGGTTATAAATGAAGGAATTAATGTTGAGGTATTTTATCGATATTTTGTCCGGATTCGAGGTATTAAAAATCAAATCAGTATTTTTACGATATATTGCGTGAGTTATAATTTTTAATCCGACCGTTGGATCGTTGTAATTTTTGGATATGTTATACATACATAAGTTGAGTATATGTCCACAAATTTTGAACCGTTAAAATGAACGAATGATTTGTTATGAATTTTAAGAGGTGACTGATTGAAAATTAGGTTTATAATTGATTTTGGTGGAAAATTCTAGAATTGAGTGGGCCCCACTTGTGGTTGGTGAAGAAATGTGCTGAATTTTATTTCAAATGTGGTGGGTGGGAATAGTAGCGAGTAAAAGCCATCAGTTGCAAAAGTTAAGTCCGCTTGAGGCGTCTTAACATTTTCCTATAAATAGAGGGCTAAGTTAGAATTGAAAATCACACCGTAAACAAGTTTTTTCTCTTCTCTCTAGATTATTGAGTGTAATTTGTGAGTATTTAGATACTTGGTGAGTTGATATTCATCGCTGCAAGTTTCCTTGACAATATATCCGATATCCCGTCGGAAGTCTGCTTTCTTTTGAGGTAAGGATAGAAGGGATATTATTTTTTTCAGAATGATATTATTTCTTCAATATCATTATCTTTGAAATATTAGTTAGAACTTTTTATCAAATTTGGAACTTTTTCATGTCGGGGTTACTATTCATGAGTTCTTATTCACGAGTTACTATTCATGAGTTACTTATTCACGAAGTTCTTATTCACAAGTACTATTCATGAAGCGTGAAAATGTTTTTGTGGAATTTCTATCTTCGTGGTGTGAAAGTTACTTATTCACGATACCAAGACTATTCACGATATCTGACACTATTCACTTAATCACGACTATTCAATAGAAAAATGAAAATTTTTCTTTTAAATAAAAAATATCTATTCGGATACTAGCTTTGATTGTATCCATGTTTTGATCATTCTTGAATTTTACACCACTATGATTATTTTGAGGTATTTTTGGACGTGGATAAAACCAATGCAAAGATGAATGATTTACGAAGAATATCTTTGGCCTGTAGTGCAAAGATGAGCAGTGTTTAAATGAACATGATTAATGATGAATATCTTTAGCCCATGATAGGTAAAGATGAATTATTGATGAATATCTTTTCTTCGTAATGCAAAGATGACTCGTTGTTGAATATCTTTACTTGAAGAGTGCAAAGATGAATTATTGATGAATATCTTTTGCTCAGAATGCAAAGATGACTGTTGTTGAATATCTTTAGCCAAGAGTGCAAAGATGAATTATTGATGAATATCTTTTGCTCGTAATGCAAAAGACGACCGTTGTTGAATAATATCTTTAGCCAGAAGGTGCAAAGATGAATTATTGATGAATATCTTTTGCTCGTAATGCAAAGATGACCCGTTGTTGAATATCTTTGCTTTGTAGTGCAAAGATGAATTATTGATGAATATCTTTGGCTTGTAATGCAAAGATGACCCGTTGTTGAATATCTTTTGCTTTGTAGTGTAAAGATGAAGCTGTTGATGAATATCTTTGGCCCGTGGTGAAAAGATGAATTTATTAGTATGATTATGAAGGGAGCGTGATTTGGTATAACCATGATCTTTGATGTTTCGGTAAAGACAAGTGATGAAAATTATCTTTGTCTTGGATGAGGAAAGGAATTTAGAACTACAATTACGATTATGAAGTTATACACGTGATTGTGATGAGGAATTGTTGATTGATGTTACGAGGATAAAACATTGTTGGTGGATTTTTAACATGGAAGACAATAGACTTTATAGTCTATTCGACTCTTCTAATGGATCTTCATTCCGCTATGCAACTATGGTTGAAAAGTTTTATCATCTACCATATGTTCTAAATCTACGATTTATTACTAATGAAGACTATTGATAATTTATTTATCTTTAGTCATAATATTCTTTATCGAGCTAGTTGTGCTCACCCTTTTTGTTTCACAATTCCTTTCGTGTAATAAAAGTGTAGCCGGGTTGAGCGGGGATAGCGAGGAATAGATTGGTGGTCTATAGATGTTGAGGGTGAGGTGAATTTAACTTGGAAGGGTGTTTTGTCACTATCATACAAGATGTCTAATGAAATACAACCTCGTGTTATCATAAGACATGGTTGTGCTCATCCACTTGCTGTGTATATTTACAAGCACTACCTATATAATCTTGGTGTTTGTTTGGAGTATAATACCCAATTAGAGACAGTGGAGATAATGATATGTCAAGAGAAGACTCACCATTGGGAAGAATATGATAGTAATCTTCTCGTTTTTCTTTGGGGTTTATTGGGTCAACCAAGGATAATTTTGTGGCCATATGATATCTACCATAACCTAAAAGCATGGCCTCCCATGTACGAAGGTTTCCTTGAGCACTTCCCAAAGTTTCTAATTTCTAAAAGCATTTTGATCGTACCTTTATGTAAGGTGTCATGGTGACGTGTTATCCAAGTTGGTGTCCGAGTTACATTTGGTATATATTGGTATCCAAACTCACAAAGATGTGTTGTTGTTGTATTTTGCACGACAATTGTTGTAATAAAGTTGTAGTTATTTCTGTACCATGTATTTAACGACTCAGAATAGGTTGGATGGAATGGACCTATTTTGGGGTTGTTACAATATGGGGCTTTGGAAATAGGTTTTGTACCAGGTTCAAGGATGATACAAAATTCAATTTCACGCTCTGGGGGTAGGCCAGGAAGTTCTTCAGGGAATACGTCAGGAAATTCATTAACAATAGAAATATCATTCAAAACTGACGTTTTTTTGTTTAGATCTGTGACGTTGGGCTAAGAAAGCTTGACATCCGTTTTTCAATAAACGAATAGCTTTATGGCTTGAGATGATCGTGATTGATTTTAATGGTTTGGTCGCTTGAATTCGCATAATAGGTTGATTAGGAATATGAAAGCTAACAACCTTACGAAAACAATCAATTTTAGCATGATGAGTAGTTAACCAATCAATCCCTATAATCACGTCAAATGCAAGTATTTTCAATGAAATAAGATCGACAGGTAATGTGAGGGTACCGATTTGAATCAAACAAAACTTATAAACAGTGGATGTAATGAAGGTTTCTCCCAACGGAGTTTCCACAGATAAGTCAAAGTTTAATTTCTCTGGAGTCAAATTTAATCGTTGAGCGCAAATAGGAGAAATAAAAGAATGGATAGAACCGGTATCAAATAAAGTATAGACTTCGCTAGAGTTTATGATAAGCTTACCCGTGATGACCTCATTCGGGTTCCTTGCTTTTCGGGAGGTCACAACAAGCGCTCTCCTTGCAGACTACTGGCTTTGACTTTTTTGGGACTACTTTTGGTGCCTCCATCCTATTGAACTTGTCTTGGTGAAGCACAAAATCGGGCTAAGTGACCTTCTCTTCCATAATTATAACATGTTTTGGATGGCATCGCACAGTTTGGACTGATATGTCCCTCCCCTCCACATTTGAATCATATGATAAGTGGTCGTTCTCCTTCCTTAACAACGGGTGCTGGTGCTGACGTCTTTCCATCATTATTGAATCTCCTCTTCTTGAAATGTCCATTCTTATTGTTTTGGCCTTGATTACCACCGAAGTGGTTACCATTTATGGCCTGTTGATTCCCTCCACGCTTGTTGTCACCGTCATGATCGCTACTCTCATTGGTATTATCAATTTACCGGCTGCTCTCTTTTGGTTGCGTTGACTCGTTATCGCGCTCCACTAATCGAGCCCCTATTTACAACATCCGAATACAAACACGGTTTATGAGAAATAAGATGTTGACGTATCTCCGCTTCAAACCTCTTAAAAACATCCGCGTCATTCTCTCTCTTCATTATCCACCAAGTGGGATGCAAACCCGACAACAACTCGGCAAACTTTGCTTCGTACTGCGACACGGTCATATTATTCTATTTCAACTTAATGAACTCCACCTCCTTCATGTGACGAATACTTTCGGGAAAGTACTTGTGATTGAATAGTTCTTGGAACTTCTCCCAAGACATTTTCAGTGCGGCAGGTTGAGTACGCTTTACCGATTCCCACCAGTAATCTGCCTCTCCTCGCAACATAAAGGCGGCAAAGGGAACCTTTTGCTCCTCGGAGCATCCCAAGACATCAAATATCTTGGTGATCTACTTTATCCATGTTTCCGCCTTAAGTGGTTTTGACTCTCCAATAAACTCCGGTGGTCCCAGCTCCTTGAACTGTTAGCGGTGACCGTCCGAGAGTTTCCAGTGGTTCCACCTATATTTTGGACAGGAGCCGCTCTCGCCTGCTGTTGCATGAATTGCATAAAGCCTCTAAACATTTCATCATTCATCATTTGGTCAGTGTTGTTGTTTGCATGAGGATTGTCGCCTTCCTGATGCACATTATCCTGATTATTGATATGTGGTGAATCAACAGTCGCCTGTGCTCCATTGCTATTCTCAACATTCTCAGATGTCATTTTTAGATACTACCACAAAACAAAAGGTTAATTGACATGTAACATATTATCCATATATTCCGACCGACCAATTAAATATCAAAAAACTTAGGTAGGTCATACTAGCGAAGAATTTCTGCCTCCCCTCCTAGTTCTATTCTCACATCTTAGCCAGGGATCATATCCCTAAACTCTGATACCAACTGTGACTCCCCCAAAATAGGTATACATCACATATTCTGAGTCACCAAATACATGGTACAGAATACAAATACAATCTTTAATATACAACAACAGAGCTGTGAGTTTTAATACAAATACTGTCTTCTAGACAATATCCACTCTTAGAATAAGTCATCATTACATTTATTATTACACTATTTCATAGAATAGTGAGGACTACTAATGCTATTATCTGGACCGTCACTCCATTCCCCGACTAGTCCCTGCTACGTTTGCATTTCCTGAAGAGAACAATGAAAGCAAAAGGGTAAGCTCAACTAGCCCAGTAAGAAATATTATGACTAAGATAATGCAGAATAAATTATCATTAGCCTTCAACAGTGTTAAACTAATAAAATATAACAAACATCAAGTTTAACTGCAGCGGAACAAGCAATCCATTAGAAGAGTCAAGTAGAGAATAAAATCTACAATCTTCTATGATTTAAAAGGGTTTTCATGACTTTTATCGCTAAGACTCAGCTTAATAAATAATCCACATCATCGAATCACCCCTGCACTACGGCCAAGGATATTCTTTAGTATCACGATCACAAGTATCCATGCTCTACGGGCCAAGAATATTTGTGTATTCATTAATGGTCATGATCATGCCAACAACTGTCCATAAATGCACTACGGGCCAATGAGGACTTTTTCCACATCATTTGTAACATTACGGTCATGATTACACCGAATAATCCTCGGTCATAATCATACCAAGTCCATCTATGCACCATAAAGCCATGATGACTTTCAACATAATATAAACATGAGGATGATGACAATGATATAAGAATTCAATAAAACAAGTTCAAGAATTAATTTATCTAAGAACTAATAACGTCCAAATTGTCAACATGGTACTGCTTTGTAGAGTAAAATTCAAGAATGCTCAGAAGAATATTTCCATGAAAAGATACTGGATGAAGCGCAAATATCAAGGATATTCCATTAATTTTATGGAGTATAGAAGTCAAAACTTTAACCAACTGAGTATAATAACGAATGGAATAACAAAAGAAATCACCACGCATGCGATACTTCGTGATGTAGGCGGAGTTATTCCAATGTAATAATAAGTAACTTAACCGAAGTCGTGCAAAATTCATACCCGGCGTGATGTTCCAAGCAGAATAATAGAGAGATTTTAATTCAGTCCGTACAGAACGCATGCATATGATATTCCAATGTAATAATAATAAAGATGGAACCAGTCCCAAGATAAACGCATGCATATAATGTCCCAAATGTAATAATAATAAAGATTTTAACCGTGTCCCACAAAAACGCATGCATGTGATGTTCCAATGGAATAATAATAAAGACGGAATAATAGAAGAATGTCACCAAGTATAGGGTAGTTCATGAGATATCTTTGGTTATTCCAATGAGAATAATAAAGAATGGAATAATGTAAATTTCTTCATGAATACAAAAGAAATAATATTCCTTTACCGTAAAATAAACTGAATATAAGAGTAGGGAAGGAGCATAATACTTTTCTATACTTTCTATAATTTCTCTCTAGAGTTTCAGGTGAATTGTAAGAAATAATGAAGGAATGAGCTTCTATTTATAGAAAAATGGATTCAGATAAGAACTAACTCATGAATGGTCCAAATTGATTTACTTTAATCTGACCATCCATATTTAAAAGCAAAATCTTTTAAAGAAAATATAATATATTCTATTTATAATCTAATAAAACGAATAACTTTATAAAAAGATTTTACTATGCAAACACTATGCAGAACACTATGTAAACACTATGCATAATAAAATATAATATATTCTAATTATTATCTAATAAAATCGATAACTTTATAAAAGTATTCATTTTATATAAAAAGCTTTTACGTTTTATTACATTAATAATACCAATAAAATAAAACCGAGTGACTTATCACATAAGCATCAATAATCAATACGTGCGCTATCGCTAACTATGCAGACATCATGTACTTTTAACACCGGTGTTTTAACGATTAACAGTAAAACTTCCAAGTTATTTTATAAAGTATTTTTGTCGTTTTTTCAATCCCACAATAATTACATTATAGGGGTCCACCAATGATTGTGCCGATTATACTTAATATTCCTATTAAAACGAATATTCTCCAACCAATCGAATATTATATAACAACTTGCGTACTTTGCAAAATTTATAAATATTACCCACAACTATAACATTATATCAAATTCATTCTATAATATTAAAAAATGATATTTATAGAAAATTCATCTTTATTTATAAAAGTTGGGGTTTTACAAGATTTGTTTGAAAAAATAAGTGAAAAAGGCCCGACATGCATCATGTCAATGATGGACTGTTAAGAGTCGTCAGTTAGTTTTTTAAATGGTTGTACAAACACAACCGAGAAAAGGTTTGCACATTGACCCACTGATGTGACACTGCTAAATGGGTGGGTGAAATCAAGATTCATTAGGGTCCGGGGACTTGATTATGCGGAGGGAAGGTGTTAGGCACCCCCCGATATCCGTGTTACCACGGCGACCGCCACTTTTCAAGAAACTGTTATCTAAATGTGTGTGTGTGTATGTGTGGGTCAATGTGTTGTTATTTAGAAGTAGAGCGAGGCCTCGTTCGTACCTATATACACAGTGTTTGAATTTATGTAAAAATTCAGTTTTTAGCAAGATATGGCAGTGATGTTTTATAAAAGAGGTTTTTCAAACCCTGATGCTCAATAGTAATTGAGACCTTTTACACTTCCATTTTATTAAGTGTTCGGCTGGATTGCTTTTAATTTTTCGAGATGCAAAACATCTATAAGAAAATAATATACAAAATAATGTCGACTTCCTCATGGGTATAAAAACCATCTGAGAAAATTCAGACACCGCAGATAAATTTATAAGCTGCTTACAGATGAAAAGGTCCATCACGGGAACCAAATCTAGATTCAGTAGACTGAATCTGTGATCACATGATTCATAGGCTCACATGACGCTGCAATTTGTATAAAAGCACTAAACAGGTAAATATATAAAAGTTATAAATATATATATACAGACATGATCACCAACCACGAAGCACCTCCATGGGGGATCAAAAATGTAAATAAAGTTGTAAAAGTTATCAACCATCACGGAGGAAACTTCAGGCAGGACAAAACGTAAATAAAGTTGTAAAAGCGATCAACCACCACGAAGTAAACTCCAGGTGAGACGAAATATATATATATATATATATATATATATATATATATAAGTGATAAACGCACCGGATGTAAAATTCAGGCTCATCGAACAGAGTTCGACAACAATTCATATATATAAATATAAATATAAATATATATAAGAAAGTAAACGCCTTGGATGTAAAATTGTGCTCATCGAACAAAGTTCGACACACGATTATATATATATATATATATATATATATATATATATATATATATATATATATATATATATAAGCAAGTAACACTCCAGACATAAGTCTAGGCTCATCGAACAGAGTTCGACACACAGTTCATATATATAAGTATATATATACAAAAGCAAATAAACGCTCCAGACATAAGTCTAGGCTCAATCGAGGCATAACTCGATAATGTTAGTCCATATATATAAGTATATATATATATATATATATATATATATATATATATATATATATATATTTATATAAGCAAGTAAACGCTATAGACATAAGTCTAGGCTCATCGAACAGAGTTTGACACACAGTTCATATATATAAGTATATATATACAAAAGGAAATAAACGCTCCAGACATAAGTCTAGGCTCAATCGAGGCATAACTCAATAATGTTAGTCCATATATATACATATAATATATATATATATACACACAAAAAGAAATAAAAGCCACGGACCGAAGTCCGGGCAAACACACACAACACGACTCTCAACGTGAAGAAATGTGTGTGCAAAGATGAAGAGAAAGATAATAAAGTGTGTAAGAAGGCTTACAGTGGACTGCCAAAGAAGACTTCTATAACTTTAAGTGGATGAACACTCGGCTCCCGCCGGTAGAAAAGTAGCTATATATGAGCTTACAAGTGTCTAAAATGAGAAATCACTCAATTTATGGTGTGTACAGAGCAAATTGGACAGGGCTTCCTCGCCATTTCTCTTGAAATTATGGCCACCCCAAGCCCTCTATTTATAGAGGGGGGAGCCTCAGGTCTACCTGCGGCTTCCCGGGATGCCCAAGATGTGGGTCCCGCCATGTCCAAGTACGTACACTCGGACAACGCGTTGTTCGCTCGGTCGTTCATAACTTTCAATCTAGGAGTTCGATGGAAGTGTGTCATACCATTCCGGAAAGCTCTTTCCGAGAGCTACACAATGACATATGATTTGCCCTTTTTTGATTTGGAGAAGATGGGTCCATGACCGAAATGGCATTCCCAGATTTTCGTCAGGTAGTCCGTTGAGCTGTTATGCGTAGTTTACGCTCGAAAGTTAAGATATGGTTCTCGTGGGACTTCTATTTAATTAATTTGAGTTGAAATGAGTTGATTTGATGTGAGTTGAAGTTGAGTTAGAAAAATAACCATTTTGCCCCTCCCGGGGTTATCTCCGGTTTCACGCAGTTGTAGCAGTATTTTCTCAGGGTTATCTTTGAGGTTGACTTGATGTTGACTTTGACTGTCCTCAGGGTTATCTCTGAGGTTGGCTTGACTTCCTGGGGCTATCTCTAGGCTTTGATCTTGATCCCCCGGAGCTATCTCCGGGGTTGAAACTGATTTTCCCGGGGTTATCTCCGGGGTTGGAAATTGTTTTCCCGGGGTTATCTTCGCGGTTGGAAATTGGATCTCATGCGGCTATCTCCGGGGTTAAAATTGATGTTGTGATCCTCCAGGGTTATCTCTGGAGTGTGAAAAAAAGGTTTTTGCCCTCCTACATGGTTAGTAACAGGAAAAGAAAATTTCGAGTGTCTACAGTGAGCTTTTGACCATTTGATATATTTGTTTATGATGTGTACGACCCTAATTTCTGTTATGTTTTGTGGATTAGTGATGTTTGTGCTAAACATACTTTCCGATTTGCATGCATTTGGATTCGTTGTCCAATGTGTTGCATTATTTTAACTTGTATGTGTTGCAAGATTATGTTTTGAGCTCGATATGAAATAATCACTTAGCCACTTTGATTCAGTCTTCTGTTTGTTTCAGTAATTTTGTTAATTCAAAAATATTATATTCAAACTTTAGAGATTATATTTTTGTCGGTATTTATTTTTTAGGCATTACTCAGTATTTTGTTTAGTTGAATTCGTATTTCGGTTGTGCATCTTTTGTATATTTTTATCCGTACTAGGCAATTGGCTCATGTTGTATTTTTTTTTTCTGACAGGTTTGTAGGGAAAATTTAGGGTTTCGTATGAAGAGAGTTACATTTGACCATCTAGGATTATTTAATTTTAAATTTTGATTATTCTACAAATATTTTAAAAAAAATATTTAATTCGACATTGATAGATTATCAACTATTTAATATTTTAAAATTATTAGTGTTCTGTTAATTATTTTGAAGTTTGATGTGTTTTGCACGTGACATTCCTTTCTTACTAAGGAAGGGGATATTACATCGGGGGCTCAATTTCGTAACAAAAAATTATTAATTTTTATTTATTTAAAGAATGACAATTACATTACATGTGCAATAATATAATAGAGAGTTGTACGTGCTGCGTTTGTGAGTGTGAAAGTATGAGATGGGAAGTGAAAATATAAGAGGGAATATTATGAGAATAAATTATAATTTTTTCTTGTCATATTTGTGAGTTTTAGAAATGAATGAAAAGGGTGAGATTTTAATTATATTTTTTTGTGAGTTTAGAATGAGAGAAGGGAAAGGAAAATATTTTTATTTTTAAAGTACAATATTACTATATTACCCTAGCATATTAATATAATAAATGACATAATTTATTTTAAAAAATTATTTTAGATAATATAAAATATCCAACTTTATTTTGTATGTACCATGTAGTAGGTGCAACACGTAAACTAGGCACGTGTCACCAGTCGTGCAGCATTTTTTAATCCCAATACAAGAGTGACACATAAAGAGACAAACATTGTCTCTTTACTAAGGAAACTTATATTTTCGCTGGTAAAATGATATTTATACATGAATTCCTCTCTCATATAAAAATAAAATCTATTCACTTTTCATATAAAAAGAATCATATAAAAATATTATTTTTTTATATGAAAATATCAATTCCCTCTACTTAATTGTAGCGGAGAAAAGGAAAGGCTGCTTTGCTAAACAAATCACATTGGTGGACTAGTTTTGGTGTGTTAAAACATTAAAAAAAAGTATGTTTAAGCTGTTTTTAAGTTTTAAATTCATGGCATCAAAATATATTGGGGTGAATTTGGAACCGGGTACCGTATTAAAGATTATATTTGAAAGTTTAAAATATCTATTCAACAAATGATAAAATAATATATAAGGCATGACTTTAACCAAACTTGCTACTTGATAGAAAAAACCCGACATAATTTTGTAGGAAAACTAAACCCTATATATATAACCTTGAAAATAAAAAGCTTAACCCAAAAGAGTAAATCAATTTATTAAGTAGTTTTAGCCTTCTGGCTTTGCTCGGACCGACCCAACTCAACAGAACGAATACCATATACCGGCTACCGGAAATAGATTGGACCAAACAGAATGTTACCGGATGGAATGAAAGACCTAGTAGTAGTATATATATTGCAATTGCTTCTCAATAAAGAGACGCAAAATTCAATTTCTAGAAATATACACGATAACAGTGTTAACGGTGATATGATATTATTGATGACAAAATTGTGCGGAGCTGAGTTCATTCTAACTTGTGACAAACAATGAACCAGATGCAAAAAATCCATATTACATAAACATATCATATTTACAAACCTATACCCAGCAGCCAGAGAAGTTGACGACCAGCTCCTCAACAAAAGCAATAGGAAATAGGAATCAGCCGCCACCTGTTTCCACAGAAAGTTCACCTTCAGCACTATGACCAGAGTAACACAAAACACAAGGGAAACAAGAACCCATTCATAGTATTTATTTTATCTTATATGGCTCCGTTTATCTAAACAACTCCCAACACCATCCTCCTCTTCATTACCTGGGCCAACACCCAGGGCAAAAGGGAAGAATTTGGAACCCCGACCAAATATGTCCGACACCTCATGGTACGTATGGACACCCACCATGTTGAAAGAACCTCAACACGAGGATTAGTGTGGTTTTAGGGAAACTACTAATGCACTGTCAACAGTAACTTGAAAAAGAAAATTGAAACCAATGCTGAATGTAGTATCAGAAAATAGATGTGACCGACTACATGAAAGTCTCAATTACTCCGTTCTGCACAAAAGACTATTACTTTGACAGAAATAAAAAAAAGACCATCTTAATTCTTAATAGTCATACAACGCTCTGTAACTTCTTCAATTGACACATAGATTGGTCATATCACTCTTTCCCTAACCCCAAAAAACTATGAATTCGAAATCAGATGATATGAAGCTACTTCATCCATTTAATTCCTAACATTACCAACTACAAAGGAATTATCAGGACAATTTATTGTTATTACGGTATTGGAATCTTTCAACATCTTATGAGGTACTTGAAACAAAATAGAACAGATAGGGGACTTTATTACCTCTGATCTGGCCAGAGTTGGAGGCTACTTCAGAAACAGTTGATAGTGACTTAATGTTTGAAAGGGACATAGGTGTCAGTGGAGGAGAAGTTACATCTTTAATTTTTTCTGGGATTTGAGAAGGTTCTAACAGCTTGGCCTCATGTAATGCCTTTTTCTGAATGTTAGAGGGTATAGAGAAACTCCGAGGAACAGTTAATGGAGGAGCTGGAAGAGGAGATGCTACATTTGATGCCAGCGTAGGGCTTCTGTTTGTAGGAGATTGCTCATGATTTATGCTTACCAAGGGGGCAGAATGCCCAATTATGGAAGAACTTGCTGGCCTTGAGGCTAAACTGCCAGGAGGTCTAGGGAGCTCATGAAGCTCACTTATTCTAGGCGAAGATACAAGGGTAGGTGAAGCACTACGGGATACATTTGGAGATGAAGAAGGTTGAGAAACTGGAACTCGAGAAAGCAAACCAGAATTTAGCTGGGGAACATCTGTGGAGGTGATGGGACTGCTGGTAGATATCATAGGCTTGGTTGACCAAGGTTTACTTGGTATTGGACCAGAAAAAGCTTGACGTTTATTTCTGTTAAGATCGAATGAACTTTGTGTATCTAAGCGTGGAAATAAACGTCCCCCAGAAGGCGGGGGCAGTGGGAGGGAGGAATTTTTACTTTTCTCATGCTTCGCATTGCGAAGTGGGGATGAATGTCGCAGATTTGGGGAGCTAGTGCTGAGGCTTGTAGAACTTGACTGAGGACCAGAGACTGTGGTGTTTGAAGGTGAAATATTTGCTGATGCTGGCATAGGCAACACATGTGTGTCAAACTTCTGTACAGATGGTTGCATTTCCCTACCCCTTTCAGCTGGATCCGACTTATCTGGATATATTGGGGCAGAATGGCTGCTCGGTCGAGGTCCCTTACTGAAAGCCTGTGCCCCTTGGTTTTTGCTAGGAGTTATCTGCAAATATAGAGAATGCTTAGATGATAGGAGCGACGGAGCAGTTGACATTTTTTTTTCTCATTGAATTGACAAATGAAAAGACTGGGAAAAGTTCACAAGGTTCACAGTACACAACCAATTCCGAAAGTTTTTCAAGAAAAGCTCCAGCGGGTTAATTTTCTAAGATTTTAAGCTTTTGGAGCTTCTAGTCGATCGCATTATCACATATTTAACTCCAGAAGGTCATGGTTTCATACCTCTCATGCTCTTCGATACGAGTTTAATTTAGACGTAAAAACCGCCACCCTGTCAGTTTGTTTTCCAGAGTTCAGACTGTATGCATGCTCAAGTGGGCGTTGCATGTGAGGAAGGATGGGGAAGCTTATATAAATTCCCATGACCAACCTCCTCACAGTTTCTTTATAAACCAGAACAATAGTTGTGGATGTTGTATATTTTAAAATACAGCAACTATACTAAGCAAAGTTGAGGAAAGGATTACTTTCCTCAATCTAAACATGCAAAATAAACAGTTCCACCAACTACTCAAAAGGGATGCCAAAGTCGATTTACCTCTGTTGCTTCAAATTTCAAAGAAAAAGGATGCAGAACGTCAACCTGGTCCAACTGCAGAATTCAGTACATCAGACATAAAATTAGCTATATGTATATTAAATGAGTAAGACTTGCAAAACAGAACAAAAAAGTCCCATTCCATCCATGCTTGAACTGTCATGTATATGGTAATTCTTTACCTAAACTAAGAGTGCATAAAGTGATGGATTTGGTATGGGGTCCCACCGATACGGATTCATGTGAGAAAGAATGAAGAAGAAGACAAACTGGGAAGGATTGTCTGAACATCCAATAGAAGGAAAAAAGCGATAAAAACGAATCTTCTCCAATTGTAGGAGCATGAATCAGGAGCAACCAGGAGGGGTCTAACAGGACCCTCTAAGCAGGTTAGCTTGTCTACCATCCATGTTTGGCTTTATTTTCTGACTTATAGCGCAGATTGTTAATAGTGCCATAATTCATTTCTGCTAAAAGTTTGACCTTGGTCATGCAAGTGACAAGTGTTGTTGGTGAGTTTTTCTTGTGACGTATCTTTAATTCTTTTAGGAAACTCAACAATAGTTGTTCCATCATAAAGACAACTTAAACTGCACATTTAGTTTCTATTCCATTAAATAAATTGAAGGGTTAAGTTCAGATGACCACCTGGGGTTTGAGCAGTTTCTCACTTAACCACCTGTAGTCAGTAAAGCTACATTTAAACACCCGACTTTTTGAGTTAAAGTGAAAACGTCACATTTTCCATCCAACTTAACTGTGCGTGTATGTCAGACGCCAAAAGCGCGTGAGAAGGGCTGTAACGGTCCAAAAAAGGTAGTAAATGTCTAAAATACCCACTTCTTCCTCATTATCTTCCTCATTCTGTAGGAGAGAGAAAGAGAGACGAACAGAGTATTTGATCTGATTTTATTGGTAGAAACGAAGTTTCTGGCGTCGGGATTTCGGTTTCACCCAACTGATGAGGAACTTGTTCGGTATTATTTGATGCGTAAGGCTTGTGGGAAGCCTCTTATGCACCCAGTAAATTCTCAATTTCTCGCTCTATAGATATACGCATACATGCATTCTTCAGATTGTCTTATTAGTTAGTAGATCTATTTGATTCCTACTTAATTGGTTGGATTTGGTTTAGTTTCTTGAAGTTGTATAATCGGGATGGTGTGGACTCCATTGGTTTGGACATTGCCGCTGCTCAATTAGGTCTTAAATTATTGCTTTGAGATTTTTTATTCTTTATTTTATTTTATTTAAAATTTACACATCCTGATGTGTTCATTGTATCTAATTGAGCCTGCAGGAGTTGAAAGACGGCAAATTTATGAAATTGTCAACATTCTAGAAAGTATTGGGGTAGTGAATTCTAGAGCCTTTCTACATTCGTCTTATTAAGGGTTTTGTTTCTATAGAGTTGTATTGTCTAAGAACATTAGGGTTTGTTGTCAATTTGGGTTTTTCAGGTTTTAACGAGAAAAGCAAAAAATCAATACTATTGGTAAGGTTTTAGTGCAATTCCTCGTGCTCTGCATAAGCTTCAGGTAGTCAAATTCCAAAATTTAATTTATGAATTATAGAATTAAGAAAGAGTTCTCAATACAAAAAGTTTTGATAGATACAATGCAATTGTAAATCAGTATATGGTAAATACATTGCAGTTTTGTTAAGGTTGCAGATGGAGTTGGTGGTAATGTGATTAAGTGAAATTAATTTTTTTTTATGAGATTCAATATTGAAATACTATCTGTGTGATTCTATGGAGATGCTCTTATTTTTTAAGTGTCAATTGCTTGAGTTCTGTGGATGGTGTACCTATTGTTTGTATATATACTTCATTCACTGATGCTACATGTATGAAAATTACAGAAATTGAGGTTGATGACAGTGATGCAGAGTATAGTAGCATTGAGAGACCGCGCTTTTTGGTTCTGAGATTTTTGATTTTGATGTTGGGCTGCTTGCGGATGATGGCGTAGAGTATCTTAGGCGTGTAAGGTATCAATCCATCACTCAAATTTCTCTCCCTTTAGAATGGTGACTTCGAGATTTTCCGGCGAATTCTGCCATTGAATGGAACGAATGTTGTGGTCCACACAGGTAAATAGTGAAAAAAATCTGGCTTTGTTTTGAAAAGAATGATCTCTATAAATTGAATCTACTGTTGGACGAGAAATTTTAAGGTTCTGTGAAGAGTTGTAGGAACTTGTGAAGAATTGACAATGGATTGTTCAATGAAGTCTTCTTTTTTATTGTCTAAAATTTCTATTTACATTGCTAGTAATGCACAATTTTTGTTCTTTTTATTGCTTTCAAGTTCAGGCAAGCTTTCCTAGTAATATGAGCAACAGATGCTTGAGTATTAAAATGATATAGCAGCTAAAGCTATGGGAGTCTTAATGTTAGCATCTTTTGCCATGGACTTGAGAGTTACTGATGATGCAAAATAGCTTAACATACAGGTCGTTTAACATACAGGTCGTTAAATGAGTTATAAGTTCTGGACAAGGTAATTTAAGGGACTTGGTATTACAGCCCTGGGAAATGCGGAATGATTTAAATTCTTATCATCACTCTTCAGTTAGATAATAATTCTTGTTTCCTGGACGTGTAGATGATATACAAGGATCTGATGTGGCTACATTCTCTAATGTCCGACAAGATCTCTCTGAGTGGCAGCAGAAACATGCCACCTTTTTTCTCTATGCTTGTGTGCTTTATGGGACCTAAGAAGTACATTAGATGTTTTGAGCTTATCAAGGTATCTACAATGCCAAACTGGGCTCAACCTGCTTTTGAAGGAATGGCACAGTTGAACAGGGTCCAAAGCAAAGTTTATGAAAATCTTCTACTGTGTGCACCCACTGGGGCAGGGAAGACTAATGTTGCAATGCTTACAATACTTCAGCAAATTGCGTTGAATAGGAATGAAGATGGGTCATTCAACCACAGCAAATTACAAGATTGTTTATGTCCTTCGCCATATTTGCATTACTCTATTGCTTGCTAGTCTTTAAAAATGGTAACGATAATGATTAAAAAATCCAGTTGAATACTGAGCATGGATTCGTTTCTGATTTTATCCTCCCCCTCATCTCGCAAATTTCTTCTATTTGAATTATCAAATAGAACTTTCTTTACCAGTTATTCCTCTATTTATGTTCTTCCCTAGCATCTTCTCTCATATGTCGTTTATATATAAGGAGGGTAATTAAGTCTTTATCCAACTTAAGTAACAGAGTTATGACAGAAAGCACTTTTTCACTTTAACTCAAAAAGTCGAGTGTTTAAATGTAGCTTTACTAACTACAGGTGGTTAAGTGAGAAACCGTCCAAACCCCAGGTGGTCATCTGAACTTAACCCTAAATTGAATGCTTAGGGATTCTTTTGGGAATTCTCATTATTATTCCAATTCAGTTAAGCCCCATTCTCTTATCTAGTTTGGTAGTTCAAAAAAACACCAACAGGTCCAACACTGAGTTTGTCACGCTAGTTTTTACCTTATGATCTATGGAGAAAAAAGCTAACTGCACCAAGTGTAGACCAACAAAGATGAAAAAACTAGTCAATCTTATCCTTAACCATCCTAACTTCACTAGTATTAATTTAACGTGATAATTCATTGCATCCAAAAACTGAGGCTCGAGAATTAAGCAAAGGTTTCGGTGACTAATACTAAAAGCAACCATAATATAGGACGTTTTGTAAGAAAGAGAAGTACCTCCATCGAAATCCTTGATGTGGAATCATTATCAAATCCCTGCTTATTATGTCTATAGTCGAAACTCAATTCCCCATCATCATTATTCTCATGGCTATTCATTGTCTCGCACTCTCCATCTTCCCCGTCATCTAGTCCACCAAATTGGTAATCAATGTGTTGCTTTTCAGAAATTAGTCTTATTTGGGGATCAACTCCCTCGAGAGATTTAAGTCCTTTCCGAAAGAAATTCAACTGTTTTCAGGGGGTAGAAGGGGAAAAAAAAGAAATAAAATAATTAATAATCCTCCAAGGACAGAGGCTAGGACACTTGAGCTCATGGAAGATGTAAAGGAACCTGTGCCGCGTGATGACGAGCTGCCTGTGTTAAAAGACTGCGGCATTGCCCTTTCTTCAGAGATTCCACCCTAAAAATACATTGTCTTGCCACTTCATCATATTCTATGCGAGCTTCCTTTACTTGCTCAGAAGAAATACTTTCACCTTTTCCACTTCTCAACCTACCTTTATCTCTATATTGTGCCAGCATGTGTTCATATACCCCTCTGGAGATCATGTAGAAAATCTATAAAGATGCACCTTAGTGAAAGAAGTTTAAACTAGAACTGGAACATTTATACCTTTTTCCATCACACTGCAGTTTCATCTCCTGCACCAGTAAAACAGAAAAAAACTCAATAACCATAAGTTATCATAATATTGTATCAATGCAGCTCCTAGCAAATGTCAAGCTAATAAGCCTTACTAGGCAAGGAATGCCTGGTAAGGAAAGCTATACGTTTTTGAAGCTTAGGAATTTGGTTTTGCAATAGCACTGGTTAGATGGTTCACCAAGTAAGACAACCTCCAGCAATTAAAGAAAGTTGTGAACAGGCAAAATCATGTCATCAAACGCCTAAATTTTGTCAAGTAAGGAAGCATCTACTTATGTTTATTACTTCATTTACATCGGAAAATTCGGTCTATTTAAGAAGTGTAAGAGCATGACAAGTATTATTATACTACTCCATTCTAAAATATAGTATCAAGTTAGACTTCATAAAAGTCAACTTGAGATATTTTTAAATTCAAAAATTGAAGTAATTTATTTAAATTTTGACAATAATAAACCTTGTAATTAGTATTAATAATTAGATAGTTTGCAATTTTTATAATTGTATTGTCTAAAACTTAATTAATTCATATCAATATTGAATTCTCAAATTGACTTCAAAAATTCAATATTGATCATATATTTTGGAACAAAGGGAGTATATAAATACATATGATCAACTATGGCAAGTCACAAGCATATGCATACACAATAAATGCTGCATAGATCTGACAATGGGCTGTTCAACCACAACTTGGATGAAACTTTATAAAACCACTATTTAAAGCTCGAATTCCTTTGTCCAAGTGTAATTAACTTGGGGATCATGGAACTAATTCTCTTTTTAGGAGATTAATCTTCTAATATATTTTTCAGAAAGAAAAGATTACCAAATCTCCCAATATACTTTACAGATAATTAAGGAGATATTAATACTATATCTCCTAAGCTTGGCACTTCTAATGATTTTATTTATTATCTAGCAAGTTTGACATAGCTCATGCTTGACCTGTTTAATTTGGTATGATTAGATTTGGTAAGAAGGCCTTGGAGTTTCTCATATATCAAGGCTTAGTTTTCCCCAGCATCTTGGTCCGCTACTTAGCTGCATATGAATCGTAACTAATAACTACCAAGTGCTATAAATGGTGTCCACTAGAAACTGAATATACATGTTTATTGCATCAATGCATATCCATTCAAATTCATGGAGTTTGAATTGTTCCTTGTGATTGATTACATAATTGTCCTATGTGAGAATTTAATTTTGTGGCCTGTGAACCATAGGCATGATGTTAACATGCAAGGTACCACAAATCTACTAAATTCTTGCTTAGAATTGGCCAAGTAAAATATAGAACGCAAGCACAATGCAAGATAACTTTTATCAACGTAATCACAAAATAGGTATATCGCGTGAGATCCTCAACAAAACTTCCCATGCCAATAACCAAAACCTCAACAACGTCATCTAAATTAATCACATATATAAATATGTGCCTAATTTATTGCAGCTAGACCTAAGAAGTTAATAACAATAATAGAGACAACCTATGGAAAAAGTATTCTCCGTCACTGCAAAATGCATAACCGATGCATATCAGACTTGGATATGTTCTGGATATGAATATTCACGACATAGACATACTATTGAATACCCAATATTTCTTTTCTTTTCTTTTCTTTTCTTTTTATTGGAGATACAATTTGGGGTAAAAAATAATTTCATTTTAAACAAATGGAGATCAACTTGGATTAAAATTGAAAACAATAATTTTGGATTAATATTGAAAACAATAATTTTCCTTCAAAGAGAGTGGTTTCTTTTTGCTTTACACATAATTTAGGGCACATCAGATCTAGAAAGAGAAAAGAAGACAGAACAAGAAGAAGAAATAAAATTGGCTTCCAAATATAGCTTACAGAATTTCTGATTTGCTTCTAATCCTCTCTTTGCTTCTACAAGAATAGAATTATAGACAAAATATCATCCTAGTTTAAGAGGCAATATTTAGATAATTTTTTTCTATTATTTACATATAAAATGCATAATAAATTTTGTATTTTTTTTTTTTTGGGGGGGGGGGGGGGGTTCAATAAGTTAATGTATCTCCATCATATCTTATCCCACATTTTTGTAACATTATATACCACCAGCAAATCTGAATTATGCAATATTTGTATACCTAATCCCTATCTATTATACTTATAAGACGAAAGACTAATATAATGCATTACAACCCCTTGGGGTGGGCGAAATGGCAGAGGCTTTGATGAACAACCTCAAAGTTATTGGTTCCAATCCCCATACCTGGGCACCAAGCTTGCCAATTGAAAAAAAAATAAACATAATGCATTATAGACAAACCTCAACTTTCCGGAGCTCGCTGAGAAGAGACTCTGAAGGGCTTGTAATTGTAAGGATTATATGTGAGCGCTGGTATTCAGAAAGCAATAAGCCAATAAGTCATTACCAGATCAAAGTCAATCTAATGATGTAAGCTCAAAGCGTGTGATGTAGCTACAGCATGACACTAAGCACTCACATAACTATCAACAATTTTCTGGAGTTCTAACTGCGCTTTTCCAAGCATCTGTAATACTCTTCCTGCATATATATGAAAATAATCACTGTTATGTTCACATGGTTATATAACATGTCAAAAGGACTAAAAGAGGACCGGCCCCACCAATCTGAATGGATCGTCTTCTGAAAATTACTAATTGATTAGCACAAGGGCATATCCAAGTAAGGGAGGGTGGGGCCACAGCCTCCACTGAGATGATGAAGAAATTCAGTTTAAAGTTATAAGGGTAATGTTGCAACAAAGTTTGGAGTCAATATTTTGAACCGCTTAAAGGCATAAGAACTCCATATAAAAATGAACAGTAAAATTAGAAATAAACCTACTATTAACAGAAGTACAATTAGATATACCTGTAAAAACTCGCTTTCAAATATGAAGAAGAAAATAATAGTAATAGACAGTTGAAAAGGCTCGTACATTCTTTTACATTTCATTTTCTATTCCATTTTCTTGCCACTCCCTCACTCTTCCATAAGTTTAGACAATGACTTAACTTTTGGTCTTCCAAAAGTTTACTTGCCAATTATCATAAATTCTCCTCATATGTGGTGTCATCACTCAAATACGTGGCAAAGAAATATCCTAACAATTCCTAACTAATATATAAGCTGGATACATCAAATCATTCAAGTTAAAGGCCAGACAATAAACAAAGTTTGACAATTGAGATTCTATTTTAAGTTTTGTTTTTATGTTTTTTTTTTCTTTTGTTTACTAAAAGCATCATGGCATTTACATTATCTTTTTAATGTGTTTATCTCATATCTTGCAAGAATTAATTTTATTTTTTTAACTTTTTCATGCATGAAATGTTTAATATACATATTATGTTGTTAACTTATCCGTTTTAGACTTTGTTAAAAAATGATGCCCCCATAAAAGAAAATTCCTGTGTGACAATCGAGCACCTTTCTAGTGTTGACAATTGGCATATTCGTGAACACATTTACAAAGACTACCTCTTAATATTTTTTAAAGATAAAGACAAAGACTACCGCATCAGCTGTAGCATAAAAGAGAGATCATTCTATGGCAAAACTTAAGTAAAAAATTGGTTGCCACAATACTAAATTCCAAGAGAAAACCCAGCCGTATGCTACTCCCTCCTATCTTTTTAAATGAAGTTTTATGAGTAAGAAATGTAATTGATGCTTCAACTAATTGATTAAATTCGGTATAATATACCAATATTACCCCTTCATTGCTAAGATGAGAGAGAAAAGAGAGAAGGTTACCTCAATGGAGCAAATTAGTTGTAAAGATGAGAGCAAAAAATTTGTGCTTACTGTTTAGGGAGAATATGGGAAACTAAGTAACTAATTCTTTTTTGGAATCTACAAACGACAGATAAAAAGGAACAAAAACTTTCTCTAAAAAGACAATTTAAAAAGGAATGAAGGGAGTATTAGTTATCCTATATGTATACATAAACGGTGAGTAAGAAACCTCATTATATCAATTGAGAGCTTTCTACTTCTTTTATTCCTTGAAAAGATTATAGCTTCAAAATTTCTGTACTCGGGTCACATCTACATCACACAATACTTTGAATATGTTAACAACAGTTCAAGGGCTGATTGACTATCAGTTCAGAGCTTAATTCTCTCGAATTTAACCTCCCTTTTTCCTTCTTAGGATAAAGCTTCCTACTCTCTGTCTTTTACTCGCATCTATATCTCACGAGTATGTCAGTGTCACAATTATTTTCCCTAAACAAATTAACTCTCAACTTTCTAGCAAACAAAATTGATTTTCTCACCATTTTCTCCATAAGCACTGAATGCAGTTTTCTCCAATAAACAATTCCCCATTTCCAGCAATGCCTCTGAAAATTCTGAAACACAGATGTCGAATTTACTTTGATGCATCCTTGCATACAGAGAAAATTTAAAATGCAATTGATTCTCCAAGCAAAATTTTAAAGTCAGGAACTGAAGGAGCTGGAATATGGAATCATCATGAGAAATATACCCATCCAACGCAATGTGCATGACAAGTGAATTTGTGAAAAATAATACCTTTCATGGTTTTAAAAACCTGACCAGATAGGACCGCCGGTTAGACCGATAAAAACTGGAACCGGTTGGCACTCCGATCAGATTTGAACAAAAAAAATCATTTTTGGTCAAAACACCCACCGGTCGGACCAATGGTTCAACCGGTAAAACTGGTTATTGAACCTTTTTTTTTTGTGCCAAAAAAAAATTTAATATTAAAATTAACCATTTTTAATAATATTGTAACTCAACTTTATTATATATTTAGTTCATAAAAAATGAAATTTTTTCAAATTTTATTAATTACTAATAATATATTTTTATATATATTAATGACGTCACTGGGTCAATAACAGTTCGACCACTAATTGGACCAGTGACCCATCCACTCGCTACCTTTTCCGATTCGATGACCGGTCCGAGTCTGAGAACCTTGCTACCTTTATCCAATTTTGATTGACCCCTTTTCAGTATGTCAAAACAAAAGGGGTCAATTAGAAAGGGCGAAGTGATACCAAGTCTAAGTTAAGACTTGAGAATAAACAAAACACTCGTATCAGTATGTGCCAACCCTTTTGGTATAATTTCGTTAGGGGTCAATTTAAAAGGGGATGTCTGCTTTACTTTCAACTTCAAGTCTAACCTTATGAAAGTTAGAAATGATCTGAACTATTAGTCATGGCATATAACACACATGCTAGAATAGACATCAAAAGAGAGGTCTGGGTCAGGCTTATATATCAAAATAAAGCAAGTGCTCAACTAAAAGAACACGTGCGGGCATGAGTTTCTAAAATTCCCTAGAAAAAATATAGTTTGATAGCAAGAAAAATCAGGATATTAGCTACCATAAGCACTATTAGCTGTTGCAGCAGCTGCAGATAGTAAGCTATCATAGCAACTCCTCATATCTTGCATATCCTGCCAAAATGGAAAATGAATATTCTATAATCAGCATTTGAAGAACGGATTTGTGACTAAGTTACAAGTTTTCATACGAGATATTGCTTAAAAATTATAATTTGCCTCTTAACACATCAATAACACTGTTGCAATTGTCATGTTCTACCTTTCAATCACCGCCACCAATATCTTCCTCAGATAGCTCCCTCATTTCCCAGAATTCTCTAGACACAATAAATGCTTCTAAAATCTTGAAAAGTGCCCCTGGCCAATTGTGAGCAGCCTGGGGAACTTTTTTGCATTTTTCTTTAAATTTTCTTGTTCCCATCATAACACCACCCACGTGTTTAGTTGGCAAACCAATTGACATTTGGGATTTTGAATCAATCAAAAAAGGAAATAAGGTTGATATTGAACTTGATCCGAACAATGAACCTAACAAGGCAACACTGATTTGAGGAAGGCATAAGCTTACTTATGTAAACAGAGCTACAAACTATTCTTTCTTTTCTTTTTCTTTTTGTTTTTTGTAGGTAATTTTGGCCACAAATTATTATCTCTTTTTGAGGGCCATCATTGACTAGCATCGACTAGTTTTCAAAAGAATCTTTTTTTATCTTAGCCCAAGGAAACGTATGTGTGGCTCAAAAAAATAGAATTATGAAATATAATATACAACTCACTACATACAATCTAGAGTAAAAGCAAAAAAAGATTCTAATGGCAAAACACTAGTGTGGATCTGAGCAGACCAACCACAGCAATGATGTCAGAGCTTAACTAAGCTTGACATTACCCTCCCAGTCCCAAATGAGAATGGGAGATTATATTATTAGAATGGTGAGCATAATTCAATGAATGTCAGTGCATCAAGATTTTGAATTCTTGGTAGATTGATTTCTTGGTTAAAAAAAATCATAGATTAGCACAAAATCATTTTCAACCGTACTGCTTTTCAACGAATAAACCTGTAGACATGGAGACGAGAAAGGTTATGCTTATATATGCAATATGGTAGCGCACCCAAATTTAATAGGTAGAGAAATTCACTAATTCGCTTGAACCAAACCAGCAGCATTGCTGCTAAATTATTCAAAAATTGCACAAAAGGATTTGCAGTGAATCTATTGCCAGCTCAAAAATTCTGATAACTTTTGAAGAGTGTAGCATATAGTGCAGTCTACTTCTTCGAATAAGCAGATAAAGAAACCCTAACTGCATAGCAATTCATTTTATGCTAAATTTGAAGCAGAGATTTAGAATTACAACATAAAAAACAATATAACATAGAAAAAGCAGCTACCTGCGAAGCCTGAGCCAGCACATCCAATTGCGCCGAATATTGATGATCCTTCTTCTCCTTGTGATCGCTTTTGTGAAGTGCAAGTTTTCTGAGCTTCCCCAGAGATTTCATTTCAAATTACTCGAAACACAAATATGATAATTGTATATAGGTGTGTATGGATATAGATATAGGGAGATATGATAATAGATTCAAGAGAGAAGCGAAAATCCTGTGTTTTGTAAAAATCAAGACAAAGAGGGAGGAGGCAAGGGAAGAGGAACAACCGAACAAGACTTGTAAGAGCGAGATGGAAAAAATGAACAGAAGAGAGAGAAAATTCTTCCGTTGTGCGCCGAAGTGAAAGGGTAATTTCTTGTTTTAACTACAATAATCTTGCCCGGGGGCAGGGCCAATGATGTAGTTTTGGCCCAAGTATGAAGTAGTGAATGCTTATAATATTTTATTTTTATTTTTATTTTATTAAAAAGAGAGAAGAAGAAAAGTACACATCTTTTGAGTTATGACGGAAAAGTTACTTAAAATTTTTACCATATAACTTTAAGTTGATTTTTTTTGATAAGTTGGTAAATTGACGAATAAAATACTTACATATATACAATTTAAATCATACCGATAATATTCTATTATCATTAATTGATCAACTTAACCAAAATAAATTATATACTAATTACTTTCACTAAATACAATGACACAATATATACAATAAGTCAAATTTATTTATGTTCCTATTTCATAATAAAAAAAACGTATTATTTTTATGACAACTGACAAGATACATTATTTTTTTTTATTAAAAAGTTATAATTCTAAAAAAAATTAAAACAAAGGAGTTTAAACATGTCAGCATTATTATGGATTTGCATGGTTACCAACATTTGTGACACTATTGTATGTAATATTTGGATCTTCATAAATACCGCTAGGCCTGGTAAGTGGTAACGGGGTGGGTATGGTCTCAGGACTATTCCTTATAATACCCCATATTTGTCCCGTTTACTCAATTATTCTTTTTTTTCAAATTAAATTTATCTATTTTTTATATTACTTTGTATAATTATTTTTAATTTAAAATTAAATAACATGCAACATTTCTATTACTAGTAACATTATATTACAAATATTATGACTTTATAATGAAATAACATAAATAAGTATATATATACGAAATGCTAATTTTTAAAAGGGTAAAGATTCATAACAACAATT
This sequence comes from Panax quinquefolius, assembly GCA_020205615.1. Taxonomy (NCBI): domain Eukaryota; kingdom Viridiplantae; phylum Streptophyta; class Magnoliopsida; order Apiales; family Araliaceae; genus Panax; species Panax quinquefolius. Next base: position 524,908 of record JAINUW010000363.1, read on the forward strand.
TGATATGGACACTATTTTAATAAATAGATTTCTCACCGTCTAATAGTAGATCTAATGGCCGAGATTAACTTGGTCATGGGCCCGACCGCTAAAAGAACTAATGGCATGTGCAACTTCTACTAGCAGTCAAGAAAATGACTAAATTGCCCTTGAGTTTATTTAGAAATTACCTAGTCGCTACTCATACGAGCGATCATGCAAAACGACGTCGTCGTTCGTGAATACGTTATCGTTTTGAATGACTGTTAGTAGGAGTAGCGCCCAGTTGACTATCAAAACTAAATTTAAACAGTTTGTTGTTTGTCGAACGTTTGTCGCAAAAAAAAAAAGATAAAGAAAGAAAAGACAAAATCTGGCTGCTACACAAAGAGTATTCTACATTAAAATTCAACTTTATTTCGGTTAATCTATCCCAATTACTAGTAAGAGTATTCCTATCGATTATTTTTAACGATTTTTTATTAATTTATAAAATACTACTAGAATTACACGTATGAAATAATAATTTGAGTAATATGCATGTATACATGAATAAATTTTTAGTTACGTTACGAATCATTACAAAAAAATTTATTTGAACAATTTTCCTTCTATCAACTAAAAAATTATTTAAACAATTTTTTCTTCTATCAACTATATATCTCATACATTTATAATATTTTAGTCTTTCTATTTACAATAACAAACTCACTAAAAATTGTGTAAGTTTTAAGAATATATTATTGTAAGTTTATATATACCCTTAATTTTATGTTTATAGGTATTATCATGTGCATCCCGTGTAAAGTATGAGAACTTATTGTAAAATTGTTGTATTAATATAAACTGAATCAATACAACAATTAGAGTAAATTAACCGAAGTAATTGGAGTAGATTAACTGAAATAAAGTTGAATTTTGATGTAGAATACTCTTTACGTTGCGGCAACTTCATTTTTTTTGCACCAAACTGTTTAGATCTGATTTTGATAGTCAACTAATCGCTATACTTATTAACGGCAAGGTAAAACGGTAGCGTATTTATGAACAAAGTTTTGTCTAACCGCCAGTAGAAGTAACGATTATGATAAAATTCAAATAAACTCGAGGATAACTTAGTTATTTCCCTACTGCTAGTAAGAGTTGCACAAATCGTTAATTCTTCTAGCGGTCGGGCCCATACCGAAGTCAATCTCAACCATTAAATCTGTTATTGGACGGTGGGAAATCTGTTTGTTGCAATAGTGTCCATAGCAAATTATATATATACATATAACCGGGTCGGAGGCGATGGTGAGAGGATATATCTCATATCCTAACAATATAAGTTCTAAAAATTGGGTCCCATTTCTGTTAGAATCAGATGGACTCTGTCGGGTTCGGAAGAAATTATTAGGCCTAAACAATGCGCAATTTTTGATGAATTGTGTTTGATCCTCAAACGTTGCGTTTGTAAATTATATAAGTTGCGTTTAATATAATGTGTTAAAAGTAATAATCAATACTATAGGTTCCTTTCAAAAAAATAATTAAATAACTAATTAACAAAATTTTAAAAATACGAACATATTATATCTATTAAATTTATAAGTTTTGTAATTTATAATTTTTTATAGAGCAGAAACATTATTATTTAAAAAGTAGAATTGATATAGTAACAAGTAAAATCGATATTCTTCTCGAAATTTTCAACTGAATGCTCATGGTCAACGAGACGTATTTGACTCCATGACAACTCTAAAACAACCAATAGGCAACATCTGCTGTCGTAGACTTTATTATGCAGCTTATGCTTCAGATTTCAGACTTTGAAATATTTCATTTGTACTGGTTATAACGAGTGATACATTCTAAATTTAAAATTAATTTATAAAATTTTAAATTTTATTTTTTTTACAACAAAATAATAATGTTTACAAGCTAGTTAAAAAAAAGTAGTACTAGTTATCATATTTGCTCCCATAACAAATTTAAAATTAATTTATTATAAAATTGACTTCAAATATCAAAAAAGAAAATAATATATATTGTGAATGTTCACGTTAATTTTTTTGATTGTCAGTTACATAAGTATTAGTGGTAACCCTATTGGAGAAATGTGTAATAAGTGACATCCTCATATAATTTTATTCAATTTCATGTTTTGATATGTTTCCCATTTGTAATTCGACTCAAATTTATCGCAATACATAGCATGATTTAATCACATGATGTATTTTTAATTTTAAATGAAAAGAAATACATCGTTATGTTTCTGAGTTTTAAAATGAACAGAAAAGAAAAGAAATGGGCGGAAAATTTAAGTTTTCTTTCCAATTCTTATGTTTCTGAGTTTTTTAATAAACGGGAAAGAAAAGAAATGGATAGAAAACTTGGCCACTTTTCCTGTCAAAGTTTTCCGTCCAAAATTGGCCTGATTTGGAAGGAAAAGAAATTAGAATAAGTAATAATTTTATAATTCCCATATTATCCTCAATTTTTAATATAATAAATTTTAAATTACAACTTATATCCTCAATTTTAAATTTTCTATTCTTTTCTATTAAAAACTCAGAAACAACACAAATGAAAATTTTAAGTTTTTTATCATTTTCTTTTTTGTTCTAATTTAAATTTTTTATTCTTTTTTTTTCTGTTCAAAACTCAGAAACAGAGTGTTAGTGCTTTCTTCGTTTCAAGAAAAGCCTCTTTTATAAAATTTAAAAATATTTTTTGCCATGCTATTTCTTCAATTTATTAAGTGCTTAGTTTAAAAATAGTAAGATAATAATAAAATTATGATGATAATTTGAACACAACGTATTAATTTATATTATCTCACGGGCAGTGATGAAGCCAATAATTTTATTTAATTTTTTTGAGATAATTTTACACTTTCTAATTACATATATAAAACATGTGTATTTTACTCCTTTACTCTTGCACAACTATTAACTCCCTTTATAAATATATAAAATATAAAATAATATATATTTAATCATAAATATAATTAACCGAGTAAGTCAGACGTGCCAACAGTTTATTTTTGTAGTTTAAAACTTAAAACTTTCCATGTCATGTTCCTCCCTACAAAGAGATTGACGAGTCAAAGTCATATTTGTGATCCAGCTCCACTATATATTGATTTATTTTGACCGCACTTATGGCTATTATCATCCCAACCTCTTGTCAAATCTCACCTCCCCTAAAAATATTACTTGAATATAATATTAAGATTAATTTTAATTCTTAAAATAAATATTTTTAAAATGTATATTGTTTCTTTTAATTTAAAAATATTATTGGAAAAATACTAAATCATCAAAAAAGTACTATTAATTGAAAATTCACTTTTTCCAAAATTTAACAAAGAATCATAAAACTTTGGAGATGAGGATATTTATCCATCCACCTTCAATATATAAATATGAGTCTAAACTATTTAGAGGAACTGTTAATATAAAAATATGGACTGTTAAGATGCATTAAGAAGTGAGCTGTTAAGATACATTAAGAAGCAATCAAATACAATATAAGAGGCTATTTGTTTTCTGCTGAATGGTTGACAGATTCAACTAATCAGTGCGTTTAATTTTTGAAAAAATCGTCTGAATGGCTGAATCGATCAATCATTTAGACGATTTGGGCTGAATGGTTTAGTCTCATTTATTTGACTGAATGATTTTTTTTTATAATATTAACAATTATATTAAGTAATATTAAATAAATTTACAATAATTTTTTGAATTTGTTTAGAGGGATAAAATAATAAAAATCTGTTATTCAGATATTTCAAACATGTCAATTATCAAATATTTTTTTTTCATTCAAATTTAAATTCAGATTTATCCAATTTTTATCAAACATCCTAATCCTAAGTGTTGTTAATAGAATTGAAAAAGTTTATTACAACATCTTATTCTTCCCGATTTCATGGATTAGTTAGTTTGATGGGTCCTAAATAAATAATTACAATTACACCTCTTTAATTATATGTCACTTCTTGCAACCTAATCTAATTAATCTCTCTCATTCAAACCGTTGAAAGTCAAATTGTCCACAACTTGTAGATCGAATTCGAAGATGTAAGCATTCTCCCACAGTTATATTTTAGTATTTTGAAAATAATAAATAACTTCTTTTGTAAAAATAATCAAGCATAAGTTTCTCATTTTCAGGGGAATTAAAAAATGTTGCAAGTACTGTAATTAAATACTACTCCCTTCGTTCCTTAATATAAGTCGTTTTAGAGAAATATTTTTGTTCCTTAATATAAGTCGTTTGAGAATTTCAAGTAAGTATTAATTGCTTAGTTTCTAATATTACCCCAAGTATTAAATATAACTTTGGTTCTTTTACTATTTTCTGTCCAATAAATAACAATCTCTTCTTTCAATATAAGGGTAATATAGACAATTGATATTATAATTAATGTTATACAATCATTTTCTTAATACTTGTGCAAAACTCTAACGGAGGGAGTACAAGTAACCGATCAGGCACTAATTGCACATGCATGAATTTCCTCACATCCCAAGTGTAAATACAAGTAAAGGAATGCATGTATGCATAAACAAGACGACTATGAATGTGATCATGGCATGCGTACGTACGTAAACAACTCATATATATTTATATTTATAGGATGATATAAATATTGTTTTATTTATACGCAGCAGCCTGCATGCATGTATATCTTTTATTTGGGGATTTGTATATATATATATATATATATATATATATATATATATACATTGATTAAGGATGTTTGACTTTCAAATTTTGATGGCAAGATCTTCATCTTCAACTAAAAAGGTATATATATTTGGGATTTAAAACTCCAAGGAAGCAAATATTTTAATGAATGTATCCAAGTATAAATAAAGTTGAATTATTGTAATTAAGTAGCATGCATATATATAAGAGTAAAAATACACTAACAATTTCTTGTAGATAAGTATAATAATAACTCACTATTCTTCTAATTTTTCAAGTAACAATCAAGACTTCTACTATCTATAATATGTAACATTCACTACTCTACAGTGTGGTTGACCAACTAATATTTAAAAACATTTTTAATATAATATCTAATACACCCTTCAAGTTATAATGTTTAATTTCTCCACTAACTATAAATTTGTATATCATAATTTTACTTTATTTGATCTAATTAATTAAATTATGAAATTATGCAATAAATAACATAAAAGTCAAAAATAATAAATATTCATTTTATCATAAAAATAAAGTAATACAATTTTTACTAATTAAATTTCTCAAATATGAAAATTTACATGATATATATTCAAATATATTTTTTTTTGTAATTAAAAAGTATAATGTTAATACCCATAAAATTACAAATTAACGTAATAAAATAATAATAATTTTTTTAAATATTAAAATTTACGTAAAACAAACTTATTATTACAATTTAAACGAATCTTATTACTCATATAAAAAGTATTAAAAATTATATTAATTATTTTCTCATATATTAAACTAAACATAAGTCACACTTAAACATAATTATTTATAGTAAAAATGACAAATGTTGTTACTCAAAAAAAAAGAAAAAAATATATTAAAAGAATTTTTTTACAAGATAAAGGTAATAATAAATATAATTATATTTTTTATTTAAAATTGCATAAAAACAACGTCAACTGTATACTAAAAAATATAATCAAAATCATAAACATTTCAATTTTTTATATATACTCAATAAAATTTAACATATAAAAATTATAATATGAAACTAAAAATTCAAATAATATTTTTTTTGTTAAGAACCAAAAGTAAAATATCAATATACTCAATCACTCTAATTAGAATAGCTTCATTAATAATTTAATTAAATTTTTTTAAATATTTGTATCACTTATCCAAAAATATGTGTTAATTAAACTAAATTAGTTTTTATAAGTTACCAACAATTTAAATGAGATAGTTTAATTACAAATAAAACTATAATTAAAATGTATTGTATTAAAAAAAGGATAATTAAACACACATATATATATTATTTAGTAATTAAAATTTGATAAAATACAAGGGTAAATATGTAACTTTATCGATTTAGTCAACCCTAAAAACTTGCAGGGGTACTAACTGTTACTTAAGAAATTAGAGAAGAGGTGAGTGTTATTATGATTATCTAGAGGGGGTGCCACTGTATTTTACTCTATATATAAATGGTTAAATAAATCTTTAATTTCCCTCTAAATAGCACATGGACATTTCTGGTGTACATAACCCTTAAAATATTGATGGACACGTACAAATTCTGGTGTTTTATATATAGTAAGTACAAATTAATATTATTTACAAAAAAAATAAAAAAATAAAAGAAGGGGGAGGAAGGGGTCTAACATTCTCTAATAAGTTTAATTAATCAGAGGCTCTTACAATTTTTACAGGTACTTTTCCATGGCCATTGACTTTGAAAATATTTTTCATACCACCTTGCCTGTGTGGAAACACATTTCTGAATCTTCTTTCTCTCCTCTCTTTATTCACTGATGTTGGATCAGTTCTTGATGATGGCTGCATGATGCAAACCTGCAGGAAAAAAACAAACAACATGAGTGGAAACATCAATCATGAAGATTTTAATCCGTTTGTAATTAAACAAGAATTACTGTTAAAATTTAATAACGAGTTAACCAATAATCTCACATAAAAATAAATATAATCTAGGTTTTACGTATTATACCTCATCGGTGCATACAAGAACGGCCTCCTCTGATTGTGTCGCCTTCTTCTTATTATTCTCATTTCCGTCTTTTTTACCTGCATTGAAAACTAAACGTCTTAAGATCATCATTGTTGGGAACTTGTGACTCATAATAAAGAAGTTGGAAGAAAAGGGCTAGTATGAGCTGGAGCGTAGTGAATGATATGGTATCGCCAGTAGCGAAGCGTCTTTGGAGCTAGCGAGGGAAGACAACATGGTACCGCCTCTATAGGAGGCGTCTGGCCAAGATGCTGGTATGCGGAGGAAGCCTTGAGCATCATGGTCATTTACGTTAGCGCCACAGACTTAGTGGGTTGTTAATTGGATCGGGTATTATGGGTAATTGATCATAATATGAAGTAGGGTTGGAATAGGATTAGTAGATATATATCTATCTATCAGAAAGTTCTACGAATGGGAAGATAATCATCAATAAACAATAAGTTCATCACTGTGGAGTACCCAAATTGGAGAAATCACGTAAATCTCTTGTGTTTTTCTTAATTCTCTATCGTTTGTGTGCGTGTGTGTGATCCTATAATTCAAACAATCATGCATTAATCTCATTGTTATACGTAAATGGTTTTTAATTAGGGTGTAATTTCAAGTTCTAAATGCCTAAATAGATGTATTTTTATTGTTATTGTATATACATGCATATATATATATATAGTACTTTTTGGTAATTGAGATGAACCTTACCTCCACCACAATTATATTGCTTTTGTTGCAAATTAATTTAATTAATTCGTTCAAAAAATAAATATAATTTAGGTTTAATTTATTAATAAAACTTTTTATTTATTTAAAATGATGAAACTATTTCATTGCTTCTCATGCACGTATTAATTTCCATGTTTTTGTAATTATATATATAGAGAGAGAGAGAGAAAATGATCCATAAATAACAGTAATTAGGAAATCGCGCGTTGAGGTGAAATTCATTAAAATTCCGTCAAATTTGACAGACGTGGCCATTTGATCGATCTAGACTTGAAACGTAATTGTGATTGTAGTAGATATATAAAGAAACTGGATTGTTGATCAAATTATACCACAATTGCCAAGGGTTGGAGAAACGAATAATTAATAATAATAATAATAATAATAGATTAATAATTAATTAGGAAGGATCGGAAGAGCTCACCGCCATTAATATTTTTGATGCTACCATCATCAGAATCATAACGTACTACACAATAATCTCTAAAACTGGGTGAGTGCACCCATAAATAATCGTCAGAATCAGAAATTGGTCGTCCTCCGTCTTCATCGGAGCCATCTATCGTACTAACGCTGTGAACTTTTTGCATTTTGGCACGTCCATTTACAAAGGGGCCGCATGACATGCCATTGTCAAATATATTGAACATTGACATGCCGGTACCCATTTTAATTCAAACAATGGGACCGGAGGAGGAGGAGGAGGAGGAGGAGGAGGAGGAGGAGGAGGAGAGATATAGAAAAAATAAAAAGGAGATCAACAAGAGTACGTACTTAACAAATTAATTACGATGAGAGGAGAGGAATATGCAGGGGGAAGACACAGCTAGATGCAAAAAGAATTTTGAGCTAGCATGAGGGATGGTACGATACTTGCGCGCGGGACAAGGATACGTTTTTGGGTGTGGGTGTGGGTGGGTGGGGGTGGGGGTGGGGTGGAAGAGAAAAAATGTGAGGGGTCTCAAATTTATAAGCACTTCTCATATAAATATTTATTTTATGACAATTAGTTTGGCATACATGAGCTATGAATCAGGTATGCCAAATTTGGAGTTCAACTCGTTGTTCATTCACATCTAATCTAATCTAATGGTTGAGATAACATGCACCGCATAATTTTATTCCAACTCACTCTTTCTCATCTCTCCTCTAATTCTCTATATATAATTGCTTCTTTCTTCCTAGCTCATTGTTAATCTCCAAAATCAAATTTGCCATTACACCGTTTGTATTTAAAATACTTTTATGATAATTTTTATTTTAATTTCTAAAATTAAAATTAAAGTTATTTGCATGTAAAAGTACAAATTTATTTATCCTAGTTAGAAAAGAAAAAAATTATCACCAAATTGACTAAATTATAAATTTAATGTCTGAATTTGAAAAAAGATTTTAATTTTAAAATATTTTTATAATTTCCTCAATTATATTTGTTATTAATTATATATAAAAACATTTTCTATTAATTACAAAAATAAGTAAATAACTCTTTTTTATTTTTAATTTCTACCATGTATATTTTGCTAAATTTTCTGAAATTTTCTATCATTTCCACCTAAATATATTTCACATTCCCTTAATTTTAATTAGTATATTTTTATATTTTGTATTTTATAAATGGCTTAATTATAAATAAAATTTTATTTGATATTAATTACAAAAATAATTAAATATATTTTTTATTTATTTTCTTGTTTTTTGGCACACTTTTTAAATTTATATTATACTTTAAAATATTTTTTTCATTTTCTTTATAAAAAAAATTCTCCAAATCCACATAATAATCACTGTCATGTCACACAAGAACGCCACATCAGCTTTTTAACGGACAACTCAGCTGCTTAGTTATCCTTTTTTATTAAAGTCAAAACTTTTATGTAAGACCCCAATTTATTATAAATAAAATCGAATTTCCTCTAATTATATTTGTGAATAATAAGGTATTAATTTGATATAATTCTCTGGTTATGGGTGAAATGTGCAAATTTTGCAAAATATGCAAGTTGTTATAAAATAATCATTGTTATTGAGGGAATATTCGTTTGGTCGTGGAATATTCTTGTTGTCGGAGAATATTCATACGACATACTTGATCATTCATGGGCCCCATAATGAGAATAACCGCGGATGAAAAAAAAAATGACAAGTTTGAGTTTTATAAATAGCAGGCAGTAGTTATTCTGCAATTAACACCGTTGGAATACCGGTGGTTAAAATACGATGAATCTGAGTGGATGAACAATCTTGATGAAGTATTGATCTTTACGTAAGAAGACACTACTCAATAATTGTTACAGTGAATTATCGCTCAATATTTTATTTTATTGATTCAATAATTCTTTGCGTTGATATTTTATATTATTGTTGTTTCAATAATTGTCACCGCACAAAGATTTCCCATTATCGGATCAATAATTCATATTATTTGAATAATATTATTAGATAGCATTATTGGCAATGTCTAGAAAGTTCTGTCAAGGAGAGGTTTGGTCACCTAATTGCGCGCCAATAAGGAAAAATTCTTATTGGAAAACCCCCTCTTTCCTAGGAATGATCTGGTTGTCATAAATGTGATTCTGTAATATTATTTATGAATAATTAATTATTGATTCATATGATAAGGAAATATTTATTTTATGTGAATATAAATGTTGGATATATTTATTGTGGTTAAAAATGAAGGAGTTAATGTTGAGGTATTTTATCAGTATTTTTGTCGGAATGAAGGTATTAAAAATTAAACTAGTGTTTTTGAGATATATTGTGTGAGTTATAATTTTTAATCCGACAGTTGGATCGTTGTAATTTTTGGATATGTTATACATATATAAGTTGAGTATATGTCCACAAATTTTGAACCGTTAAAAATGAACGTATGATTTGTTATGAATTTTAAGAGGTGACTGATTCAGAAATTAGGTTTATAAATTATTTTGGTGGAAAATTCTAGAATTGAGTGGGCCCCATTTGTGGTTGGTGAAGAAATGTACTGAATTTATTTCAAATGTGGTGGGTGGGAATAGTAGCAGGTAAAGCCATCAGGTTGCAGGTCAAGTCTGCTAACAATTTTCTATAAATAGAGGCTAAGTTAGAATTGAAAATCACACCGTAAACAAGTATTCTCTTTTTCTCTCTAGATTATCGAGTGTATTTTGTGAGTATTTAGATACTTTGTGAGTTTCTATTCATCGGTCTGCAAGTTTCCTTCAAATTTTATACCGATATTCCGATCGTAAGATCGATATTTTGAGGTAAGAGATGTTATTTTCTTCATATATGATATTATTTCTTCAATATCATTATCAAGTATTGATATGAATTTTATCAAATTTAAAATTTTTTGTGTGTGGGGAGTTACTTATTCACGATACGGCACTTTATTCACTTAATCTGACAAGACTATTCATAGAAAAATAAATATTTTTTTTTGTCCAAGATGTCTATTATGGTTACTATCTTTGATCAGATCCATGTTTTGATCTTTATTTTGAATTCTACTTCAAAATTGGTATTTATGAAGTATTATTGATCTTGGATAAACTGTTATACTTAATCCCTATTATTTGTCCTTCCGCTTCTTTGGATTCGCTTTTTTCTTTAAAATATTTTTATCATCCTCGGACCCTAAATGATGATATTACTAAATATCTTTGGCCCAGTAGTCAAAAGATGAATGATTAATCGATGAATATCTTTGGCCCGTAGTGCGAAGATAAGCAGTGTTGAGATGAATACGCACCAACATTTGGTGATATACAAATGAATATCTTTGGCGTTTGTGAAAGCAAAGATGAATATTAATTAAAGATGTATATTGATTGTTATTATGAGGATTAAATTGATGATGGATTTTTAAATCTTAGAAGATAGTAGAATTCATTCTCTACTGACTCTTCTAATGGATTGATGTTTCACTGCAGTTGTTGATCTAAAACTTGTTATCTATTATATTTTATCGATTTTTTCCTCGTTGAAGACTAACGATAATTTGTTGTATATTATCTTAGTCATAATATTCTTTACTTGGGCTAGTTGAGCTCACCCCTTTTCTTTTTGTTCCATTTTTCTCGTGGAGGTGAGAACATAGCAGAAACTAGTCGGGGTACGGAGTGATGGTTCTAGAAAGATGTTTTAGTAGTCCTCACTATTTCTGTAAAATAGTGTTTAAATAATTGTAACGATGACTTATTTGAGTGTGAATATTGTCTAGAGGACAATATTTGTATTTAAACTCACAGTATGTGTTGTCCTATTTTGCACGACAATTGTATTATTGAAGTTGTAGTTTGATTTCTGTACCATGTATTTGGCGACTCAGAATGGGTGTTGTATACCTATTTTGGGGGCGTCACATTTTAACGGTTTTTTTAACTTTGTGTTAAAAAAATCGAGTACAGTGAGTTAACTATAAGAAAAAAAGGTTCAGTGACTCATTTGTAAGTTGACATAAAATACAATGACTAATTTATAAGTTAACATAAAGTACAGTGACTTAGAAAATATTTAACCTGCATGCTTTACATCCTAGAGAGAGAGTAAAATTAAGGAATATGTGCATGCTTTAGATGCACGCAATCATTTAAATTTGATTAAAGAATCTGATGGGTTAGTGCCTCGTGGATTAAGAATCCTCCTCAATTCAAACAAATATATATATATATATATATATATATATATATATATTTCGATTTTTTTAACGAATAATAGAGGTGAATTAAAAATGAATCGGCTATAATGACGATTTTTTTTGTCACTATAACATATAAAATCGGTTTTCTATATTATAATGACGAAAACGGTGGGTGGGTATATATATATATATATATATATATATATATATATATATATATTTAGGAAACTTAATTATTATAATACGAAGAATCAATATTCATGGTTGCATACTCACTAAACCCTCTCAAAACTATTACTCATCCCTCCGTACGTACGTCTCATGCACTTGCAATATATATTGCCTTTTTTCTTTTGTTTGGCTGCCCCAAAATTGTGCTTCTCCCAAATTAATATCAATACGCATTTATCCTTTGATTAGTCTTTAACTAAAGTGGCATCCATTGGGAAGGTAGAATTAAAACTTTAATTAAATTCTACACAAATTTTAACTTTCTATAAAGTTAAAAAGCAAATAAAGTGGGACCAGAGAGAAAAGAACTCCTACTTTTTCCTTTAAAGACTACTGATAAATTCACTTCATTTTCATGGCTATAATATACTCCTCCAAAGTCCAACGTAATATAAAGTTAGTTCTTAGCAAAGTACAAATTAACTAATGAAATACAGGGGAATTCATTTCTCTTCTCTTTTTCTTCCATTTTATATACTTTCATGAAATTACTGTTGGATATATATATATATATATATATATATATATATATATATATATATATATATATATATATATATGTGTGTGTGTGTTAATGAATGAGAAATTTATCTTAAATAAAATTACTGGATGTGACCTATAGAAATGATGTGTTTGGTTCATATCTTTTCAAATGGATATAACATTTGAAAAGGTTCAAAGGGATGTAACCTTTTTAAATGGATATATCTTTTTAAAGAGATGTTTGTATTTGAAAACCTATAAATAGGTTCTAAATCTACCCAAAAACTAAAAAAAAAAAAACTTTAACTTCAATCCTTCTCAAGTTCTTAAGTTCAATTCATTCTTCATTCATTAAAAATTAGAGAGGGTATTCAAATATTATTGGTTCGTGGAACTCTTTCATTGAAGTGTTTCTTGTGAGAGTTGAAGACCATTTTATCATGGAAAGTGACGTCCAGTGTTCCATCCGTTAGCACTAATAGCGGGTACAAAATCTTGTTTAAAGAGAGACAGTATCCAACAGTTGACTTGATTTTAAAATTTTATCATTTACATCTAGTAAGTTAATATTATAAAATTATTTATCTTCTACTTCTATTTTTATTATTAGTATATAATTATTAATGGGTTAACAATTAATAACCCTTTAAACTCAATATTGGTTGGGAACTTGGGATATACATATTCCGGAAAAATTTAGTAGAGAGTTTGCGGTTGCATGCGCATGCATAGACAAAATAATAACACATGTCTAAATTTTAATTTGACTTAAAAGTTGACCAAATTTATGTATATAATTTTTTATTTTTTTATTTTTTTTATTTTTCCAACGTAAAATTTAATTCAATTAATTTACTAATTATGATATCGTAACAAAAGAGATTGACCCATGCATGTGTGTTGTGGTGTTATACGCAATGCAAATTGAATCAGAAATTAAATCTCCATTTTTATTTTATACATTAAAATGATATTTACAATGCAATTTTAATTCAATCTACAGCTATATATTTATAATATATATGATCTGTATTACATTATTTATACCGAAAAAATAAAATTTGTGTTGAAAATATTTGATCAATCCTACTAGGAGCAGTGGATATATAATTTGATTGATGGTCAAGACCCAAAGATTCCATGTCACCTTGAAATGACCAAAAATGAAGTGCCATTTCTCTGATTCTCGACCAGATTGTGTTTCTTAGTTCTCTTCATGATGTGATGCCATTTACTACTAGTACTAATGAAGAATGCTATGATACCTGCTAGTGTTTGCTGCAGGTCAGAAATTAAGCGCTCTCTCTCTCCTCTGACAAATTAATTGAAGTCTAATGGAGAAGGGAAAGCTTTAGCTAGCTGATTGACAAATTAATTGAAGTCTAATGGAGAAGGAGAAAACCCACTGCCACAAGCAACTCTGGTCCCCTTGGCTATTACTAGCTAGTACTTGCTTATATTTAATACTAGAAGTCACTTTGCACATTTAATCGGTCAAAAGTGATCGGCTAAGGCACAGATCCACACAAGTAGGGATATTTCAGACTTTAGATATTCTTTATCTTCTCCAACGCAATTACAGAGTCATTCAGTAGCAAACAACAGCTCGATCTTAGAAAATCGATCAAGAAAATCAAGAAAAATTAGGGCTCATGGATAGAAACTGCTGGTGCATGAAAAAAAGCAGTGATGAAGACAGCTTGGAGAAGCTCAAACAATGTCGGTAGAAGATTCTTTGGTTGTCCAGATTGGTGTGAAAATGGGCACGGTGGTTGTAATTATTTCGCTTGGGCTGATCCTCCAATGTGTGAGCGTTCAAGGGAAGTAACACCTGGATTAATAAGAAGATTAGAGAATTTCGATGCTGAAATTGAAGCTGTGAAAGATGATCTCGAACAGTCCAAAACTAGGACAAGGTTTTCAATTTGTCTGTTGACTGCAACTTGGATTGCAATTTTTTATATTAAGTTTATCTCGGTCAAGGATGAACCACCCCTCTAGAGTTGAAAACAAGCAAATTGGGTTCTACTGAGCAACTTGGGTTCTCCGTAATTGAGAGTGTCTTGTAATTGGGTTCTAGCAATATAGTGGTAGAAATTAGTTGATTTTATGAAATGTAGGAGGAAAGGTAATTGTTGGGCATCTTTTGTAGGTAATTTAGTGGTTGTAATGTATGGGCAATTTCTTTGAATGAACATGTTGTAATGTATGGGCAAATATAGTGGTTGTAATCAATTGCTGCAATTTCTTGTTTATGGTTGGTGTGCAATTTATGATACCTGCACCTTTTAACCTTTGCAGACTGTCTCACAAATGCACATCAAGGGTATTAATGCACAAAACAGACAAATGCAAACAACAAACTGCAATTGCCCAAAACAGAGCCTACAATCGCAATCGCCACCAGATAACACCGCATACACACACTATAAACACACACCTGCAATCACACCAGATAACATCGCATACACACACTGTAAACACACACTGCAAACACATGTACTTAAACACTGCAAACACACACTACACACACTGCAGACACACACTACATCATAAAGGAACTGGTATTGCCATTAAATTACCAAATTAATCCCCAGTACAATCCATAAATCAGAGGCAATTAATAACAGTTGCTGTCATTGGCCTAACAACAATGGCTATCCACAAAAACATAAAACCGAGCATCATCTATCCACAAAAATGCATACTATCCACAAAAACATACATAAAACAAATTTTAAGTTGATTCCCAAAAATCCCTAAAATCGGATATATACATCCATATAAGCTTAGTACCACAAAAAGCCAAAAACCCCATCTGTTAGCTATTAATCGCACAGGCCCTCCATGGTTGGTTTCTAAACCTGAGCTTCTCTCTTTTGGATCTGGCTGCAGCTTCAAGGTCTCCAAGAGTTGTACATTGTTTTCCCTTCCATGTGAATTCCTTGGATTGTAATATGTGACGCCCCCAAAGTTAGGTATACGTCACCCATCTTGGGTCGCCACTTATATGGTACATAAATTCAAATACAAACTTAATTATACATCCGTCAGTGTAACATACGACAATACATAAACCGAGAGTTCTAATAAGAATATTGTCATTTAGACAATATCCATACTCATGAGTCCTCATTACATTTATTGTCACACTATTTAATGTAATAGTGAGGACTACTAATCTTATCTTGGGACCATCACTCTTTTCTCCGACTCGTCTCCAATATATATTCTCATTTCACGAAGAGAACGGTGAAAGAAAAGGGTGAGCTCAACTAGCCCAAAGAAGAAATATTATAACTAAGATAATGCGAATAAATTATCAATAGTCTTCAACAATGTTAAACCGATAAAATACAATAGACAAACCGGTTTAATCTGCAATGAATATCTAATCCATTAAAAGAGTCAAGTAGAAAATAAAGTCTACTATCTTTTAGGTTTTAAAAGGTTTTCATCAATTTTATCACTAAGACTCAGGTTTAATGAATAAACCACAATATCTAACCATCCCCGTACCACACGGCCAAGGATTTTCATCAAATTATCAATGGTCATGACTATACCGAATCACCCCCGGTCATAATCATACCAAAACTATCCATCACTTTGCATTCAAAGCCAATCGAGGACTTTTTGTCACATCATTTATATCGCCATGATTATACCGAATGATCCTCGGTCATAATCATACTAAGTTCATCTATGCACGTAAGCCAAAGATAACATAATATAATATGAGGATGATGACAATGACATAATAATTCAATAAAACAAGTTCACGAATTAATTTATTCAGAACTAATAACGCCCAAATTGTCAACATGATCTTCGCTTTGTAGAGTAAAATTCAAGAATGCTCGGAAAAATATTTTCATGAAAAATATTTGGATGAAGCGCAAATATCGAGGATATTCCACTAAAATCATGGAGTATAAGTCAAAATTTTAACCAACCGAGTATAATAGCTAATGAAATAACAAAAAAAAATCACCATGCATGCAGACTTCAGATGCATAATGAGTTATTCAATGTAATAATAAATACTGTAATAATAAAGAGCGGAACCAGTCCAGGTGTAAAACACACGCGATGTGATATTCCAATAGAATAATAAATACAGAATAATAAAGAGCGGAACCAGTCCTGTAAAAATACATGTATGTGATATTCCAATAGTAATAATAAAGACAGAATAATAAAGAGCGGAACCAGTCCAAACGTAAAGCATGCAGACGAGGATGTTCCAACGGAATAATAAAATAATAGAAGAATGTCACCAAGTATAGGGATTCACAGATATAAAAGTTATTCCAACAGAATAAATAAGAATGGAATAATATAAGGATTTCACCAAGTATAGGGTATTCCGTATATATGGTGTCGTGTATAGGGTATGCCACTTTTACAAAGTTATTCCAATGTAATAATAAAGAATGGAATAATGAAGTTCTCTTCATGAATAAAAAAAATAACACCCTCACTTGAAAGTACAACAAATAATATTCCCACCTTGTAAGAAATTTGAATATTGGAAAAGTGAAGTAAGAAAATATTTTTCTTCTTTCTCTATAGTTTCTCTCTCAGAGTTTGATTGAATTCGTAAAGAAATAATGAAGGAATGAGCTTTCATTTATAGAAAAAACCGAGGGTGGCTCTTGGTCTTAACGAAGGTCAAAATGACTCTTGGTAATATTTAAGAGACAACTACTATTCATGAAGGGTAATTAACCTGGAACAATCAAGAAGCGCTTAACTCTTGGTAATATGAAGGGACAACTACTATTCATGCGAAGGGGTAATTACTTATCGATGAAGGTAATTACTATTGAAGAAGGTAATTACTATTGACGAAGGTAAATACTATCGACGAAGGTAATTACTATTCACAAAGGTAATTACTATTCACAAATGTAATTACTATCGATTGAAGGTAATTATTATTCACAAAGGTAATTACTATTCATAAAGGTAATTACTATTGACGAAGGTAAATACTATCGACGAAGGTAAATACTATTGTGAAGGTAATTACAATTCACAAAGGTAATTACTATCGATTTGAAGGACTCTTAGATGATGACATACGGCCCCCCCCATAAAATAATCAAACTTACCACAAACGCCTCATAATGAATTCTTTATATACATCAAGGATTGAATAAATATTACCACAAATCATTTTATTTTTAATCAACACATATTTAATCTTTCAACAATTATTAATCATTTATAACTTGTCGTCTCAATTAATAATTTAATACTATAACATATTATATGAGATGATCATGTGTGACAATAATTGAATCAATAATATAAGAGATATGATCAGAATTATCGTGAAGTAATAATTGAAGCATAAATTGAGTGACTTCTCACGTAAAGATCAATAATCAATATCGTGTGCTTCTATACAACTACGCCAGACATTATACTTTTACTACCGGTAGTTCAGCGGTTTTGCCGGTAATACCCTCGCCGTTATTTTTTATAGAAAAATAATTTTGTCGTTTTCTAACTACGATAATACTTCCGTTAATGGGGTCCACTAATGATTCGAGCTGTCCGTATTTAATATTCCCGACAAAAAGAATATTCCCAACCAAACGAATATTTTATAACAACTTGCTTACTTTGCAAAATTTATAAATATTACCCACAACTATAACATTATATCAAATTTATTCCATAATATTCAAAAATAATATTTATAAAAAAATTCATCTTTATTTATAAAAGTTGGGGTCTTACATAATATATCAGCTGAGACATTTCTGGTGCTACTCTCGTAATGGATTCCACCTTGCCACTTTGTAGAACCACCAGCTTGATCCACATTCATGTTATTTGGCTCATGTGTTGATGTCATTGGTTGAGAAGCTTGAGTATGAGTCTGCCTTTGGAGGAGGTTGAGATGATTGACTTTTCTCGAGCTTTGTGATATCACCGCAGCTTAAACTTGTTGTCTATTGTATTTTATCGGTTTAATAACCTTTGTTGAAGGCTAATGATAAATTATTCTCGCATTATCTTAGTCATAATATTTCTTCTTTGGGCTAGTTGAGCTCACCCTTTCTTTCACCGTTATTCTTGAAATGAGAACATAATTTGGGACGAGTCTGGGAACGGAGTAATGGTCCAGAGGATAGCATTAGTAGTCCTCACTATTCCGTGAAATAGTGTGATAATAGTTGTAATGAGGACTCCTTTCGAGTTTGTATAATATCTAGTAGACAATATTTGTATTCAAACTCATAGTTTATGTCAGTATTGTACACGACAGTTATATTAGTAAGTTGTATTTGAATTTATGTACCATGTAAGTGGCGACCCAAAGATGGGTGACGATACCTAATTTTTAGGCGTCGCCACAACAGTATCGAGCTTAGGGATATGATCCCGGTTTGAGATGTGAGATAAGAACTAGGAGGGAGAGACGGGAATTTCTTCGCTAGTATGACCTACCTAAATTTATTTGGTATTTGATTGGTCTCATTCGAGTATAGTGAGAATATGTTGCGTATGTCAATTAACCCTTATTTTGTGGCGGTGTTTAAAATGGCATCCGAGAATGTTGAGAATAGCAATAGAAGCACATGCGAGGCTGTTGATTCTCCATGATCAATAATCAGACAATGTGCAACAGGATGGCGATAATCCTCCCGTAAACAACAACACCGATCAATCGATTAACGAGCCAGACGCGTTTAAGAGTTTTTTTGAATTCATGCAACATCGGTAAAGAATCGGCATCCAAAACGTAGGTGGAAACACGGAAACTCTCAAGGCGGTCACCGCTAAACAATTCAAAGAGCTGGGACCACCGGAGTTTAAGGAGAGCCAAAACCACTTATGGCGGAAGCATGGATAAAGCAGATTACCAAGATATTTGATGTCTTGGGATGCTCCGAGGAGCAAAAGGTTCCTTTCACGCCTTTTATGTTGCATGCGAGAGCGATTCTTTGGTGGGAATCCAGAAACGTTCTCAACCTCGTCAGATTGAAGATATCTTGGGAGAAGTTCGGAGAGCTGTTTCAACGATAAATACTTTCAAAAGTATTCGCCACACGTGAAGGAGGTGGAGTTTATCAAGTTGGAACAAAACAATATGGCCAGGTGTCGCAACATACGAAGCAAAATTTATGAGTTATCACGGTTTCGTCCCCACTTGGTGGATAATGAAGAGAGAATGGCGCGAATGTTTTTAAGAGGTTTGAAGTTAGGAGATACGTCAACATCTTATTTTCATAAACCGTGTTTTTATTCGGATGTTGTAAATAGGGCTCGATTAGTGGAGCGCGATAACGAGTCAACGAACTAAAAAAGAAAGCGGTAAACAAAATTATAATACCAATGAGAGTAGTCATCGAGCGGTGACAACAAGCGTGGAGGGAATCAAGCGGGCGGATATGGTAACCACTTCGGTGGTAATCGGGGCCAAAATAATAAGAATGGACATTTCAAGAAAAGGAGATTCAACAATGATGGAAAGACGTCAAAGGCAAAGACCAGTTGTTAAGGAAGGAGAAAGACCACCTATCATATGCTTCAAATGCGGAGGAGAGGGACACATCATCCGAATCTGCGCCTTATGTCAGTCAAAGCATGTTATAATTGTGGAAGAAGAAGGTCACTTAGCTCGATTTTTGTCGTTGCCATCAAGATAAATTCAACTAGGATGGAGGCACCAAAGGTCATCCTGCAGAAACCAAAGCCGAGATAGTTTAAGAGAGGCGTTTTTTTCTTTGACGAGGAACACAATAAAATTATCACGGGTAAGTTAATCATAAGCTCTCATGAAGTCTATACCGTGTTAGATACCGTTCTACCCACTCTTTTATTTCACCTAGTTGTGTTCAACGTTTAAATTTTGACTCAAGAAGAAGTTAAACTTTGACTTATTGGTTGAAACTTCGTTAGTAGGAGCCTTCGTCTATCGCTATTATTTTTAAATCTTGTTTGATTCAAATAAACATTTTTGCGTTACATTCGTCGATCTTATCTCTTTGAAAATACTTGCCTTTGAGGTAATTTTTGAAAATGATTGATTAACTACTCATTATTCTTTTTTTGTAAGGTTGTTAGCTTTCATATTCCTAACCAACCTATTATACTTAATTCAAAGTAACCAAACCCTAAAGTTAATCACCGTTATATCAAGCCATAAGTAAAGAGCCCCGATCCTTTCGTTGTTGACTTCCTTGTGTGAAATGCACCAAAGCCGGACTTTTCGTAGCGGCGACGCCGTAATCGAAGATGGCAAGTTGATAGGTATCATTGTGAGGTTTATCCGTGTTAAGGGATAGAAGTCAGCAGTTGGTATTAATGTGACGTCTTATCCAAGTCTTGGACGAAAGTATGATTTTGAATGATATTTCTATCATTAATAAATTTCTTGGCGTATTCTTGAAGACTTCTAGCCTACCCTAGAACGTGAAATCGAATTTTGTATTGACCCCAAAGACAAAAACCCATTTCTTAAACCCTCAAATATTTCTTCAACTAAAAGGATGCAGTTACGTGGATTATGATGAAAGTCATAATAAAAGTATAGAACTGATGAAAATCATAGGTATATGAAGTATTAGTACGTTTTAAGATGAGTTATGTTGGTTAGTATGTGAAAACATGAAAGTTTCTTAGAAATCACAAAGAGTTGAAAATCAGATTTTGGTGAAAAACGTAACATGAAATTCAATTGACCATATCTCCTATTATATTTTGAATTTTTGAGTGTGGTCAAGTCTTAGAGTTAAATTTATGAGTTACCTAACTAATCCAAGTGGAATTACTGGAAAAGGTGTTGTATATTTTTGTGTGGACTGATTTTTGCAAAGGAGGGCAAAGCTGTAAAAACCGAAAAAGCTGCTGCCATGATTTTATAGGGGCTGTTTCGGCCACTTAAATTATGAGAAAAATTCTGGCCTTTTGGGACATGAAGGTATATGGTATAAAGTACCTCCTGTCCAAAAATGAGCTCATTCTGACTTAAAATGAGCAAGTTATGACTATTTCAATATTTAGGTTTTCCGACGAAAAATGCTATATAGGAGTTCTATAACTCCGATGACCATGAAATTTAAACCGGAAGCTCACGTTAACATGGGTAAGGTCCTGTCAAGATTTGGGAATTTTGGAGTTAAACTTGAGATAGCTAATTTCTTAAGGAATTAATTAGAAATTGATTTTTGAAAAATAGTAAATGAATTTTAAAAATTCCGAGAAAAATATATTTTCATTATAGGACTATATTATGCTAAATTCCAGAAAAGAAATATTTTTGGGACTGATTTGGTATTTTTCATGAAAATAATTTAGTTACGAACATATGAGTTAAATATGTTATGTGAAGTAACAAAGTTGAAAATAGGATTTTATGGCTAGAGAATCCTATATAGAATATATGCATATTTTTTTTTAATGAGGGATTTGATAATTGGTGATGATATCTTATGAGTATGGCATTTTTGAATGATTAAATGCATTATATGGTAAAGCGTAAACAATTGAGATAAATTGTTTATAAATTTAAGAAGTGATTAAAATATTGTTATAATATTAATGATATTAGATTATGAGATTATTAAGTGATTGATAACATGGGGATATTCTTGAACTCGGATAAATTATATTATAAATGTTTAATATTTATCCTTTATCTCATTTGATTGATTCTTTATATCATTATCCTCATGTTTATATTATGTTGAAAGTCATCTCACGTAAGGCATAGATGGACTTGGTATGATTATGACTGAGGATTGTTCGGTATAATCATAACCGTAATTGAAAACACGATTATCTTTGGGCCGTAGTAGTGCATGGATAATTTGTGGTCGTGATACTAATGAATACACGATTATCTTTCGCACGTGGTGCATGGATAATTTGTGGTCGTGATACTAATGAATACACGATTATCTTTGGTACGTAGTATGGATAATTTGTGGTCGTGATACTAATGAATACACGATTATCTTTGGTAGTAGTGCATGAATAATTTGTGGTCGTGGATACTAATGAATGCACGATTATCTTTCGCACGTAGTGCATGGATAATTTGTGGTCGTAATACTAATGAATACACGATTATCTTCGGTAGAATGTATGGATAATTTGTGGTCGTGATACTTAATGAATACACGATTATCTTTGGTAGTAGTGCATGGATAATTCGTGGTCGTGATACTAATGAATATCCTCGGCCCGTAATGCAGGATGATTCGATGATATGGATTAATTATTGAGTCGAGTCTCAAAGAATGAAATATTAATTCATGGATGTGGTAGAAGTCATCTTTGGTCAGTAGTGCATTGATAGACTTGGTATGATTATGCACTGGGATTATTCGGTATAATCATGACCATAATTAAAAACACGAATATCCTTGGCCAAGTAGTGCATGGATAATTCGTGGTTGTGATACTATTAAGTCGAGTCTCAAAGATTATTGGTTTTTATATTGTATATCTTTGGCCAGAAGTAAAAAAGATGAATTGTTAATGAATATCTTTGGCCGGATCAGAAGATGAATTTAATATTTTTAACGATAAAGGTATTCAAGGTATCCTCACCTCTTTATCATACCAGTACGCATTCTAATTTCGAGGGCTTAAATTCCATAAGGAGGGAGATTGTGAGAGACCCTCATATTTTATCAATAAAGATTTAAATTTTGTCGAAATAATTTTAATATTATGGTGTGAATTTGAGATAATATTATAGTTGTGGGTAGTATTTATAAATTTTGCAAAGTATGCAAGTTGTTATAAAATATTCGTTTGGTCGGGAAATATTCTTTTTGTTAGGAATATTCGCATAACTACTCAATCATTGGTGGACCCCATAATAGTAATTATATTTGATCGAGAAAACGAAAAAATATTTTATAAAAATAACGGCAGAGGTGTTACACAATTAAAACTGTTGAACTACCCTTGGTAAAAGTACGATGAATACGCTGTGGGTCGATGATAAAGAAAGACACTCAGATTGATTATCGATGCTTACGTGAGAAGTCACTCACCTATGCTCAATTATCGCTACAAAGAATTCACGCATCATATCTCTTATATTATTGATTCAATTATTGTCACAAGATCATCTCGTATAATATGTTATATTATTAATTGAGACGACAAGTTATAAATGATTAATAATTGTTGAAAGAAAAAAATGTGTTGATTAAAAATAAAATGATTTGTGGTAATATTTATTCAATCCTTAATGTATATAAAGAGTCTGGCATGAGACGCGTTTGTGGTAAGTTTGATTATTTTATGGGGGTATATATGTCATTATCTAAGAGTCTCTTCACAATAGTAATTACCTTTGTGAATAAGAATTACCTTCGTCAATAGTAATTACCTTTATGAATAGTAATTATCTTCGTCAATAAGTATTTACCTTCATTCAATAGTAATTACCTTCATCAATAGTAATTACCCTTGTGAATAGTAATTACCATCGTCAATAGTAATTACCTTTACCAGACGTCGAACCACTTGTCGTTTCACATTAAAAGGCCGAACCACTTATCGCTTCACATTACAAAGGCCGAACCACTTGTCGCTTTCACATTACAAAAGCGCCAAACCACTTTTCTTTTCACATCACCAAATCGTCAAGCCACTCGCTTTTCACATGGCAAAAGTGTTTAGAAATCTTCTATAAATAGAGGCCTAGTGCTTCATTATTTTTCACTTAATTCAATCAAACTTTAGAGAGAAACTATAGAGAGAAGGAAGAAAAGTATTCTCGCTACTTCACCTCGCCAATATTGGTTCTTCTAAGGTAGGAATATTATTTGTTGCACCCGTAAGGGGTGTTATTCTTCTTATTCATGAAAAGAACTGTTGTTATTCCATTGCTTATTATTCTCGTTGAATAACTTTGTAAAAGTGGTATACCCTATACATAACCTCGTGATACGCCAGATACCCTATACTTGGTGAAAACTTATATTATTCCATTCTTATTTATTACGGTTGAATAACTCGTATACGGAACTCCCTATACTTGGTGATCTCTTCGTTATTCCATTCTTTATTATTCGTTGGAATATCCGCTGCGTGTGTTTTACAACCGGACCGGTTCCAGTTTATTATTCCGCATTTATTATTCTCATTGGAATATCGTCGTGTGTTTTACAACCGGACCGGTTCCATTGTTTATTATTCAAGATTTATTATTACATTGATCATCCCGCTTATTGTGAATTTCACCGACCGGTTCCGTTATTATTATTCTCATTGAATAACCTCGCTCGGCGCTAAGCACCGCATGCATGGTGATTTCTTTTGTTGTTCCATTCTTTATTATACCCAGTTGGTTAAATCTTTGACTTCAATACTCCATGAAATTAGTGGAATATCCTCGATATTTCATGCGCTTCATCCAAAGATCTTTTCATGGAAATATTCTTCCGATCATTCTTGAATTTTACTCTACAAAACAAAGATCATTTTGACAATTTGGGACGTTAATAATTCCCGGATAAAATAATTCTTGAACTTGTTTTATTGAATTATTATGTCATTGTCATCATCCTCATGTTATATTATGTTATCTTGATTTTACGTGTATAGATGAACTTAGTAGTATGATTATGACTGTGGATCATTCAGTATAATCATGGCTTGTTATAAATGATGTGATAAAAGTCCTCATGGGCCTCTGTAATGCAAGTTGATGGATAGTTTTTGGTATGATTATGACCGGGGTGATTCTAAGATAGTCATGACCATTGATAATTTGATGAATATCCTCGTCAGTAGTAGCGGTGGTGATTCGATGATGTGGATTATTTATTAAAGTCGAGTCTCAAATTTATAACAAAGTTGATGAAAAACCTTTAAAACCTAAAAGATAGTAGACTTTATTCTCTACTTGACTCTTTTAATGGATCGCTTATTCCGGCCGCAGCTTAAACTTGTTGTCTATTGTATTTTATCGGTTTTTTAATCGTTCAAGGCTAATGATAAATTATTCGCATTATCTTAGTCATAATATTTTTCATCGGGCTAGTTGAGCTCACCTTTTCTTTCACCGTTCTCTTCAGAAATGAGAAATATATTTGGATTTAGCCTGGGAACGGAGTAATGGTCCAGAGGATAGCATTAGTAGTCCTCACTATTTCGTGAAATAGTGTGATAATAGTTGTAATGAGGACTCCTTTTGAGTTTGTATAATATCTAGTAGACAATATTTGTATTCAAACTCATAGTTTATGTCGATTGTATACCTACGCAGTTATATTAGTAAGTTGTATTTGAATTTATGTACCATGTAAGTGGCGACCAAGATGGGTGACGATACCTAATTTTTGGGGCGCCACAAATCGTGTATTCATTAATATCACGACCATAAATTATCCATGACTACTACCAAAGATAATCGTGTATTCATTAGTATCACGACCATAAATTATCCATGCACTACTACCAAAGATAATCGTGTGTTTTCAATTACGGTTATGATTATACCCAACAATCCTCGGTCATAATCATACCAAGTCCATCTATTCACGTAAGCCATGGATGACTTTCAACACAATATAAGTAATGAGGATAATGATATAAAGAATCAATCAAATGAGATAAAGGATAAATATTAAACATTTATAATATAATTTATCCAGATTCAAGAATATCCCCATGTTATCAATCACTTAATAATCTCATAATCTAATATCATTAATATTATAACAATATTTTAATCACTTCTTAAATTTATAAACAATTTATCTCAATTGTTTACGCTTTTACCATATAATGCATTTAATCATTCAAAATGCCATACTCATAAGATATCATCACCAATTATCAAATCCTCATCAAAAAAAAATATGCATATACTCTATATAGGATTCTCTAGCCATAAAATACTATTTTCAACTTTGTTACTTCACATAACATATTTAACTCATATGTTCAGAATTAAACTATTTTCATGAAAAATACCAAATCAGTCCCAAAAATATTTCTTTTCTGGGATTTAGCATAATATAGTCCCATAATGAAAATATATTTTTCTCGAAATTTTTAAAATTCATTTACTATTTTTCAAAAATCAATTTCTAATTAATTCCTTAAGAAATTAGCTACCTCAAGTTTAACTCCAAAAATTCCCAAATCTTGGCAGGACCTTACACATGTTAATTTGAGCCTCCCGTTTAAATTTCATGGTAATCGGAGTTATAGAACTCCAGTTATAGCATTTTTCGTCAAAAAAACCTAAATATTGAAATGGTCATAATTTGTTCATTTTAAGTCAGAATGAGCTCATTTTTGGACAGGAGGTACTTTATAACATATATTTTCATGTCCCAAAAGGCCAGAATTTTTCACATAAATTTAGTGGCCGAAACAGCCCTTAAAGTTTCGGGCAAGAGCGTTTTTTGTAATTTGCAGCTTTGGACTCTTTTGCTAAATTCAAATCCATTAACGAAAATCTACAAGACCTTTCCAAAGTGATTCCACTTGGATAAGCTACAAAACTCATAGATCTAACTCTAGGACTTGACCACACTCAAAAATTCAAAATATAATAGGAGATATGGTCAATGAATTTCATGTTACGCTTTTACCAAAATCGATTTTTCAACCCTTTGTGATTTCTAAGAAACTTTCATGTTTTCACATAATAACCACATAACTCATCATAACACTTACTAATACTTCATATACCCATGATTTTCATTAGTCCAATGCTTTTATTATGACTTTCATCATAATCCTCGTAAAATGATCCTTTTAGTCAAGAAATATTCGAGGGTTTAAGAAATGGGTTTTTCAGATCGGGTCAATACAAAATTCGATTTCACGCTCTAGGGTAGGCTAGGAAATCTTCAAGAATACGTCAAGAAATTTATTAATGATAGAAATATCATTCAAAATCGCTACTCTTATCCAAGACTTGGATAAGACGTTACATCGATACCAACTGTGACTTCTATCCTTTAACCTAGATAAGACCTCACAATGATACCTATCAACTTGTCATCGCATTCACGACGCCGCCACGTAAAGTCCGGCGGTGCATTCCACACAAGGAATTCAACAACGAAAGGATCGGGCTCTTTACTTATGGCTTGATATAACAAAGTGATTAACTTTAGGTTTGGTTACTTTGAATTCGTGTAATAAAAGTTGGTTAGAATATGAAAGCTAACAACCTTACAAAAAGAATAATAAGTAGTTAATCAATCGCTTTCAAAAATTACCTCAAAGGCAAGTATTTTCAAAGAGATAAGATCGTGAAAGTGTTTATTTGAAACAACAAGATTAATAAACAAATGGAGGTAACGAAGGTTTCTCCCAACGAAGTTTCAATAGATAAATCAAAGTCTAATTTTTCCCGAGTCAAATTTAAACATTGAACATAACTAGGTAGAATAAAAGAGTGGGTAGAACTTGTATTGAATAAAGTATAGACTTCGCAATAATTTATAATTAATTTACCCGTAATAACTTTTCTCGGTTTCTCTACAATCGCCTCGCTTAAATTACCGAAGTTCGACTTTTTACTATAGGTACATTCCACCCTTAAGTGCTTCTTCACATTCTCGATCCATGATTTGAATCATTATTCTCGATCCATATCGAATTCGGGTCGACCGCTATACGCATGTGGTAATTCAATTCGATGTTGGTTCTCCCAATTGTCGCCCCAAAAGCAAAGTCCATTTCATCTATTTCGCTTTATCGATCGGACGCCTTTTTCTACACTATCAACGCTACAGTGCAACTTTTTACCCACGCATCGCCTATTCTCCTTCGCTCGGCTTGTTTCTTCTTTCAAATTGATCTTTGATTTTTAAATTTTCGATTCCAACTTTAATATCTTACACCCCGCCAAAGCGTGATTTTGTTCGAGCATCACATATCGGTAACCCAATTTTGAATTGTCAGATCCCTTTGTTCCACTAATCGCTTGTCGCTTCTTCAACCTATTCTTCTAGCTCACGAACACGATTTTGTAATTCTAAGTTTTGATCATAAACTTCTTCTAACCAATTCTCCTCGTGTTCTCTTCTTCATCTTCTTCCTCTTCTTCCTCACTCTCACCGCCTACCGCAACTAGCTTCTGTGGTGCAACAATTAGTTCTTCATTCACTACGTGGATATCTCTAATTTGTTCCTCGTCTCGATTAATCGCATTAACTCGATTAGTGATTAAAGGTGTCACAACTGGCCACATTCACTCCATTGTGAATATTTTCACCGCCATTTCCAAACACTTCCACAACACAAAGGTTAATTGATATATCAAATATTATCCCTATACTCGAACCGACCAATTAAATAACAAATAAACTTAGGTAGGTCATACTAAATGAAGGAATTTCCGCCTCTCCCTCCTAGTTCTTATCTCAAGATCTTAGCCAGGATCATATCCCTAAGCTCGATACCAACCGTGACGCCCCCAAAATTAGGTATACGCCACCCATCTTGGGTCGCCACTTACACGGTACATAAATTCAAATACAAACTTAATTATACATCCGTCGTAACAACATACGCACAATACATAAACCGAGAGTTCTAATAGAATATTGTCATTTAGACAATATCCATACTCAAGGAGTCTTCATTACATTTATTGTCACACTATTTAATGTAATAAGTGAGGACTACTAATGCTATCTTCGGGACCATCACTCTTTTTCCCGACTCGTCCCAAGCCTATATTCTCATTTTCAAGAGAATAAAGTTGAAAGAAATGGTGAGCTCAACTAGCCAAAGAAGAAATATTATAACTAAGATAATGCGTAATAAATTATCAATAGTCTTCAACAATGTTAAACCGATAAAATACAATAGACAACCGCTTTAATCGCAATGAATACGTAATCCATTAAAAGAGTCAAGTAGAAAATAAAGTCTACTATCTTTTAGG
This sequence comes from Panax quinquefolius, assembly GCA_020205615.1. NCBI lineage: Eukaryota > Viridiplantae > Streptophyta > Magnoliopsida > Apiales > Araliaceae > Panax > Panax quinquefolius. The sequence goes on from JAINUW010000363.1 coordinate 554,572, forward strand.
TTTTAAAAGGTTTTCATCAATTTTTATCACTAAGACTCGTTTAATGAATAAACCACAATATCTAATCATCCCGCACTACCTGGCCAAGGATTTTCATCAAATTATCAATGGTCATGACTATACCGAATCACCCCCGGTCATAATCATACCAAAAACTATCCATCAATGCATTATGTGCCAATCGAGGACTTTTGTCACATCATTTATATCAAGCCATGATTATACCGAATGATCCCCGGTCATAATCATACTAAGTTCATCTATGCACGTAAGCCAAAGATAACATAATATAACATGAGGATGATGACAATGACATAATAATTCAATAAAACAAGTTCATTTAATTAATTTATTCAGAACTAATAACGCCCAAATTGTCAACACGACATCGCTTTGTAGAGTAAAATTCAATAATGCTCGTAAAAATATTTTCATGAAAAATATTGGATGAAGCACAAATATCAAGGATATTCCACTAAAATCATGGAGTATAAGTCAAAATTTTAACCAACCGAGTATATTAAATGAATGAAATAACAAAAGAAATCACCACGCACGCAGATTTCAGATGTATAAAAGTTATTCCAATGTAATAATAAATACGTAATAATAAAAGCGGAACCAGTCCTGTAAAACACATGCATATGTGATATTCCAATGTAATAATAAAGATGTAATAATAAAGATTTTAACCAGTCCATTGTAAAATACATACATGTGATATTCCAATGTAATAATAAAGACAGTAATAATAAAGATTTTAACCAGTCCAACAGAAGCATGCATGTGATGTTCCAACGAATAATAATAAAATAATAGAAGAATGTCACCAAGTATAGGGGATTCACATATACAAAGTTATTCCAATGTAATAAATAAGAATGGAATAATATAAGGATTTCACCAAGTATAGGTATTCGCATATATGTGTCATGTATAGTGGTATGCCACTTTTTAAAAGTTATTCCAATGTAATAATAAAGAATGGAATAATGTAAGTTCTCTTCATGAATAAAAAAAATAACACCCTCTTTTAGTACAACAAATAATATTCCCTACCTAGAAGAAATTGAATATTGGAAAAGTGAAGAAGAAAATACTTTTCTTCTTTCTCTCTATAGTTTCTCTCTGTAGTTTCAGTTGAATTCGTAAGAAATAATGAAGGAATGAGCTTTCTATTTATAGAAAAACCGAGGGTGGCTCTTTTGGTCTTAACGGAAGGGTCAAAATGACTCTTGGTAATATCAAGAGACAACTACTATTCATGGAAGGGATAATTAACCTGGAACAATCAAGAGGCGCTAACTCCTCGTAATATCAAGGGACAACTACTATTTCATGAAGGGGTAATTACTATCGAAGGTAATTAGGTAATTACTATCGACGAAGGTAATTACTATCAAGAAGGTAATTACTATCGACGAAGGTAAATACTATCGACGAAGGTAATTACTTATTCACAAAGGTAATTACTATTCACAAAGGTAATTACTATCGACGAAGGTAAATACTATCGACGAAGGTAATTACTATTCACAAAGGTAATTACTATTCACAAAGGTAATTACTATCGACGAAGCTAAATACTATCGATTTAAGGTAAATACTATTCACAAAGGTAATTACTATTCATAAAGGAAATTACTATCGATTTAAGGGACTCTTAGATGATTACATATGGGCCCCCATAAAATAATCAAACTTACCACAAACGCCTCATAATGTACTTTATATACATCAAGGATTGAATAAATATTACCACAAATCATTTTATTTTTAATCAACACATATTTAATCTTTCAACAATTATTAATCATTTATAACTTGTCGTCTCAATTAATAATTTAATACTATAACATATTATATGTATGATAATCGTGACAATAATTGAATCAATAATATAAGAGATATAATGCAAGAATTATCAGAAGTAATAATCGAGCATACCGAAAGTGACTTCTCACGTAAAGCATCAATAATCAATATCGTGCTACTATACAACCACGCCAGACATCGTATTTTTACTACCGGTAGTTCAACAGCTTGATGAAGAACACCTCCGCCGTTATTTTTATAGAAAATAATTTTGTCGCTTTTCTAACTACGACAATACTTCCGCCATGGGGTCCACTAATGATCGAGTGTCGCATTTAATATTCCCGACAAAAAGAATATTCCCCACCAAACGAATATTTTATAACAACTTGCTTATTTTGCAAAATTTATAAATATTACCCACAACTATAACATTATATCAAATTTATTCCATAATATTCAAAAATAATATTTATAAAAAATTCATCTTTATTTAAAAGTTGGGGTCTTACATAATATATCACCGATTTGAGACATCGTGCTACTTCTCTCGTAATGGATTCCACTCGCCACTTTGTAGAACCACCAGCTTGATCCACATTCATGTTATTTGGCTCATGTGTTGATGTCATTGGTTGAGAAGCTTGAGTATGAGTCTGCCTTTGGAGGAGGTTGAGATGATTGACTTTCTGGAGCCTGTGATATCACATCTGGTTGACTTTCTGGAGGGGGTTGAGATGATTGCCTATTGAGTTTCTGAAAACCAAGACACATAAATATATTAAAATCCATATATATGATCTTGATAAAATAATCATAGAAACACACACTTAACTTACTTGAGGACATCTTCTTGCATTGTGACCCCATTCTTGCAAAATCCACATTTCGGTGATGTTCTTTCTCTTCAACCCCGCATCAAGCAATCGCCACATCCCATTGTTTGGGTCAACACCAATCGGTAGCCAATAATCGACCCCTATATGGTCCTTTGAGAAAACATCCATCAAGCCCCGCCAAGGGTCTACACCCCACCTTGAATCCTTCTTTTTTAGTGGTTGGAGCATGACATAAAACCTCAAGAATCGCTTAAGTATTGTCCTTGTTCGTTCTCGCTCTCTTCAAAATACAAGTACTCCTGTGCATGGCTCTTCCGAGCTCTCAAAGATAGTCCAAAACCATCCATACTCCTCTTCAAAGACTACCTTCAACGCTTCTCATTGCTTTCTTTTCTTAGCTCAGATGCCAGGCTCTTTGATACTCCAATATCCAAATCTTTAACTACTTTAGTATTAAACCGATCTAATCCCTATGTGGATTCATCCCAAGATCATCTTCATATTTTTTGGCAATCCACTCTGCATTTATACAATAATTATCCCACTCTCTACTACAAGTATGGACTTTTCAGAATCTAGTAATTTTAAATGTGAGCTCTCTTCAGACCTTTCATAAAGATAGAAGTACCATGTACATGGCTCCACACACCTTGTTTGGATCTTATTCGATGATTTTTCTTGAAATACACCTTCCTTCCATGTTTGATACCATGATTTCTGATTGCTGCCCTCACTTCATTGACATTGGAAAATGTCATTCCCAACTCAAACTCAAGATCCTCACTGTCACCTTCCCTAAATTCTGGACCACGCCTTTATGTTCTTGTTCAGGTGGTTCAGGGTCCCACTCATCAACCCTAGGCATCCTTTCCACATCACTGTCATCATAGTCAGAGGATGAAAATCCATGCACTTTGTGGTTCTTCAACTTCATTTGGGGCTCTGCAGCTTTGTTTTCGCTTTTACCTTTGTTATGTGCAAATCTTGTTTCTTTGCCTTTGCCTTCCATTTGTTTTCCCTTACCTTTGTCAACCGTGATCATCCTCGGTCCCCCTCCCCGCCTCGGTTTGATCTCCTCATCCCTCCCCAATTTCATCATCCTCTTCATCCTCCGTTGATTCTTCCACAGAACTATCCACATAACTTTCATCAGTTGACTCTACTTCATCAATTTCAAAGTCAGCTTCTACTCCCACAGGTCTAACAACCTCCATATATATTTCAACTAGTCTCGTAGAATGGATAAGTATACACATTGTTAACACATCATCATCATTTTCTAACCCAAATAATCCCTTCTTCATATCAGTTGCAGGTGACTTGTAATGGAACTTGAAATGTCCAACTTTGTATCCCAAGTCCTTCCCCATGTTACATATGTCAAGTAAAGATATGAAATCAGGATGACAGAAATCAAAGAAATTAAATGTACATCCCACATACTGTTTATGTGGGCTCTCCTCAAAATGTCCCCCATGAAAAAATTTTACTGTAAAATACTCTGGGTTGCCTGCATAGACACAAACACAAAGAATTCCCTGTCGGTTAAATGTGTGGACCACATCATATTTAATTGACTAAAATCCAAAAAAAAATGTAAGAAAAGAGACAGAGAGTTTTGAATTTGATCATCAAAAAGGGTCCACCATTCCACTTTATAACAAAAAGAAGTCAATAAACTACAAAACAAAACAATATACTACAAAAAGAACATGCATTAATTTCTAAAGCGGATTATTCAAAATAGATGCTTGTGGAAGATAATCACGTAATATTTCATCAGATTCTAGGACACCTCTAACGCCATAAACGCGTTGTTCGATGAATCCTTCAAGAATCGCGAATCACTACTCATCGCGAACCCTAGTCTCCTTCAAATTGCGAACCCTAGCCTCCTTCAAATCGCGAACCCTTGCCTCCTTCAAATCGTTGTCTGATGACTCTGTAATTGCGTTGAAGAAGATAAAGAATATCTAAAGTCTGAAAATACCCTTCTTGTGTGGATTCAGGTTTTAGTCATTACTTTTTTGACCTAAGTTAAGTGTGTGCAAAAGTGTAATCTGTTATTAATAAGTAAAGTATGAAGTATACTTAGACACCTTTTTTATTTTTGGGTGCAAATATCAACACCAGAATAAAATTTAGGGTTCAATTTGTCTTTTAGTCCTTTAAACTAATACTATTCAGTCTCTGCTAGCTATTACATGTTTGTTTACTCCATGCATGCCGTCCTGTGCCTGTGTACTGCATGTGGTACGTATGTTTCCTGTCTTTCCTCCATTTTTACAAGTACTAGTCATTACCTGTCATGATCGGATCACAATGTTTACTTTAACTAAACCATGTACTTCCAAATAAGTTACTTATACACAATTATATAAGTAATAAATTAATGTCTATAGATTAATTGTCAATGTTTTAAGCCGACTAAACAATTCAAGAAGTAAGTTAGAACTTCTTTCAAAGTGGGGGAGAAGTGAGTTAAATTCGCATCTATTTATTCAAAGTGGGTGGCTTGAAGAATTTGGTCCTTGATGAAGGATTTAAAAGATTGATCTGATCGATGTTTTGCAAAAGTTGTTTCATATGATTTGATTCTCTTTTGATATGTTTTAATTTTTAACATTTAAAGATTTTTACTTGTTAGAATATTTTTATTTTTAATATACTTTTTTCAAACTTATATAGATTAAAATTCCACCATGCAGTCACATAGATTAGTATGTGAGTCCCACGTGTATAAAAGAATAAAAGTAATTTTTTTTTATTTTTTGCGGTTAAAGGTCAACTGGCTTAGACCAATTTTTTTAACATAAGAGATTCTTTTAAATTTTATATGATATATATTGATATCATATCAAAATATAACAAGACAAATATAAAATTATTTTCGTTGGTAAAAATCAATTCAGTAGTCTAAAGATTGATTTATTTATTATGACTCAACACTTCATTTTTTTTTTAATTTTTATTTTTGCGTGCATATACTATGACTTGTCAAATTTATAAATTTACAATAACGTCACAAATTCATAAATCAAGTGCATTATATCATTTTTTTCTTAGTCTTCTTCCAATAAAAAGTATATTATAAAAACTTTATTTTAAATTTTAAAAAATATTATTATAAATATCATCGTTCATATTTAAAATAATAAGTATACTATCAAATAAAAACCATTCCCATACAATCACATGCTTATTGGTATGGTCCACAAACAAACTTTATAGGCCGTATATATATATATATATATATGAGCGATACGTGAATAATTTTATGTGACAGTAACGTTAATCTATTTAAAACTTATTCCATGAGTTTTTAAAGTTTCCCCGGTTTCGCACCTTTTATTAAACTTTAACTTATGAATATAAAATTGGAGCAAAAAAAGTCATCAAGATTCCGTCTTTAGTAGAGGGGAATTTAGTTCTTTCTGCTTTCATGGGAAAAAAAAATACAAATGCCCACCCAAAACCCAATCTCCAATTCCATCTTCTTGTCCATCTACAGGGTGGAATCTCTTCTACCCTTTTCTCTTCCCCCCACCCCACTCCCCCAACCCCCAATTTTTTTTTCTTTTCTGATTTCCCACTTTTTCCCTCTTTGTTTGGATGCCTCTCTTTAGCTAACTTTGCATCATCTTTTCCCCTAACAAATTAATCACCTTTTAATAATAAATTATACATATTAGTATTTGTAATGCTTAATCATTTGAAATATATAATTTTTAAGAATTTTCAGAAAAATAGCAAGTGGATTCAACTATATTTATGGAAAATGAAAAGGGTAACAGAAGGAAATGATCAGGAAACTTCTTTGTGGTTCTGTTTCCATATTGCACAGGAGTGTAATTTAACATGAAAAGTTGATCCAACACAAATTCTTGAAGATGGTTTTGATTATTTCTTCTCAAAAACAAGAAAAATATGGGGTAAAACTATTTCTGCTGCAGCATTCCTCCTCCTGATCTAATAATTCATCATTACTAAATCTGATGTTCCCACTTGAACATGTTGGGGAGGGCAGAGGAGGCCCAAATTGATCACTGCTCTCCAAAATCATGAAATCCATCATACCATCACAACTGGCTGTAATCCCCTCCTCCTCCAAATCCAAATTCCTTCTAGTTTTGTTGCTGATCCCATGATTCTTGGCTTTTCTTTTCCTTTGATATATGCAACAGACAACCCAATATTCCAATTCCTACACAAGAAATTCATTGGAAATAAAAACCATCAAAAACTCTAATTAAGTTTATTGCTCCACCCGACTTAAAATTAGAGATACATTTTTGATTTTTTTAGACTCAGATTTGAGAAATCTTAAATTTAAAATCTAAAGGAAATTACTATAACTGAGTATAATATTTGTCGTTTTCAAAACTTAAATGAAATCATATCATCAATTGACTTGTTTGGAACAGAGGAAGTATAAGAAATGAAAATGGGTAGGTACCTGAGTTGAATTAGTGGTGGTTTGAGAGGGGACAAGGCGATATTCAACCATGAACCATCGAGTCTTTAAGGCATGGGGACGGGGGGTCCCTTGGTAGAAAACGAAGGATTTCTTTGTTCCAACAGCAGCAGCTGTAACATTAATGGCTTTGTCTTTGCCAATAGCCTTCCAGTAGCCAGAGCCATCAGAAATAGTAGTGGTTCTGCATTCTTTAACATGATTCCATTTTCTTTTGCAGAAGAAATACCTCTTCTCCTTGGAATCACCTTCACAAGAAAATAACAGAAGTATTAGCAAGGTGGGTAATGGTTTTTCATACATGTATAGAAATTAATACAAGTACCTGGCAAGTGAGAGGGATGAGATTGGAAAAGATGAAAATGGTCAGGAATGACAGAAGCGGGCAATGGGAGAGAATGAACTTTGCGTTTGAGGTAGTGAAGGAGGAGCTCTTCATCTGTGGGACGGAATCTATATCCTATGGGGACTTGAATACCATTACCATTGCCATTGTTGATAATGTTGGCCATGGTGTCTGTTCGTAAACCAAAAGGGGCAGGGCTTTTTGGCTTTGAGGATTATGTGTTTTCGATTTTTCTCTCTCCAAAATTTTGTCTTGTCTGAAGAGCCAAGTTGAGTTGAGCTAGCAGCTACTACTAGTAGGACTAATTTATTTCTTCTAGTTCTGGCATTTCATGGACCCAAAAAGCAACCCATTTATGATATTGGAATATGTGTATATACACTATATATACACGTATATATAGAGAGGGAGAGGGAGAGAGAGAGAGAGAGACAGTGTGTGTGTGTGTGTTTGAGGGGAGGAGCTTGTGGTCTTTCTGAACGAAATGATGGGGGGTTTTAGCTTTATTGTAGGAAGAAGAAACGATGGGAGTAGTGGAAGTAAAGGGGAAGAGAAATCCAAATCCTAATTTCATTAGAGGATATGAACCCCCCCCCCCCCCTCAAAACAAAAAAACTGGTGAGACATTTGATCTAGTATAAATTTTGGCCTGAACTAGTCATCCGATATAAGCGGAAAAGGGTATGCAACTCCCAAGGTAGCCATTTAACAAATCATACAAACCATATGTTGTTGCTAGTTACCTCTATAAATTAAGAAAAGGTTTAAAAATAATCGGATCCTTAAATAACCAAGAGTGTGAATCAAATCAAAATGGCAGAAACTAGGGAGGAAACATGTGCTGTTGCTAGTTGAACTAGGCTGATGTGAAGTTGTGCCTTTAAAATCGTCCCAAGAGAGATTTAGTTTCGGTTGACCAGTAACCTTATCCGAGAATACCTTTATGCTTCAACTAAAAAAAATCTTAGTGTCATATTATAACTCTTTTTATCGTGTAAAATCACTAACACATTTTTTTACCATGGAAATCTCTCCAATGCATTTATGACATGGGGGAGATTTTTTCTCTTGGCAGAAATGATGTAATATCCAGGAGATAAGAGCCTCTATTTTTAAGGATTAATCGGTTGTGAAATGTTAAAAGTGAAACCCCAGTAGTTAGCGCAGTGATTTAAAATGACATTCGAGATCGTAGACTCGAACATATTTGGATCGAATTTCACTTGCAACAATAGTGAAAATGTAGATAAAACTGTTGAAATGGGGCCACGGACCGTCATGACAAACTCGTTTCAAGAAAAGACTGGTCCGGACGAAAAGATTAATCTGACTGTAATTGAAAAAAACCCACATTATGAAAAGAAAAAAAGTAATGTTAAAACTGCCCTTCATTGTGAAGAAATGTTTGAAATACCGTTCTTTACAGTGACACGTGGCGTTGTCTTACTGATAATATCGGCATAAATTAGCCTCCAGTCTTGGTTATTAGTTACAACAGGATTTAACCAAAAGTTGATCACAAAAGCGTGAACAACACACAATTAGAAGCGGAGTATTTTCTTTTGGGCGATTATGTTTCCTACTTTTCTCCTCCCGTTTCAAAAGCCAAATCATATCGAATTAAGTATTGAAATTTGTATAAAATACGACTGGTATTTGTTTTGTCATAAAAAGACAAAAATAGAATGCGATTGCCCACATTTGCAGCTCAAAAAAAAGGGGGGCTTGAGCTTGAGAGATAAAAGTTAAAGCAATAGGGAAGATACTCTAATAAGAATATAATCAAATAATTTTATATTGAAATTATGAGATCTCTCGTTTTTCCCATTTGGATTTTTCATCGTCCATGCAACTCATTTATTACAAAGCATATTTTATATATAGAAAAAAATTAAATTAAATTTTGTAAAAGTGCACTAAATCATGAGTTATAAATTGATAACCAAGAGTTTCCAAAATTGAACAAGAAACAAAGCCTACTGAATTGAGACATACATTTCTTTGTGGTGATACAAATGGTCAGGCCAGGCCAGACAAACATTTTCATGAGCAGGTAAAGACTAAAGACAACTTATGTACAAACAGTGTGTGGCTGTCTCCACCCACTATCCTTGCATCTTTTTTAAAGAGTAAAACAAGGCGTAGTATCCATAATCCATCTCCTGCCTAAAATATGGAGTATTATATTTATAGCTGTATCAATTCCGGGATCAGCTTGAACAAAAATGACAACTCTCTTTGAGAAAATTGAGGCTTGGCTTTTAGTCGGAGTATCTCTTCTCCACCTTCAACCTCCTCCTCTTCCTCCTCCTCCCGTGGTGGATTGATCATATCAGAAACCGCCTCCGTGATTTCTTGAACCAGATCAACAATCACTCCTTCAATACCCATTAAATGTTGCATGTACACTGCTTCCGGCACATTACTAAACAACACAGACAAGTATACCTACCTTAAAACAAGAATTGCGGAAATAATAACAATTCCCAACACTAATCCATTATTAAAGAATAAGCTTACTTTAATTTGCCATATGTAAGGAGGGAGAGATTTGATTCTTTAATCTTGCTGACTGCAGCAGGGTTTCTGAATATCCCCTTGACTTCAGAAACAATCCCTTCCAATCCCCCCTCTAAGCAAAGTTTAATTGCTTCCTCCAAGGAATTCCTTCTCACATCATAGTACAACTCAGTTCCTCCATTTGTAAGGAAGAATACCTGGATTCAGTCAGTAATAAACCATCATTAGGACTATGTTTTAGTACTGATTTATATCTGAATTATGATGGGGAGAGAAAGTGAACCTACGGAGTAGGTGCTCTGCAATTTCTTGACAAGAAGCGCAGCGTCGGGATGGAATGTTGAAAAGATTATTGGCCTATCTTTAGCATGTTCAAACTCCACCTAAATCAATGATTTCAAGCAATTCGATCTCAACAAATTAATCCAAAAACAAATTAAAATGTTTTTATTTTTAAGGGTAGTAAAGTGGATTATGGGTATGAATAATTTACTACCTGCAAGATTGATTGAAGAACATGGACGAGATAGTCATGTTGATAGACAATGTGGTCATCAAACTTCAATTCAATGTTGAATCCCAAAGAGGGGTTTACTTTATGGAAAGCTTCTTGCAGCGTGCACGAAGCATCATCAATTTCGACATCCCAGCTCACAATCTTGCCGTCTTTTGTTTTTCTTAGCAGAGATTTTCCTGCCTTTCCGGGCTCTCTCTGGGGGCCATAGGCAAGGAATTCACATAGAGACAATTCTGTGACTCTCTTTTCAAATATGGTACCCTGAAGATTTAAATAAAAACAAGATTCATTACCCCATCAAGAACAAAAAAATTACAAAGAATTTGAAATAACATGTAATAAGTGAGATTACATTTTCTTCAGAGAGGATGAAGTTGTCGTGGAAAATGACCGGGCAGTCATCTTTTGTCACCTACAAAATTCACAATCTTTGTTTTACTTTTCCCGTCCCAAGTCTCAGCTTCAAGTATTCACACTTTCATAAGAAAATGCAATATCATCTATAGAAATAGAATTCCACAACCCCCCTCCCCCTCCCCCTCCCCCAAGAAAAGACCAACAAAAATAAAATAATCAGTACCCTTAGCTTGTATCATAAAAAGCAGTCTTTTTTTAGACTTTGAATATTGCAGAAGCAAAAAATGATGTGCTTATATCGCTTAAAGTGTTGATTATTGTTAAAACAATTTAAAAAGTGTTGTTAAATATAAATTTACTATTTTTTTTTACTCTCAACCTTTTTTAACCCAGAGGGCCGTTTCGAATCAGAAGGTACATGAATTTCCTTGAACAACAATATTTTTCGTTCAAAATTTTAGTAATTGTCAATAGCAAAGCATGTTAAGTGACTTGGCGAAACAAACACATGAATTGAATCTATGTAATTTTGCAATCACAGAAATTCACAAATATAAATCAAAATAATAAGAGTTGACCCTAAAACACATTAAAACATCCTTTAAATACTAAATAATAAGTTTAAAATCCTAATTATGCAATCAATAACGAAATTACAAAAATATTTAAATAAATCCAAAATTGGAAAAACTTTGAAAGGCCAAAACGCCTATTCAAAATAGAACCCTTATTAGACTTGAATTTCCTTTCTTTTCCTAGTTGGACTTGGACTTGGACTTGGACTTGGATCGTATCTTGAACACAGTGAAATCAGCTCCAGGAGTTATATGACCAAACTACAACCATCTAATTATTTGTGACCCCTTGATTTGGCTTCAACTTGTCTGTTATCAGACACCAGTTTAATTGAGTACGAGTCTAAGCTATATTTAAGTATTTTACACTTTACACAACATATATAGTAAATATCCCATACAATTAAATGTTCCAGGTTAAATGATCATATATTAAACTTTAAAAGTAGTAATGAAATAAATTTTGTGATTAATAGTTTTGTTATATATTATATAATTATAATAATTGTATCAACCAAAATTAAATAAATTCACATTAATTTAAAATTTAATATATTATCCTTTGACTTCAAAAAATTAAATTGTATTTATTAATTTTAGATATAATTTTTTTGGGTCAACAAGATCACATGTATACCCAGTGTGATAATGATAAGATGATATTATGATGAATACAGAATGGTTACAAAAGAAATATAAAATGATGATCTTGATTATAATTATTTGTGGATCATGTATTAATTATATTTTAACACATTATTTTATAAGTTATTTTTTGTAAGTGTAGCAATATTCTTACCCGGTATATAATTGTATACAACTTTATACAAATTACCAAAAAAACTTGTATACCCTGCTGCTCTGTAAAAATCATTTTATCTAATTTTAAAATTCCAACCGTACGAAAAACACATGCAAAAATATAATTTTTCGACCGTTGGAAAATTTTAGTTTTTCAGCAAGCCATATAAATACAAAAAATATATATATATAATCCAGAGAATTAGCAAATTACGAAAATATCCTTTCACGTAAAAAGAAACTAGTTATTATGCAGATGATGGCGCGGTGACAACAGAAGGTGAGTTTGGATGCTGTTAACCGGAAAGAGAAAATAATAAACAAGATTTCTCGCCGGAAAGAACATTACCTGAACGTCAAACTCAACGAAATCAACGGAGAAGCTAGCTGCAGTATTGAAGGATATTATGGAATTCTCCTTCACGGCCTTCATTCTCCGATCACCTGAATGCAACATATTCATCCCATTCCCTCTGTGCCCAATCACTACGAATTTTGGCATCTTAAATCCTCCTCTCCCCATTTCCACACCTGCATATATATTATACATATGCCCATGAATTCTAATATAAAATTGTAGACAAAATAGAACTATAATATATAAACACGTTCTAAAGAACGAAGAAGAAAAAGAGGAGAGAGATCGGAAATTTTAAATAATTTGTAATTTTACCTCTGGGGAAGCGGGTGGAATAGAGGGCCAATGATACATTTTCTGGAACAAGATCGAGATTTGGGACATCGGAGACATGAACGGCCTTCAGAGCCATTGTAAGAGAGAGAAAGACAGAGAGGAGAGGTTTAAGGAATTAGGAATTAGAAATTAGGAATTAGGAGAGAGAGGAGGGAATACTGGGAATTACGGTAGTTGTTTGGCGGAAATTAAAGGTGATTTGAGAAAAGGTATTTAAAGGAGTGGGAAAGGTATTTAAGGAATTGGGAACTCCTTCTTCGCCTGGAATATTCCTCTATCCACTTAGTTTTATGCTTTTGGATATTCTTGTTTCTTCCATTTTGGAACAACACCTATATATATATATATATATATATATATATATATATATATTCCGACCAGCTTGCATGCGTTCCATAAAAATAAAGAAATGGAACACTATAATTTTTTATATTTTTGCATGATATCTTCGGACATGAATGTAAAATTGAATTTATTCTCATGTGAAAGAGAATCATGTGAAAATATAAAAAATATATGTGAAATTGAAAGTTATTTTTGATTCTTTTCCTAAATTCTTGTGTTTATTAGATTATTATTATGGTATATGTTTTTGTCTAAATTGTTATTGGTTTACGTTTATGAAGGATGTAACTTAGACAGGCGAGGCGAGGCGAGGTTGTTGGCTTCATGCATTTGACCATTTTGTCAACAGATAAAACTACATAATTAAATGTTGAGTAGTTCTAAGGTTGAAATAAATACTACTCCATATATTTTTTAAGAGATACAAGAAAAGAAAAAAAATAAAAATAAAAATTGGACTGATCCAAAAAAACTGTATTGTAATTAAATAGACTAGTTTCACGTTCCAACAACTTGTAGGTGATGATGCTATCTCATCTTATATGTCACCCTATTCATTCCACGAGGAATCTTATTTTTAAAAAATTAATTCACACTATAATTTAAATTTTAAAATCAAAGATAAATGAGATTATTTTTATGAGAGTGGTTGAAGTTATAGTTGATGTTAAATCCTTTGAACATAGATCTCTAATCTAAAATATAATCAATTGAGTTTTACCACCCCACCCTCCCCTCCCCTCCCTCCCCTCCCCCTCCTCTCTCCTCTCCCTCTCCCCTCATATCATCTGTAATAGCCCATACATAAATCGACTCTAGTAAATGTTCAATTCATTATCAACAACATGTGCGGACTTTAAATCCACCACTCTAATGAGAAAAAAATTGATATTTTTATATATTTTTTTGATATTTTTTCACATTTCTCTCTCGTATGAGAAGAAAGTGAGTTCCACTTTCATGTAGAAATAATGATCCCATGTTATTATGGTACTCTTTTCGTTGTCCAATTCATTTCACTTATTCTAATTATGTGAATCGATGTCATGGCCATGCTCCTTAGGTTCAATATTTACACGAGCAACATATTCCTAGACAGAATGTGCTATCCCAAAACGGAATATGCAATTTGGATTGGAAAGGAATATGCTAATTAGTCTCTTATCAAGGAATATACCAATAATACTCCTGCGCTACAAAATATAAAATTAATATCTACTTTTTAAAATAAATTTAAATCAATTAATAAAACTATGAAAATTATTATTTATTAGACTAATAATATTAAGAGCACGTTTTAGTGTTTGATGACGTTTTAAAACTATTTTTGAAAAATAAAAAATTAATACTTTTAACGGAATAACACGTTACGTTCAAAGACAAAAAGGGTGAATCAAATAAATATACAGTGTCTTGTAGATTGATTTTCCTCAAGTATTTATTCATTATAATACCAACATATGCAATATTAAAAACATTATATTAAAATTTTCCCAATTTATTACATATAATTTCCAGTTTATTGTTTTACATGTTAAAATGTTTATGGTTGTATACATGGGTTGAAAAAGTTGATATTTAGTTGAAACTTAAAGTTGGACCCATAAAGATCAGGTTAGTCCATCAGTTTTGTATTTTTTTAGTCCAGTTCAAGGGTTCACTTTTTTATTTTACATATCATGTTCACCCCATTTAACGACAGATCGGATGACGGTTCGGTCTATCAGAGAACCGTCGTCTTAACTTTTAGCGATAGATAACATATAATGACGAATCAACTATAAATGATTTTAATAAAATCATCACTCATCATCATCGCTAAAAGGATTTGCGAGTGGTATGTAGGATCAATGGGTAAGCCGTTGATCCTTTCCGTTGTACTTTTATAGAAGCTTATACGACAAAGCCAAGAATCTGAACCCATATTTTCGTTTTGGAAAAACTAATAATTTAATCATTGTAGTTGACGAGTTTTACTGATTACACTACTAAACTTTTAATATTTTAAATTACCTCATTAAACTGTCATTTATTTTGAGCTCACGTTCGTTAAATCTTTTCACCCATTATCCTACATGGATGTGTAAAAGAAAAGAAAAAAATAAAAGAAAATGACATGATTTTTTTCTACTCGGACAACCACTTTGCCGAGTCTCTCTCCTAATCCATCGCCTCCGAGTTTGGACCAGTATCATCATCAACGATCGAGTTTCGGCTAACATTATCACCAACGACCATCACCAAAAATTTCATCGTACTCGACTTTTCTGACCAACTTCACAATCGAATTTTGTGATTTTAAAAGAAATCAAACTTTGGACTCATGGTGAGATTTTGAGGAAAGATTGAAATTCAGAGTGAATACCACAATTACATCAAAGGGTTTATAAACCCACACCTACAAACACAAATACCAATATATCCTAATTTTGAATTTGCAAAATTCAAAAATTAACAGTAATAGAGGGTCTAATTAGCACAAAAATTGACAAACTGAAGATAGAAAAGAAACCTTTAATTTAAATTAAAAGAGATACAACCAATTCGATCAAAGCATCAACGATCAACACCAAAACAGTCCATCGCCACTAACAATTAGAAGATTAAAAAAAATTTAGAATCTAGATTGTTAACCCTAAAACCCCAAAAGTCAAATCGAAAATTCCAGGAGAAATAAAATCACTATACCCAGATCTATTAATAAGACGAACGTAAAGCAAATTCAGAGCTTCGTTAATGGCGGATGATAGTAGTTTAAGGTCTAACGGGATGAAGAGAGAAATAGACTTTAAGGTCGCATGAGAGCAGCAAAAGTGAAATAAAATAATTAGATCTGTTAGATTTGTTTTGATATCGGTCAAATCTCCATGTCGGTCGGTTAGATGAAATAATAGGAACTCAAATCTTAATGTCTCTATGTTGATGTTTCATGTTGATGTCGTTCAATGTTGATGTCTGTTAGATCTGTTTTGATGAATAATAAAAGGAACTCAAATAATGAAGATGGTTAGATCTGTTTTAGTTAAAGAAGAAAGATGTTTTGATTTTTTTATTTTTACTTTTAAGTTTATTATTTTTTTTGTCACATATAATATTTTTATTTTTTGTATTATTTTTTCAAAGCCACATAGATAAAATCATAACAGTCTATCTAAATTTTTTTTTAAGAGAGTGACCTAATTTAAAAATAATAATTAACTTATTAAAATAATTTGAAAAATTAAAAATCAAATAATATAATCAGTAAAACTTGTCACGGTCAATAGTATGTCAGGGTTTAACGAGGGTTTACGCAGAGAAGTATCTATCTGAAGACTGAAGAGCGAAGAGAGTGTGAAATCAAGACGCAAAACAATGAATTCTACTTATCAGAACCCCGCCGAGTTGCAAAATCTTATCCAAGTAAGTTTTTTTATTTAACTTTAATATTTTTGATGATATATATATTCTGCCCGTTTATTATATGTACTTGTATGTATAATTGATTTAGTTTTTGGCCAGCTTCAAAGTGATTATATAAGAATTTCTGATCTCGGTTGTGGATGAAAATTCCCCTTAATTGATATTGTATATTGAGATTTGATGCTTTTATTTTGTAGTCTTTGTTTTGGATTTTTTTGATAGCCAAGGGGATTTGACATCTGTTCAAACTTAACCTTGCCTTTTGATTTATACTTGGTTAAGATTTTCATTTAAATGCTTAGAATTTATACCAGATCGAACTTTTATGCTACGTTTCTATTAAGAAAATCAAAGAAAAATAACTTCTTTTTATTGAAGAATGTTTCCTTGAGTTCAGGTTTTCCGAAAATAAAAGAAAAGTGTGTTCATCTAGAATAATGTTTTATTTCGTTTCCCTTTTCATTTGTTTTCCTTTTCATTATTATATCTGTGGAAATCTAAAGTCTGTACACAGTTCAAATGTAGGCCTTCATATTTGACCAACATCAATACATAAGTTCTAAGTATGTGCCTACAAATTGTGGTTATCCTGTTCAGAAGTTTGTTACAAGGGCATTTCATGCCACAACTATAAAATGTGATTTTTTAGGGGGGGGGGGAGGGAGTGGGTAGGTCTCGTGTGCCTGCTAATGGTGGATATCATATAATGGTTTCATAAAAGTGATTGATAATTGTGGGAGTTAGGGAAAGAATTGTACTTTTTGTTCCTTGATGAATTGCCTTTTACAACAAGAAGAGTACTAGGTGCTAAATGTTTACTGAAAACATAAAATGGTAAAATACTTGCCCTATGTGGGAATCAAATGGTTGGTGCTCAATACCAGTCTTTAACCAGTAAGGACATTTCAAATTAACAATAATATAAAACGAAGCATATGGCTTGCCACATATATGTTGATTGTTAATTACTTGTCTCTGAGACTAATATTCTTGTCTTTCCGCTTTGTATGTTGGCTTAAAACTGTCTCAATGTGCCTATACAGCAAGAAACGCAGAAAGCTATGCTCAATCAAATGGTTGCAAAGGTGACAAAGGAATATTGGGATAAGTGCATAACAGGTGCCCCTGGCAGCAAGTTCAGCTCTAGTGAATCAAGTTGCCTTTCAAACTGCGCTCAACGATATTTGGACATGAGTGTCACCATCACGAAACGCTTTCAGTCTATGCGTTAGGTAGTAGTATAAGTATTGGCATAATATTACAGTCAATTGATTTTGCCTGTGTCCTAGTACTTTCCTCAACTAACAGAAGTAATTTTATTTTGCGACTGCGTTCAGTTTATTCTGTTACAATGAATTGCATGTAGTGAGCGCCTAAATCTTTTGGAATGAAACCTTTTTAATGTGAAATCTTATTTTATGAACTTAATCCATATATTGAAGTCTGAAAAAAAGGTTCTTTGTATCATATCTCTGTGGAATCACTATTGT
The DNA here is from genome assembly GCA_020205615.1 of Panax quinquefolius. NCBI lineage: Eukaryota > Viridiplantae > Streptophyta > Magnoliopsida > Apiales > Araliaceae > Panax > Panax quinquefolius. The sequence continues at coordinate 572,747 of JAINUW010000363.1, forward strand.
GAATTCTTAGTCTGCCTGATGGCCCCAACAACCAATGAAGATTTCCGATATAAGATATCAATCTCCTTTGGTATGAAGAAATATATTTTGGCAACTTGGAAAATTCTCTTGATCATTCAGCCAGAATTTTGTCCTGGGAAACTGTGGTAGTCCTTGTGTTACAAGGACTGCATGCTTTTGTTGACAAATTCCTGTAAATATGTCTCTTTGATTCGGTTCTTTGCATACATATTTCTCTTAAAACCTTGTTCAGTTTTTGGAATACCAACTTCTCAAATGGACTTGGTTTGCTACCTATTTAAACATTTGACCACACATTATTATCTAGTATCTGAATGAGCAAATATGTGCGCTTGGGTTAACACAAGGTAAATTAGTGCAGTTTTGGGTGTAGAGTGCAGGCTTTGCGTTCACTGTTATGTGCTGATCAAATCCATAACTTTAATATATTAACATTACTGAAAGAGTGAAAGGTGCAACTGTGAGTGTAGAGATATTGGCATTTTATAGTGCATGCAGAAGTGTAAGCGCAGATAGCTATCAAACTTAAAACTTGTAAATTTGATAAAACTATCTTAGGACTATTAGCAACAGAATAACTCTTCTATTTATGGGTACAGTCTTTCTTCAGCCATGAACGTTTGAAACTAAAGGGTACAGGAGCCTCTGTTACTATACTACCTTTCATATAACGGCAACTTGCTGTTTCAAATGTTTGAATATTATAAGATTTTAGACTACTTTACAATTAAACAATTCAACATACAAATCAAAAACAAAGTAGTACTGACTAGCACACCAATACATATTCAGCCATTAATGTTTTCCCTAATATATATAGCAGTAATGGTTGAAGACAGGACCACTTAATATTGATCTGACCAGTAAACTTATTGCTGCAATTTTCTGTCCTTCGCCCTCCACACTACTTTCATTGCTACCCATCTGCCCCTTTAATTAAATCTTAATCACTCTTTTTTTCTCTCCCCCCTCAATTATTTCTGCAAACCATTTCCTAGATCTCAATTAATGCCTCTCTCTCTCTCTCTCACTCTCACTCTCACACACACACACGCACACACGCACACACGCATGTAGACATGCTGTGACTTATTTATCAAATGTTAACTGAAGAAAGAAAAATATTGATGTAAAAGTGAACAACTTGTTTAGGGAACAAAACACTGGAGTTAAAAACTTGGGGAGAACAACAAAATATGGCAAGGTAATTCCTTTCAAAAAAAAAAATATGGCAGGGTAATTAATTATATCGGGTATTTTCTCTTTCCTCATCAAAACTGTATCTTCTTGTCGACCTAGAGATGATTTCATTGGAATATAACTGTTGCTTGTTGAACTTGGTTACTGATCAAACTTCACCTACTGCTCCATTATGTACTGAGGTCATTGACTTACCTTCTGCTGCTGATTCTTTTATTAATGGAGGATTTGATGGTCTCATTGATGGCGGTGGTGCTGCACATACTGGGATCACTGACCATATTTGAACTTCTGGGGCAATCCTTTGTGGGTAGTAGTAGTACCCTAACCCTCCATTATTATGTATAATATTACTCCTGCCCATGTGCCATGTGCCATGTGCCATGTGGCCATTAATACATGTTGGAGGAGCCTTAACAAAAGAAGAGTTCATTGCCATATCATATGTGATTGAGTTGGAGCTTCAAGAAGCCTTTTTTCCATGTCGGTTTTTTGCTCACTTGGGGTTGTGTGATCAGGCTGTACTAAAGAATTGAGCTTGCAAGTATTGGACAGATAAAAAGCGTGAATATTTGGTCCTCCCCATAAAGTAATCTTGAGGTTGATTTGTTGGTACCCTCCTTTTCAATGGCCAACTTGATGAGCTCTGATTTCCCATTAAGCCATTCAGCCTCATCCCCTTGATGCTCATCCAGTGGAAGGTGTTACCACTTGCATTAGATGAAGTTTGTGGGAAAATCTTTGAAGTTGTTCTAGGTGGGGGAGATCGGAGTAATGAAACAAAGCTGCTATTGTTTGATTTTAGGCCTTCTGATGAAGCAGAATCCATTAGTAGATCCAAAAGCCTCTTTTGTTGATACTGAAGAGAGTTACTGGACCCTGCAGTATCTCTGTAGTGACCCCCTAGCATTTTTCTTCCTGCAGCTTGGTTCTGATCCCATCTACTTGATTTAATTCCGTCTTTTCTTCCAAAATTTGATAGAACCTTAGACATATTTATCTGATCTTCTTTCTCATTTCCTGCTGCAATTTTTCTTGTCTGAGACAATGACAAGAAATCTGCAGAGAGGGATACTCTGATCATCAATTTAAAACCAAATTTATCTATTTTTGAGGAAAGATAAAAGGAAATAGTGATTGGTTAATTAGTAGCTTACTTCTTTTCAATGAAGAAAAGGCTGCAATTGCAGCATTCCTCTCAGCTTGCTTCTTTGTCTTGGCAGGCTCCCCTGTGAAATTCACACCAGCTTGCTCTAAACTACAAGTGAAAAACGGTACATGGTCAGGACCTGATCTCACTGTGGTGTATACAGGGAGTTTCAGACCAGCTCTGTCAGCCGTTTCTTGAAGAAGGTTGTTATATACACCAGTTTCATCCTATTATTTTGGAGTTCAATTCAAGACAAAACACAATAAAACTTTCAAAAAAAGAAGAAAAGGATTTTGAAGGTCCTCTTGAGGAAAGGACGTTGAGAGCAACTTGAGCAGCTGCATGTTCGGCCTGCCTTAAGGTGGTGCAGTAAGTTGGGGTTACAAAGATTTCCCCATTGAAGTTAACCGAAGCTTTGAACGTAGGTGCATGATCAGGCCCTTCTCTGATACAACCATAAGGAAGGAAGGTTGAAGCAACTTCTCTGTGCTAGCTCCTGCAACTGATTCTTATACATTTCTGCCAAAAAGTAAACTCATTGCAAGTCAGGAGGAATCAAACTGATAGCAAGTTGAAGAAAATGAAGTTAATCTATCAAAACTAACCCAAAATTTACCAGATTTCTTTTGCTTACATTGGCAATTTGGCATGACAATTTCAACACTAATGAAAGAAGAAGATATGGAAGGTGACTTTCTGAGTGTCTGAAGTGAAAATTGTGGGAATGAAAGTGTTTGGATTTGGACTTTTATTACCTACAATCCAAGTAGTATTAATTGGATTTGGATTCTGCAAAATTGATATTTTTGGAAAGTTCCGATATATAGCACAGCGTGTATTGCAACTTTAATAACACAAAGTTAAAGGGTGTAAATGAGTCGAGTATTGAGTTATTCAGATTTGGTTCACAATATAAAATAAGGTTTGATTGTGGCAGGGACGGAGCTAAGTGGAAGTTGTGTGGGGACCATCCCCCAAGATTTAAAAAAAAAAATAGTACTAAGGTTCACCTACTTGTTTGATTAATCTGGACTTCTTTTTAGTGGACTTTTATTGCCTTTTTTTTGTTAGAAAATCTCAGTCATTCGTATTCACAATGAATGAATGGTTAACTCTAGTTCAACTCATGTGATTTTTATTTGGGCAATCATGCAATTTCTCTGAGTTGTGGTGATATAGTGGTCCAATTGTCCAAATTAGCAGACCCTTTTCACCTATACTTTGTATTTCAATTGTTTCTTTTCTGAATTGTGTGTGTATATATATATATATATATATATATATATATATATATATATATTATGTATGTGTAGAAATAAATTGGGGTTTAAAATTGTTGATATGAAGAGTTATCAATTCGATCTATGTTTGTTTATGTGTTATAATATATTTTGTAATGGTGAACGAATATATATTTTTTGGCCCCCCTCAAGAATAAATTCTGGCTCCGTCCTGGATTGTGGCTCATTTAGCTTCCGAATAGAGCACAATTTTGAATCGAGTCCGAACAATTTGAACTTTTTAAACGAATATAATCCGAGTATTAATAAAAAATTACAATTTGAGGATGTTCGAGTAATTTATCGAATTTTAAAATTTGTTCATATTGATTCATTTATATTTGAAATTGAATTTCGAATCGAACTTTTAATCGAACAAAGTATTTAATCGGTCCTAACTCATTGCTTTCATTTTACAACCTTACACAAAGTTACTTTTTTTTCTTTTTGGTAAAAAAGCAAAATTTTGTCGTAGGTTAAGGTTGTTCCACAACAGGGCAAGGTGCAGGGAATAGTCCTGAATGTCTCTCACTCAAGAGTGACAGAAAAGGCTCAAACTCAGACGGAGGTCATGTGCCGAACTTACCGCTGAATCAACTCTTAAGAGTAATTTACACGAATGCAAATTTTAACTTTATTAAATCTCAAATTTACCCAAACCTAATCCCTAATTATGCTTTGATTTATTTTTTATTTTTGGTTACATGCACTAAGCTACCCGGAAATTTTGACTGCACTTACAGTTATTAACTTGCACTTTTCCATAACAGCACGATTTCCCAGCAAAGGGGAATCAATGCATGAATTAGATTTTTATCACTAAATTATATATATATAAAAATTACATATTTTTTGCATCCGTACAGTTGAATAATTAAATAAATTAAATTATTTTAAATGACCTTAAATAAGTTATCCAAAATAGATTAAAAAAACCGAAACTACATAAAAATAACTAACGCTCTGTTTCTGAGTTTTAAAATAGACAAAAAAGAAAAAAAATTGACAGAAAAATTAAGTTTTCTTTCCAATTGTTATGTTTTTGAGTTTTTTAATAAATGGAAAAGAAAAGAAATGAATAGAAAATTTGGCCACTTCCTCCCAAAGTTTTCCGTCCAAAATTGACCTGATTTGGACGGAAAAGAAATTGGAATAAGTAATATTTTTATAATTCTCATATTATCCTTAACTTTTAATATAATAAATTTTAAATTACAACTATGTCCTCAATTTTAAATTTTCTATCCTTTTCTATTAAAAACTCAGAAACAATACAAAAAAAACTTCAAGTTTTCTATTCTTTTCTTTTCTGTTCTAATTTAAGTTTTCTATTCTTTTCTTTTCTGTTCAAAACTCAGAAACAGTGTAATAGCCAAACTATAAGAGTAAAATTTGAAGTCTTTTTTTTTCTTTTCATTTTAATAATAATCAAACATATACTAGATTATATTTGAGATAAATAATAAAAAGCACCTGACTAATAAAAATGGATACATGACCTATGTTCAGTTTTGAGTGCAAAGGATCATATAATATTATCCCATTGAAGTCCACTAATTACATGAACGGAGATAGACAATCCTTTACCCCCAAAAATAAAATAAACATGGGCGTACATGAGCTTATTACAGCCCACATTGTCAGACTAACACCTTGGAAAAACAAATACTAATAACAAGCATAATTCCATCCTGCAATATAAAATCAGTGAGGAAGAAAGCAACTCGCAGAATACCACCACACAGTAGCTTCTGAAAACACAATGGTAAAACCAACATTCAACACTTAGTGGAAGCACAATGCACTTAAATATTTTCTAATTCTGAAATGACACAAATCATACCGCCATTAAACAACCCAACCCATATCAAACCACTAAATCTATTCACTCCTCATTTCTGACCCTATCTATATATCTATCAATCTATTACATTTTAGGTTCTGCTGGCTGGGAAGTAGTCAAGCTGCTACTACTGCTCCAACCCATTTGGTTTTGTTCTACCACTCTAGACGACATAGCAAGAACCTCGGGTGACATATCCCAGCTTCCACTTTTCCTTCCCCAACTGGATCTCCTAGTATGTATTCCAACATGATCCCCCTCGTCTACTGTAGTCCTTATCTCTGGTGACATTTCACCTAATCCGCCATCCTTCATGTTCGGGCCATCAATGTCAGAGAGTTGCCTTTCACGGTAATCTGCCCCAATCCCGGACTCATCTCCCCACACAGTTTTCCTGCCCATTTCAAGGTCCTCGACTGCCCTCCCCATGTTTGGACTAACAAAACCACCACCAACTGATTGAGGCGTTAACCCAGGTTCCCTTGCTACCTCTGCTCTGAAATTGTTCTTAGATGGAGGAATACTGGTATAAAATATCTCTGAGAAATTCTGCACCACTCCTTTGTTATAGGGGTTGGCACGCCGATCATATCTATATCGGAAATTCTCGTATGTTGTCTATAAAACAAAACACAAAAAGTACGTCTCAAAGGATATAGAATATTGCTCCATGATCAAATTTAAAGTATATCTCTACATGAGTAAGACCAAACTCTTACCTGATTTGTACTGATGAGATATAAATGGAAGGCAGTAAGGCCACCAACAAACCACACTGCTATGAAGGTATAAACTATCAAACAAATGGATGCAGGGGTCTTGATCATTGCTTTCCATATTGTTATATCTTCTGAATCCATGATCCGCCTTATGTAGACCCAGCAGAAACTAAAAACATATATACAAAGAAGAGTTGTCGAAGACACGAACATAAAGAAGAATCGATAATTCCGCTGCATCAAAAGTTTCAAACCCCCAGATTATTACTCTACATGAATTCATCAATTCAAGATATAAACAGGTAACTAAAATCATAAGCTGGCAAACATGGAGAATTATCAAATATCTGAAACCATTCATCAAGCAAGTTAAGTCCATATACTTCAGTTTTACAAAACTTTTAACTTAGAAGATTGCTAGGCCAAAGATGAAATTGTTACTTCTACTTAAATAAAATTCCTGAATTAAAAAGAGGAGAAAAATAGCCGTCCAGGATTAAGATAAGTTGGTGTAATATGCTCGACTGCCAATTTGGAAAACAACAACATGGGCACAACTTGTTTAAGTCTCATACTTTTGTATAAATGAACCAAGTTTATGTTATACATTTTGAGCTTCTTATAAGTCCATCAAGAAATGTCCCATCATTATAGTGCTTCAAATTAGGACTTCTTCACCTCCAAATGACTTAATAACAATATGAAAACGATGAGTTTACTGTAAAGTTTAAGCCAAGAAGAAATCATGCTTAAACTGAAATCCAAAAAGAGATTTGTAAAGCTCGATTCAAGCTCAAGTGGAGGTGGAAGAAAAATCTACTGAACATGCTCGGGCTGCTTAGCTTGGCCTAGCTAGGTTACAGTAGTCAATGAGATTTAAAACATTTTAATAGTTTTTATTCTATTAATCGTGATTTAGTAAGAAAATGTCTAAGGCCTCGAAAATGGAGCCACCTCGCCATAATTAATTATCTGAAAAGTACAAAGAAATGAAAAGGGGAAAAAGGCATTTCAGATATACAAACTTGAAAGATTAATCATTCAAATGGTGGCTGTCCTATATGTATTTCAAGTAGATAAAGGTATAACTATGGGATTCTTTTCAATTTCTGTCACCTAGAACAAGGGTGTGACTTTCCAACTAAATCCAAAGAGATTTCAGTAAACAGACAGGCATATTGATATATGTGGTAAGATCTTAACATAAATAAAGACAACCAAAAAAAATCTCCATTGTAGTGTGGTGGAATCCCTTAACAATTACATTCGAGTAAAAACTGAAGATTTAAATCCGTAGGGTCAAAGGGAAAATTTTGAAACCACAAATATCTTGACAGAGAAGGCATGAAGGATGATCGGTCTTGTCTATCTCAACCTTCCTCAAAATTAAGTATGATGGTTCAAAAAGTCCTCCTTGCTTGGATGATGCTAACGCAAAGTATGCTCTTAAAGTTGAGAAGGCCAATACATGGCTTCACAAAATGCAGCAAGTATCCACAATGATATAAATTAAAGATAATGCCTTGAAGTTTGGAATGGGTATTGATGCAATTATAGTAAAACATTGACACTCCTAGAAATTAACACTAGTTAAAAGATTTTGAAATTCAAGTTCATCATGTTCTTTAGGGTACGGAAACAAATCAAACAATCTAGAAAGTAGAAACACTGTTACAGAACCATTGATAGCATGGCACCTAGTTGTTTGATGAATAATGCAAATTAAGTTTGAGATTGTTGTTCATCATAGATGAATGGATATCAGTCACAACAATAACTAAGTCATATTTAAGGCTACTATGGTTGACTAATATTTTTATGTTTACCCATGAGAAAACTCAAACAACCACACACAAGCTTCATTAAGCAGACTACACAGATTATTACAACATAAACTTCATAATTCATAAAACATTCGGCAAAAGTGCAATAAAAACCATTTGATGCCAACTCATCTAACATTTTGATATTGAATAAGTTAAAAGAATGCACATATTACCAGCCCTATGCACTGCCCAACCCAAGGGCAGTGGTGATCAAATCGCTCAACGCAGTTGTTGCAGATTGAACAATGCGAGCAGCGGGGAGGTCTATAAAGCATGCAGGTATCACAATACTTAATTTTTACAGTGATGCCATTGACTTCTACTTCCTTGATGCGAGGCAGGCGTAACTGTGGGGTTTGGCCACCACCCTCCGCACTCCCATCATAGCCTTCTGGTTCTGGAGGATGAGCATTACGAGGAATGATACCGGGATCTCTTCCAGATGTTAGTAGGAGAAGAGCCAAAACCTGTGAAATACAACAACTCAATCAGTTCAGAGTAACTCCTACAAAAATCTAAAAGGTAAGGGAAAAATGATTGCTTAACATATTCATGTGCAAAACACTTTTTTTAAGTTCAGTTCAACCGTCACTTAGCCCATTCTATCCATTAATGTGGGCATTGCACCAATGTTTCCATGGTCATAGTGCATCGCATAATCAGCTTTCCATATTCGTTGCAGATTTAAGAATGAGATATATATGAAAGGCAATTGCGTGAAAACACCACAACGACTCGAAAAATGCTATTCAATGTAATTGGATAATGGATAGTAAACCTAACAAAGAATCATAAATATGATAGGACAGGTACCCTCCAAAAGAAATTGTCCAGAAAAAAATTGATAAATAAACTCCATTATTCTAGAATCCTATAATAAGCGAGGGACAAACCAGCTTACAATCATTATGAATTCATATAAAGATAAAGCTTGGCACAAGTGTGGGGATTTGAACCAGTCTGCTATTATTACGACTCCTTGGAGTCTATTTATCCAAGACTATACTATCAAGGTGAAGAAGAGAGACAAGCAAAGGAATAAAATCATTATGATTCCATTAGTAAGCAAGGAAAAACCAACCTACTATCATTAGCGTCAAAGAAAACTTACATAAAATGTAAACAAAATAGCTACAACCATTATTGATATCCCCAAATTGTGAGAAAAATCATCCATCAGTTTTCTAGCAACAAAAGCACAAAAAGCTGTGACAGGGACCAGAATGAGGAGCATGGTCACCGCCAGAGATCTTACATCGGGTCCAAATATGAACCTTCCTTGAAGAAAAAATATCTGCATAACATGGAATAGATTTGCCAAATTATGCATGTATTGCTATATCATCTTCACAGAATGATTGCAGATCCTAAATTGCCAATATTACATTGATGTCACAATATATAGCATGAACATATGACTTCTTACTTACTTTTAACATACAAAGCATGCAGAGGAACTTCAAATGATTTTGAAAAATTAACAATAAAAGTTCAAGCTACAAAGAAATCTTAGTACAACTCCGTTCCAACAAAAGAACCCAATTGCAAATAAAAGGATGTAATTTTGTACCATGATTAGCCCTAGATTAATAAATGGTTAGTTCAGTAATGTTGGCATGATATGAAACTATGATGACATCCTAGAGGACATTGTGTCATTTTATACTATGAATAAAAAGATGACTCTTTTTGTGGAACAATTTTTTTTGCAAATGGGACTCTTTAGGTGGAACTAAGGAAGTATATAATAAATTTCCAAATTTCCATAACAGAAGCTAGCAAATAGTTCACGTGAACATAGTGAACCCAGTTCAATATTCAAAGAGCCATTTTCAAGCAGCCCAACTTAAAACAAAAACAAATTTAGTTTGGTCTCTATATGAAAAGTAAATCGTTTTAACAAACTCAATACTAACATGTAGCTAGCACAAACCCAATACTAATACCCTACTTAATAAATGTAATATACAGTATATTCTAATGACAATTCATATATGTAAAACAAAAAAGGGACATATTTTGTCAAAAAATGTGCACACACAAAAACGACACAAACTTGTCAATAAAAATTTTAAACAGTAATGAAAATGGAATCTTGTTGATAAAAATCATAATTTGACATTTTGACTGCAGAAAAAAAATGTTGGGCGATTAATGTTCATAAAAGAAAAAAGAAAAAACCCTAGAAATACAAATAGAAGCTTACATTGCTGCCTCTCCATATCTGGTAAATCCGTGCATTATCCAACCCATTAGCGGATCCGGCCATCAGATCGGACCGCTTCGGAGGAGGAACCACGTACATCCCTCTTTTCTCTCAACAAAAAAGCTCAAGTTGAGTATCTCCAAATACAGCAAAAACACCGAAGGCGTAGATACAGAAAGTATAAAACAACGGAAAGGTGACCGTAGAGAATGTTTGAAGTTGTTATTCTAGCGATTTTAGCTCTCCGGTGAAATAATTAAACCAAATGTGTTGGATTTCGGCGGCGATAACTTGAGTCTGTAGTGTATTCTGCAATGGCCGACAAGCCATGAGAAGAGTTTGTCTTTGGGACCGAGGAAAGGCTTCGGTAGCATGTGTGTCTATGCGCTGGGTAAAATAATTTCCACCACAACGCATGACTTTAATTAGTTTTGAGTTTATTTTATAATAGGTTGGCTCAATAAAATAGTACTCCCTTCATTCTAAAATAAGTATCTTTTAAGATTTTTCACTACTCCTTTATAGAAAGTTAAAAATTATTAATACCAAAGGTAAAAATTTATTGAGACAATCTTCTAGAAAGTTATAAACAACAGATAATTTGGAATAAATTTTTTCTTTCAAAACATCACTTATTTTGGAATGGAGAGAGTAGTACTTTATTGATCAATTTATCCAAAAATAAATTTGATACTAACCACTTTCGTTTTGTATAATTAATACTACATCCATTCCATAATACTATTATTATTATTAAAAAATTTATTTAATAATTAAACTTTATTTAAAATTTTATTATTATCCTTTAATGAAAAAAATAAAAACTACTGATACATGAGAAAAAAATTCTCAAAAAGTCTACGTAAATATGGGACAAAGGTGTATTTAACTTTCATCTATTTATATTTTGACCCCCAATAGAGGTAGGTAAAAGCCAAACACGCCTCATGTGACGCCCAACATAGGTTTACACATCTCATTTTGAGTCATCAAATACATAGTATATAATTCAAATACAAACTTCTTATTTACAATTATTAACTGTCGTATAAAATAAGACAAACATAAGTTGTAAGTTTCAATACAAATATTGTCTCGTTGGCAATATCCAAACTCGAATAAAGTCCACGTTATAATTATTGTCACGTTATTTTATAGAGTAGTGGGGACTACTATAGTAACCATCTTGGACCATCACTCCATTTTTTAACTAGTCTCTGCTATATTTTTATTTTATGAAGAGATCAATAAAAGAATAGGGGGGAACTCACCTAGCCTAGTAAATAATATTATGACCAAGATAATGTAGAACAAATTATCTTTAGTCCTCAACAAGAAAAATTCTGATATAATATAATAAACAACATGTTTTAAATCAACAACTACAACGAAAATAGCAATTCATTAGAAGAGTCAAGTAGAATATGATATATACTATCTTCTATAATTTAAAAATTCATCATCAATATTTTATCCATGTAATACCAATCAATATTTATTTTCAATCAACGAATTATCTATGCACTACGGGCCAAAAATAATCGTTTGTATCACCAGTGATCATGATCATGCTAAAACACCTGTCCATCTATGCATTACGGGCCAAATAGAACTTTCACCACGAACATTTATCTGTAACATTAAAGGTCTTTATACTAATACACAATTCCTAGTTATAATCATACCAATCAATAGTCTATCTTTGCACTACGACCAAATATGACTTTTAGCCCAATATAAACATGAGAATGATGATAATGATATAAATAATGAATCGAGTGAGATCAAGGATAAATATTAGAGATTTATAATTTAATTTATTTAGAGTTCAAAAATATCCAAATTGTCAACATGATCACCAATTGAAGAGTAAAATTCAAAAATGATATTTAAAATTCATATTTCAAATATAATTTGGACAAAGAAATAAAAAATTAATTTTGTCTTAAATAGTCCTCCGGCATGAATAGTAACTCATATGAATAGTACTCCGACATGAATAATACTCTGGCATGAATAATACCACAGATGAATAGTACCCCGACATAAATAGTATTCAGAATGAATACTACTCCGAAATGAAAATATTAAAATTTAATAAGAAAGTTCGGATCAATATTCCAGTAAAATTATATTAGATGAAGCGCAAACTATTAATGATATTCTACTAATTTCAGGAATTATAGAAGCAATACTTATCAAAGTAAATGTAGATTTAAGAATATAAAACGAAATAATATCACTTACATACTATAGAGTATGGAAGAAAATAATATTTTTTACGAATATTAAACGAAAAATAATATCCCTTACCTTAGTAGGAGACCAGATCTGACTGGTATATCCGAAATATTCTTGGAAAAATCTTGCACTATTAGCTACACTCAAAGTATTCTTATACTATAAAGAAATACACACAATATTATAGAAGAAGAATTCTATAATTCTGGTGTTATTTTGATTTCTTAACTAAACATCCTATTTATAGGAGAATAACATGGCATTATTTAATCACAGATGAACAGTCTTATTTCAGACAAATTCAAGGGCAAAAATCTGGTTTTTACTATTCATTAATGTACAATAAAATATTTTAATAAAATAAAAACTTTATATATATTATAATATATTCTTATTATATTATAATAAAACAAATAACTTTATATATATTATAAAAAATTTATGTTTTATATAAAAAGTTTTCTATTTTATTAATATTCTAATAAAAAAAACCGAGATAACTTTCTACAAACGGTTTGACAAATTGGCAGGGTATATGGAATAATAAGTCAAATTTACAACAAACGCCTCATGACAAATCCGTCTATTAATATCAAAAATTGAATAAATATATACCACAAATTCATTATCTTCAATCAAAATATTTTTAATCTTTCAACAATTATTCATCATTAATATTATAACTTACAATATTGACAATCAGATCATTCTCAAGAAAGAAGAGATTTTTTGATAAAAAAAAATAATTTATTGGCGCGCCATTAAATAACTTAACTCATTTTTCTCGACCGAACTTTTTAGACATTGTCAATAATACAAATAATAATATGAATAATTGTTTCGTGTCAATTATTGATTTAATAATATAAAATCTTATGCAGATGATATTGTGACAATAATTGAATCAATAATATGAGATATTATGCATCAATTACTGTGGCAATTATTGAATGAAATTGAGTGCCTTATTACGTAAGCATAAATAATCAGAGATATTGTGTAATATCAGATATCCATCTTGTACAATACTTGCACTACTGGCTGTAAACAACGCGTATTCATCGTATTTTTACCACTAGGTATTTCAATAGTTTAACGGTAAAAGTATTGTTGTTATTTTATGAAAAGGTAATTTTTGTCGCTTTCTATATTCGACAATTATTTCGTTGGGGTCCACCAATGATTACGCCGTTGTACGAATATTTTTCGACCAAACGAATCTTTTGTGACAACTTGTTTACTTTGTAAAATTTTAACATATCACCCATAATTATAACATTATATCAAATCAACACCTTACTATTCAAAATAATATTAAAAAAAAAAAAATCAAATATTTATTCATAAAAAGTTGAGATCTTACACCTCCTGTCTAATATTTATGTTCTATATTCCTGTATGCTTAGAAGAACTCAAAATTTCTTGAAACAATGATAGAAGTTAGGGATGATATAAAAAAAAAAAAATTATTATCCTAGAAAATAATAAACGAAAAACTATAATTAGACATGAGTGTTGTACAATTTCATCTATCTCATATCTAATTTTCAAGAGCTCTAAATTAAAATAATTTTTTTTTATAAAAAATCAATTATTATGAAATTGAGGTAGTAGTACTCAGTAGCCCTTTTCTAATAAAATATTTACAGAGTAATTAATTAATTGAAATAATTAAATTGGGTTATAAATTTTTAGAATAAAGAATATAATTAAAATGTTTTTTGTTTTTTATTTTACTTATTTCTTCTTCTTCTTTTTTTGGTATGTTAACTCTTTCACTTATTGTCACTAATGAAATTAGACCGTTATTATTGGATTATCACATGATATATTTAAGAAATTGTTGTAAATAAAATTGATGGTTGGACCTTTTTTTCCGATGCTATTTTTTTAAGCTTCAATTTGGGGATATAATACAAATATGATAGATTAATAATAATTATAATATAATTATGCATCTCCCATGAATTTCATTTGAAAATACTGTTTAATTAATTCAATTAATTAGTTGAATTTGTTTGAATGAACGCAAAAGTAAATTACTTAAAGTTGAGTGACATCAAAATGATTGGACCCCACATATGTGTGGGTGACTTTTGACGAAGTTCAACTCTTCTCTTTCACGAACACAGAGATTCTTTTGGCGGGTTGCTTTACAGGATTGTTAAACTGACATGGCGAGTTGTTATTGGACAGGTCATCATCATTGATGATGACGTGTTGTGACCCCTTCCCAACAAAGAAAATGACTACTCTCGTGGCTTATCATTTTATTTTGTTGGGATATAGGTTTTATTATTTAAAAGAATATTAAATTTTTTATTATTTAATTTATTAAATATATAATTATTAACTCATATTTTAATATAATATTAATATATAATTTCAGTTTTTCCTAATCTATAGTATGTATATTCTATATATATAGTTGCTTCAGGAGTAGCATTTATAGTATGTTACTCCTCTATTCTTATTTAATTAACGTTTTAAATAATAAATTTTGTTCAAATTTATTTGATGTTTATAGATTTCTATGAAGTATTGATTACATTACTTTCTAAAATACCCTTAAACATTTAATACTCTATTTTCAGGCTATTTTTTCTCTTTTAATATATATATATATATATATATATATATATATATACTCTCTCTCTCTTTCTCTCTCATAATTCATACTATATTTTATATATTTTCTAACAATATTTCTCTTTCACTTTTATCATTTATAATTTAGCTTTTCATTTATTTGTGCAAGGGTATTTTTGGTAATACATAGTAGTTTTAGTGAAGTTTTTATAAGAGTTTTAAATTCCTTAATAGTTGTGCAAAACTCCAAAACTTCAAATAATTAAGAATGGATGGAGTATATCTTTAGCTTTGCTTCATCCGTTAGTAATTATAGCCGAGCTTGTGAAATTTTGACTTTAACCCTATTAGAAATTAGGGCATAATTGTCCAAAAAATTTTTAATCCCGTCTGCTAGAATTATTAGCGGACGACGAGTCTTTTTTTTTAAAATCTCAGTCGTTGATAATTGTAACAAAAGGTAAATATGTTATTTGCTCATTTTTAATTCATAGCAAATACGTATTATAATCATTTCAATATATATATATATATATATATATATATATATATTATCAACGTTATTATTTTTATAACATTGTAAAAAATATTATTTAACTGCATTTTTACAAAAAAGAGTTTCATTTACATAATTTGTAAATATTAATATTTTTCTTCCTTGTATGCCCTAAAAATACGATTTTTTTAATTTAGTAGTGTGATATGATAATAGAATTATGATGATAAACTTGAAGATATAGCGTCATTTTATACTATTATCGCTAAAAACTCTTTTTATGGAACAAATGAAATATTAATTACTATTTTGTTTTCAACACATAAATAAATTCTCATTAAATTTGAATATTAGAATTTTACAAGTTAAATCAAAAGGTCAAAATGTATCTCTAACTAATAAAAGATATAATTCCTGCCTTTAAATTAAGCACATAAGGTTCTATGGTGTAGTGGTTAGCACTCTGGACTTTGAATCCAGCGACCTGGGTTCGACTCCCGGTAGGACCTTTTTTTCATTTCAAAATTTTTATTTATTAATATTATAGTATGATGCAAAGTGGTTCAACAATCATAATTTGAGTAAAATACATTGAACCCCCCCTCCCTTCTAGTTTCCTTGTATGCTGTTAAATTTTAATTCAAAGAATAATATAAATATATATTTAATGACAAAATTATCTTATTTTAGTATAATGCATTTTAATTATAGTTTTAATCAACACATTTATGGATAAATGATACAAATATTAAGAATTTAAATTGAATTATTAATGGAGCTGTTCTAATTGGAGTGTTATTATAATTATTGTTAGTGTATTTTAGTCGCATAATTTTAATTTTATTATCAAGTAAACATGGAACTAAAATACGTAGGACCATTTTTGTATAACTGAGGGAGAGGGAGTATATCTTAAATGAATAATACAAGAGGAAAGAAGAATCCTCTCTCTCCTAATTGGTACCTTGATATTTTTTTTTCAAGCAAAGCAATTACCAACTGTAAACTATTGAATATGTTTACAAAACTAGAGATCTTCATAGTCATCTCAATTGCATATAGGATGATCCCATGTTCAAGAGTACCAACACCAAACTAGTTAGGGTACTCATCTATCTATACAAGTATATAACAAGCCAATTTAAGAAAAACTAATTTGGTTGGTTCCAAGGGCAATTTGGTCATTAGAATACAATTTTCAAATTAAAAATTATATTATAATAATACATGTTTTAAAAAAAATATATATATATAATTATATAGTTAAATAATTCTCTTAAACATACTACCACAAAAGAGAACCATTTGTGTTAAAAGTTGGGGAGGAAGAATGTATGCATGCACATTCCTAGCCGAAAGACAAAAGGGCAAAAACAGGATTACTATATGTACATGCATGCAAAAAGAATTAAATCTACATATCAAAAGCTGAATCTGAAACATCTTGAAGAAGCCGGAGAGAAGCATGAATTTTGGGTTGAATTACCATTTATATCATCAAATCAAAGCACATTATGACACTGTCAAACTCATACTTATCCCTCCAAATAATACTAACCATGCTAAAATTTAGTTAGTCGACCTGCATAAAGTAAACAGTCTAAAAAATGAGCATACTAATGTTCTATCCTGAAATTTTCTATTCTCCCATAAATCCTACAATGAAATTAGAAGCCATAATGTGAGCCTTCTGTCATATGCTATCACCTATTTGAGAGATCATATTCACTTTGTGAAAATAGTTGCCTCTTTTCTCTCCAAGTCTCTCCCCACATCTTAGCCTCTGCAACTGCTCGCTCTCGTTCAAGAGCCTTGTTTGACATATCCGTGTCCTCGGGAATATCCTCAGACCCATTGACAGATGCGACCACTTTCCCGTCTATTTGTGCCACTCTCTCTGCTATCCGTCTGACTCTTTCACTTCCAGAATTATTTCCATGAGCCTCATTAGGTTCATACTTCTGAGATGACAGGTAATTTAGTGCTTGCACTACATCACTCATGCTAGGCCGCGAATGTGAATCAATCTGGGCACACATTAGTGCCACCTCTACAGCCTTGCGGACGCTAGGCTCAGGGAACTGGCCTTTCAGTCGAGGATCTGCTAGTTTAACAAAGTTCTTCCGATCTTTCAACATAGGACGTGCCTTTAGGGAAACAAGCAAACAATATTAAGGTTAATGATGGTAATCCTGTTACTAACATCAAGTACTAAAAACATTTACTAACAATTACAAAACCAAGATCATAACTAGAAAAATAAACCAGTTATCATGTCAAACTACAGTATAAGTGCCCATTATGGATTGTCACAAACTTGTGAATGGGCAACCAAGAATAGAATACAAACCATTTGAATCCTCCAAATTGGGTTCTCTCGGTTCCTAATTGTACTTAGGCAACCAACAACACTACGCATTGTTGCCATAGTGGCCACCTCAGAGGTAAATCCAATTGCATTTAATATTGTTTTTATTGACCCTCTGATCAAGGTACATTTCCCATCCCGATACATTATGACATATTTTATAGACATCAACCATGTCTTCCAAAGTAAGTTAAACACATTATCAGTTATGAAGATTACAGCCATCCAACCTGCAGACCTCCAGCAGAACTGCAGATTTATATAAATATAATCAGTTTGACATCATTAATTGTCACGGGAATACGTTTAGAAACTCACTAGAGGAACTTTCTAGGTTCATTAGCAGTGCCATGTTACATTAACGTTATGTAACAATGTCAATATAAATGAGAGTCAATATAATATTTTGTTAGCTCGGAATCTATCAACTACATGGAATATTCGGAAGTCAGCAGGTATATAAGCATCTAAAATTGCATCAAGTTGATTACCCATTGAAGAATCATCTGGTTTTCACGTGATTGAGTCACATCCAATGCTCTGCGCCCAGTAATCAGCTCCAACAATACCACCCCAAAACTGTAGACATCAGACCTCTTTGTCAGTTTTCCAGTGCTTCCATATTCAGGTGCACAGTATCCATGGGTTCCCATAACCCTAGTAGAGACATGTGTATTATCTTCACTAGGGCCAAATTTTGCAAGCCCAAAATCAGAAAGTTTTGGATTATATTCTGCACCCAGTAATATGTTAGATGATTTCAGGTCCCTGCAGATAACTGGAGGATTGGCATGATTGTGCAGGTAATCCAGTCCTTTGGCTGCTCCAGTTTCTTCATTCTTGTATTCCAGTCTAGTGGCTCCATATCAGGTGTAAGATCTGTATGGCAATAATAAGATTTGCAGTTCACATTGCAGAAATTATACTCATTCAGACCCAAAACAAATACTTTATTAAGACTGGAGACTAGTACTTCCTCGTATACATGTATGCAATCATTGACATTTTGCTTCCTGAATATAAATCGTAAAGCATAAAGGACTTCTCTAGAGACTATTTTGTGTGCTTGTGATCATGTTCTTTTGACTTCACTTGGTTAGAGACGGCAATTGGCCGGAAAGTTATAAATAAATAAAGGGAACTAATATTTCCACATGTCTTTTTAATATTTCCACACGATCCTCTCTCACATGAGCATATAGTGGGTCCCATCTTCATGTGAGAAGGAACCATGTGGAAATATCAAAAACACATGTGAAAATAGTGCTCCTCTAAATAAATAACTCTTCAAGAAAATTGAACCACGAAAAAACAATTTGCAGATTATGACAGTTGTGTTTAAAATACTGCCGAGACACATTAATGTAATATAAGAGTGGAGAGTCATGCTTAATGGGTATTAAAGTTGTGGGCTTCAAGAGTCATTTAGCCACAGGTACAAAGACTCCTTCACTGCGATCCTCATGGCATCAAGTCTGAAGCAGCTAAAGCCAACCATGTATCCAAAAAGATAGCGTGGAGACAGTCACAAGACACATATTTATGACATTACTGGACACACCAATCACTAATGAAATTGGGAAGAAGGGCAGAGAGTAAATGCAAAAGTAATATATGGTGGATTATGTTTCAGATGATGTATATTCTGAAACAACAATTGGAACTACAATGAAATAGAAGACCTTCAAAATTTAACTTATCCCTATATTTATTGTCTATCTGACATACTAACTACAACTGAAAATGAGAGTCCTACATTTTATTGATTTTTTTAATGTGTAAGGTTAGCATAGGGCACAGTTGGACACATTTTTTTCTAATAATGTATTTGAGAAAACAGAAGATCAGCAGTCCCTAACCAAAAATTTGTAACAGTCTCCCCAATCGAAGAGAGAGTGACTCTAGCATTTAAACATCCACATGATGAGTGAGGAGAGACTAAGAGAGAAAGGAGGGTGGACCAAACAATTGAAGAGATAGGAGAGGGAGAGTATCTAGCAGCATTCAAAATTCCACACGAGTGAGAGTAGAGAAGAGAGAAAGCATAGCAGGCCACCTAATTAAAGAGAGAGTACATGAGTCAGAGAGTAGAGACAGAACCAATTGAAGTGAGAGAAGAGAGAATGTGTCTAAAATTTAAGGATCCGCATTAATAAGAATTGAAGGAGAAGAGTGGCTTGCTAACCATTTTTTATCAGGACTGCAATTTCCCGTGCATTCATAAAAGAAGTTGACAATAAAGACATGCTCTCTTTTCCCGACAGAGTATACAAGACAAGTTTGAACACATAAGTAACTTAATATGATGTTATAAAACATAAACTGATTGCATTGGTATCTGACCATGGAGATGAGATTCAAGAGATCCTAAGGGCATGAATTCATATACAAGAAGCCGTTGATCCCCCTCAGCGCAGTATCCAATCAAATTGACAAGGTTAGGGTGACGCAAAAGAGAAAGCATGAGAATCTCCACCAGAAACTCCTTGTCCCCTTGAACACCTTTCTCATTTAGTTTCTTAATAGCAACAACCTGCCAAATGTGAATCAAGTTATATCTGGAAAAGAAAGTCATCCACTTTTCACATCATAGAAGAAAAAGTACATCAAAAAAATTTCTGCAAGGACCATAATTAGGATCAATTTCGTTCTTGGATGAGAATGAAGTCCTGTAAGTAAAAGTCTGAAACTATTGAAAATCACCTGACCAATTTTTTCGAATTTCCCTCTATATACTGGACCAAAGCCACCTTCACCAATAATGGAATCATTCCTGAAATTGTTTGTTGCAGTAGAAAGTTCTCGAAAAGTGAATATCTGAGCACCATTTTTTGGAGTAGGATCATCTTCTGGAACTGATGATTCCAGTTCCGACTCCAATTTGATTTTTGCTTTTAACTCATGTACTGCCAGATAAATTTTGTAAACAAGCAGAAACAGATTTAGAGGTGCAGGAAAAGTAATTGGTTATGCAAACAGTTCAAAAATATTAGAGATTAAAGTTTTTAATCTCGATATAAAAGTAAGAAGGAATATCTTTGTGAACAAAAAAAAATTCCTTCTTACTTTAGGAGGGTATTCAAGAACCCTAAGAAGACAGAAACTGAGAAACATTTCATTTTAATAGAGCATCAAAAAGAGTTAGGTAGAAACTCTTTCTTGACAAGTTTTAATAATTTTTTAAAATCAAATAAATAAGTCCCTTGCAAGCTAGCTTAATGAAGATCAATTCTGCACAAACTGGTCTGACAGTTTACCACAATTCAATTATAGGGACATAAGTAATGTTCTAGACTAACTACTTCCTCTAACACAGAGCATGAGCTGATGAAAGTAATTATCCATCATGTTTTACTAATTATAATGTTATGCATATTGCAATCCATCATGTTTTTTTTACTACAAACAATGTTATGCACATTCCGTTGCAAACTAATTTATGAATTACACCATAAGCAACAGACCAAAAATACGAAAAAAGATTTACTAAAAAAAGAACAATAGTATCAAAACATTACCAGTTTCTTGAGCAACCATTAGGTCCATTACTATATAAACATAAAATTATAATTTACTACTAAATTACTAATTAAAAAAAACAACTGACTGCAGCCTGAAAAAAGGATACTGCGGTAAACCAAATTACGAGACTAACAATCAACTATTTGGATATATGAGAATTTGACCATTCATGCATCTTAATAAGCAAACTGAACAGAAACCAGGGGTAGAACTTAAAAAAAGAAAAGGAAAAAGTTACAAATTCAGCCATATGGGTGACATATTGAAAAATGAAATATAATCAAATAAATTAATAACCCAATTGCCCAAGTGATGATTCACATAAACCTAGTAAAAAAATACATCAGATAATTGGTTTAAAATAATATACATATAAACTAACCAGAAGAGAATTGAGAAACGACGGTTATGTGGGGTGAGTCGATTTCTCTCTCATCCTCGCTGTTGAGCTTCATTCCCTTCTTCCGGCCAAAACATGGACAAAAACCCATTATTTCCAATCTATCAATCATACTTCTTAAAAATGATACGACTATTATATACATCTACATCTATGTGTGTGTGCATAAAAATGTAGGTTTTAGTCAGTACTCAATTAAGTAATTAAATCTGCTGGAGAAGAAGAAGAAGAGTTTTGAGTAATTGGAGTGGCGTGTAAATCGTAATTGATTCTCTGCTTATATTCCAACGTGGGTATAAAATCACGTAATCTGTCATATAAGGTATTTTCTTTTTCAGTACTAATTCTAAATATTCTTCTTTTATTTCCATTCAATTTTAACCCAATTATATAAAAATATTTTTTACATTTGATATAACTCTAAATTTAAATGTTGACTCTCGTTCTAAAATAAATATATTTAAATATGAACAATTTTATCATCTTTTTAATATGTATAAAAAGTTTGGGATGAAAATTACAATTGATAAGTTACATAGGATAGAATGACCCCACTTATTACACATATTTTCAAACAAATTACCACTAATATTTATCAAATAGTGGATATGAAAAAATTTATCTCTTAAATTTCACTTATCCCTATCATCCTATTTTATCTACTTAATTTTCTCTCATTAGTTTTACTTTGACGGCCATGTTCAATTCGCAAAATCGACGTCTCCCTAATAGATAACTAACTTTAAAGGGTAAAAAAGAAAAAGTATTATGAAATGATTCCCTGCTCTTCTTTCTCCTACACTTCTCTTATCCGTGAAGCCCTTTCTGCTTTCTCCTCTATATAAAGAAAAGTGAAAAAAAAAAGAGGAAATCCTCTGAAGTTTTGTTTTCTATCTTTCTCTCTTGCTTCTCTCTAAATATTATTAGAGCAATTATAAGAGTATATTTATACACTTTTGTTAAAATTTTATAACACGTTATCAAAGACGTGTTTCAACCAATGTAGAGGCGGTAAAATTAAATTTTGCAATTTATTATTATACTACTTGGTTGAAATTTATACCACCAATAATATAATTTTATTCTTATAATTGCATTTAAATTACATTATTTACAATGGTACCATCTATCCTTATTAATCTTACAAGACTAAGTGAGAACCTTTTTACCATTTATTATTCCGCATTTAATATTCTGTCGGAATATCATGTCGGTGTGAATTTCAATTGATTTTGGTTCTATTATTATTACGCATTTAATAATACGTAAAAATATCGCATCGATTGTGAATTTCACGGCGCGGTTCCATTATTTATTATTCGCATTTATTATTCATTGGAAATAACATGCATGCGATTGATTGGCCTATCGCATGCATGGTGAAATTCTTCGTTATTCCATTATTTATTATTCATTGGAATAATGCATACATAACTACTCCGCATGCCGGGTGAAGATCCATTTGCATTATGTTAATAACATAAATATAAGAATATTTATATTTGCATTTTTATCACCACTTGAGGTCGTGACGTAGTTTATTTTTCATATTTCATACATGCAATTATTTATTGTTTTAATAAATAATAATTGTGTTTTAACCCATAATAGATGACAAACTTGACAAAAATAGATTTTTCTATTTTGAAAATATCTGGAGACAACTATTTGGATTGGGCACTTGATGCAGAATTGCACCTTAATGCAAATGAGTTAGAAAAGACCATTGAATCAGGAAATACAGCTACTTCAGCACAAAATGCAAAAGCCATAATTTTTCTTCGTCACCATACTGATGAAGGATTAAAGATCGAGTATTTAATAATCAAAGATCCTTTGTCTTTATGGACACAATTGAAGGAAAGATTTGACCACCAAAATTGGTTGTTCCTAATGCCAATTTTTGAGTGGCTTAATTTAAGGCTACAATATTATAAATCAATTACTAATATAGTTCCAATGTTTATAGAATAACCTCTACTTTGGCTTTCATGCGGAGATCCAGTTTCGACTCCCAAATGTTAGAGAAAACACTCTCAACTTGTCATCCCACCAACATGATTCTCATCGCAACAATATGGCGAGTAAGTTCACAAAATTCGATGACTTATTATCATCCTCCAGTTGCGTAAAAGAATAATGAATTGTTATTGAAAAACCATCAAGTGCGGCCAACGGGTGCTACCCCATTGCCGGATATTAACAGCACGTCATTCCAGCAGAATAAACGTGACAATAGATGGTCATATAATAAGAAGCCTTGGGGATGAAAGAATAAACGAGGCCGTCGTAACAACAAATTCCAGAACCGCGACAATTCAGGCCACCAGAAGTGGCAAGTGTCTGGGTCGGGTAAAAATAAAGAAAATGCAACACAGAAAAAGAACAAACCAGATGTTTGTTTTAGGTGTGGGATGAATGGGCATTGGTCGCGTACCTGTCGTACGCCGAGGCATCTGGCTAATTTATTCTAGGAGTCTCAAAAGAACAAAGTAATGGAGGCAGAAACAAACTTTGTTAATCATCAATTGAATATTGTTGATGATTCACCAATGACCAACAATGAGAAAAAGGTTGATGATATTACTGAATCTTCTGAGAGTATTTTTTGGGATATCGTTTAATTTCTTGTTTTAATTAAACACCTTGCATGTATAATATTGTTAGTTTTCATTCTATATGTGGTATGTGTTTCTCATGAATAAAATTATATTTGAAATGTAACTTTTCTTATTTATGTTTTTATATGTGTCAGACCATTTTTTTAATGGATATGGAGGATATATGTTTAGCAGACAGTGCAGTAACTCATACAATCCTTGAAATGAGAAATATTTTTCACAACTGATCAAAGCTAAGGAAATATAGGAACTATCTCCGCACATCAAATTTAATCGAGGATTTGGAAAAGCTAGTTTCTTGCTACCAAATGAGACACAAGTTTTTATCAAAGATGCTCTATATTCTAGTAAATCAAGAAGAAATTTGCTTAGTTTTAAAGATATTCGACTAAATGGTTTTCACATTGAAACAACCAATGAGAATGATAATGAATATCTTCTCATTACTTCTACTATTTCTGGAAAAAAGAATATCTTAGAAAAACTTCATTCAATTTCTTCTGGATTATATACTATGAAAATTAGAGTAATTGAGTCTCATACTGTTATGATTCCAAAAATCATAGATCCCAAATCCTTTATGCTTTGGCATGAAAGACTCGGTCATCCAGGTACTTCTATGATGTGTCGTATTATTGAAAATTCTACTGGTCATCCTCTCAAAGATAAAAGGGTTTTTCTTAGTAGTGAATTTCCTTGTGCTGCGTGTTCTCGAGGAAAATTAATTGTTCGACCATCACCAGTAAAAGTTTATAAAGAAACCCCAAAATTCCTAGAGAGAATTCAAGGAGACATTTGTGGACCTATTCAACCATTGTCTGGCCCATTTCGATATTCCATGGTTTTAATAGATGCTTCTACTAGATGGTCTCATGTTTGTCTTCTCTCTTCTCGAAATTTTGCCTTCTCAAAATTTCTTGCTTAAATGATCAAGTTACGGGCTCAGTTCCCGGATCATCCAATCAAGTCAATTCGACTTGATAACGCAGATGAATTTTCATCAATGACTTTTAATGATTTTTGTATGACTATTGGAATTTCCATTGAGCATTAGTTCCTCATATTCATACACAAAATGGTTTAGCTGAATCTTTAATAAAAAGACTTCAACTAATTGCACGACCATTAATGTTAAGGGTTAACTTGCCTACCTCAGTCTGGGGTCATGCAATTCTTCATGCTGCAGCCATCATTCGAGTAAGACCAACGACTCTTAATAAATTTTCTCTTTTACAGTTAGTTCTTGGACAGATACCTAACATATCACACTTTCGAGTTTTTAGAAGTGCAGTATATGTTCCAATTGCACCTCCACAAAGAACTAAGATGGGAGTCCAACGAAGAATAGGTATTTATGTTGGTTTTGATTCTCCTTCTATTATCAGATATCTTGAACCTTTAACTGGAGATGTTTTTACTGCATGTTATGTAGATTGTCATTTTGATGAATCTGTATTTCCAACATTAGAAGGTGGGAAAGTTTTAAATAAAAAAACCCTATAAAATATCATGGAATGCATCAGATTTAAATTCACTTGATCCTCGTACAGGACAATGTGAAATTGAAGTTCAAAGAATTATTTATTTACAAAATATTACAAATCAAATGCCAGATGCATTTAATGATGCTAGAAAAGTGATAAAGTCACATACACCTGCAGTGAATACTCCAGCAAGGATAGAAATACCTATTGAAAAATCAATTCCTGGAGAATTGACGAATAAGATAATAGAAGAATCTAAACCACGCCAGAAGCGTGGAAGAACCCGATTGGTGCAAAAGACAACTGTACCACAAAAATCAAAAGCAAATAAGGGAATCCTCGAAGGAATACCCGCTCGAGAAGAAACACTTATGACGCGCCCCAAAATTAGGTATACGCCACCCATCTTGGGTCGCCACTTACATGGTACATAAATTCAAATACAACTTACTAATATAACTGCGTAGGTATAATACGACATAAACCGTGAGTTTGAATACAAATATTGTCTACTAGATATTATACAAACTCAAAAGGAGTCCTCATTACAACTATTATCACACTATTTCACGTAATAGTGAGGACTACTAATGCTATCCTCTCGGACCATTACTCCGCTCCCCGACTTCGTCCAATTTATGTTCTCATTTCTCAAGAGAATAAAGTGAAAGAAAGGGTGAGCTCAACTAGCCCAAAGAAGAAATATTATGACTAAGATAATGCGAATAAATTATCATTAGCCTTCAACAAAGTGTTAAACCGATAAAATACAATAGACAAACCAGTTTAATCTGCAATGAATAAGCAATCCATTAAAAGAGTCAAGTAGAGAATAAAGTCTACTATCTTTTAGGTTTTAAAAGGTTTTCATCAATTTTATCATTTGAGACTCAATTTTAATAATAAACCACCACATCTAATCATCCTCGCATTCACGGCCAAGGATTTTCATCAAATTATCAATGGTCATGACTATACCGAATCACCCCCGGTCATAATCATACAAAAACTATCCATCATCGCATTATGTGCCACCGAGGACTTTTGTCACATCATTTATATCAAGTCATGATTATACCGAATGATCCCCGGTCATAATCATACTAAGTTCATCTATGCACGTAAGCCAAAGATAACATAATATAACATGAGGATGATGACAATGACATAGTAATTCAATAAAACAAGTTCAAGAATTATTTAATCCATGAATTATTAACGCCCAAATTGTCAACATGACATTGCTTTCAGAGTAAAATTCAATAATGATCGAAGAATATTTTCATGA